>LR750712.1:0-110000 GCA_902729485.2 Mus minutoides | reverse complement strand
TCGTTTCTCCCTTATCATTCCTCTCTATTATTAAGCTTCAAATACAGGGACAAATGACCTATTTAACAAGTCAAAGTGGACCTTGCCTTGAGGTTCTCTCAGCATCCCTCAGAGTCTACCTGTTCGAGGATATGGCTGTCATACCACAACCTCCAACATAGTGATGGGACTGCCCTTCTCTGTGCAAGTCTTCCTGATGTAATTGAGCCATTTTGGTGACCTGGTGCTTTTCTCTACCATTTCCTGCCTTTCCTTTTGGTCTGTTTATCTTCTCCTCCCTCTCTTACATGGCTCCTGTTCATGTCTACTCTGGACCCTTCAAGATGTCCATGCCTTTGTCTATGCCTTCCTTTGTATCCATAATAAACTTTCCACTCCATTATACCTAGGAGCAGCCTTGGGTTTGGTTTTCTTTTTTTCTTTCTTTTTCCTTTTACCTTCATTTACCACAACTTTTTTCAAATTAATGGCTGGTTGTTGTTGTTTTGTTTTTTGTTTTGTTTGTTTTTGTTTTTTGTTTTTGTTTTGTTTTTTCAATACAGGGTCTCTCTGTAAAGCCCTGGCTGTCCTGCAACTCACTTTGTAGAGCAGGCTGGCCTCAAACTCAGAATCTGCCTGCCCCTACCTCCCAAGTGCTGGGATTAGAGGCGTGCGCCACCAAACTCAGCTAATGGCTAGTTTTTACTTTAATCATTATTACTGTTTGAATTTGATTTAAGTTTGGGTGCAAGACTTACTTTTTACGAAGTAGAGATGGCTGCACTGTACACTGATTGTGCATGTAATGTTCACAAAGCGGACCCTGTGCCTTGGAAGAAGAATAGGAAGTGCTCTGGTGACTCCAAAGTTTGACTAAAATACATTTTCCCAGTCTAGGACTCTGTCTGGCCAGAGGGCAGAAGGACAGAGCTTGGAAGGCCTCACTGTTTGAGCCTTTTGATCTTTGATCCCTTAGTGGAGGAGCTGCTACTATCCTGAGAAGTAGTTTGGTTGTATTAGCCAATGAAGGACTCTGAGTAAGCCAAGAAATTAGTAGTACTAGTGGGTGGGGCTTACAGGTTCATTCCAGGATTCTTCTCTAAAGTAGCTCTAGGGAGGGAGCTATGAGGGAGTCCAGAAGCCATCCATGTTCATGCTGGGAGACACTGTCACCAGACCAGGAAGAGTAGGTTGCTGAACTATTAGAGTTCAATTAGCTAAGAAGTGGAGTGAACTGTGAGCTAGATGGTGGTTCTGTTAGTACATGTGGTAACCTGAGCAAAGGCTCTTGGCCCTTGAGCCTCACTGAGTGTGGATTCCCTAAGGAGGAGGAGCCCTGGCACTTCAAGGGTGTGGTGCTTATAATATCTATGTCACCCAAGCATTGTTCTTGGTATGCAGTGGGAAGACAGACTGAAAATCTGAAGGTCTAGTTTCTAGAAGTTCTGACTGTTGCAATCCACATTCAGTTTTGTGTGATAAGTTTTCCAAATAATTACGAGACATGCAGAGAGAAGGTGATAGAGAGATCATTGTTCAGTAAGATTGGATTAGAATCCTTTGAACTTTTCATGACCACCAGCCACAATGATGTGATTGAAGGAAATTCAACTTTTGGGCATAAAAGGAGTTTTGAAGATGCAGAGGTTTTCCAGGTGTGCATGGTGTTGTGGAGGTGGATATGTCAGATTCCACATCTTGTGACATAAACCATGTGTCAGGAAGTAGACATTAATTTACTGTTCAACAAAATTGTGGTTGGGGGCATCAATGGGAGTGGGACTTCCTGAAACCAAATGCAGGCATGAGGGTCTACAGAGCCAAACATAAGCTTACCTTTCTGATCACCTTCATTTCCAAAGAGCATGGAGCCTCTCAGTTTGGAAAAGAGACCAGCACGAAGTGGAGAGCCAGAAATATGACAGTTTAGAAGTCTCTATGAGTTATTTTGTAGGAATTATAAATGCCGTGTTTATTTAATTCCTATACACATATAATCATAGATAACATTGGTCAAGTTCACATTTTTTCTGTTGGAACTTCCTTAGGTCTTTTGATAAAAGCTTGACTGTATTTTGTGCTTTTTCTATTGCCTTTTTCTCCATCCCATCATTCTTTCACACATATTGTACAAATCCTTGATTATTATAGCTCGTGGTACAGAAATCATATCTTGTCCATTTGTGTGCTCTATTTCTTTATATTCTTATTGAAAATTCTGAGCCATTTGGCACATCATTTTAGGATCAATTTTCCTGCTGTAAATCCTTAGGAAATTTTCTGGATTGTATTAAATTTATGCTGCAGATTGAACACACCCAACATCTTTTTCTTTTTGAAAATAGTTCATTTTAATGGTACTGTTTACTGTGTTATCAAAGATTAAAAGACATTTTGGTTAATCATTTATTTAGTCAACAATAGAAAGTATGTGAAACACAATCTAATAGAAAATTATGTAAAAAGCCATGATATGAAGACCTCAATATGGAGTTTACTAACACAGACTACATTGTCATGTTCACATAACTCCTTTAAGGACACTAAGTCCTCACTAGAGTCAGCCTTATGGATCCTGAGAAGGTACCAGGGCACTAACCCTCAAATGCCCCCTAATTCCAGCTGCTCCTGCACAGCGCTGTCTCTCCACACCCCCAATTTTCCCTTCTTGTCTATCCCCATTAAATCCCAGATCACCCATAGAATATGTTCTGTTTCCCCTTTCCAGGGAGATCCATGCTTTCTCCTTCTAGCCCTCTACATATCTCTCTGGGTCTGTCTATTGTAGCTCATTTATCATTGACCTAATATCTACTACAAGGGAACACATACCATCTTCCTCTTTCTGGATCAAGCTTATCTTTTTTTTTTTTCAAAGATTTATTTATTTATTATATGTAAGTATACTGTAGCTGTCTCGAGACACTCCAGAAGAAGGCATCAGATTTTGTTATGGATGTTTGTGAGCCACCATGTGATTCCTGGGATTTGAACTCAGGACCTTTGGAAGAGCAGTTGGTGCTCTTAACCACTGAGCGATCTGGCCATCCCCTGCTTATCTTGTTTAGGGTAATTTTTCTAGTTGCTTCTAAATTTTTATAAAATTTATGATGCCAATTTTATTACTTTTGGGGGGGTTGAGACAGGATTCTTCTGTGTAGCCCTGGCTGTGCTGGAACTCACTCTGTAGACCAGGCTGGCCTCAAACTCAGCAATCGACCTGCCTCTGCCTCCCAAGTGCTGGGATTAAAGGCCTGAGCCACCATGCCCGGCTATGTTGCTAATTTTAAACAGGTGAGTAATAATACTTCATTTTATTAGTAGACCCCCTCTTCTTTATCCATTCTTCAGTTGAGTGACAACTATATTGTTAGTCCTCTCTGTGTAGTGTGAATATAGCCAATGTGAATATTTGCTGAGTAAGTCTCCTTGTGGTAGGATGGAATATCTTTTGGGTGTGTGCCCAAGAGTGACAAAGCTGGGTCTTGTAAAACCACTTCCCAGTTTTCTGAGAAACCTTAATATTGCTTTTTATAGTTTCTGTACTTGCACTCCCACCAGCAATTGAGGAGTGTTTTTCCTTCTCTACATCCTTGCCAGCATGAGCAATCCCTTGCATTATTGATCTTAGCCATTTCCACATGTGTCACATGGAATCTCAAAGTGTTAGAGAAAATATTTAATACCAATTTGGGATTTTACCCTGCTTTTAATATTCAGTTCCCAAATAAAAGATACACGACCCTTATATTTATGGCCTTATGTTTATGGCTTTAAACAGCAACAGAAAAAAATAAAGAAAATTATTTTTAAGAAAATTAAAAAGGGGAGATGGGAGAAAAAACAGCTCCAGAAGGGCTGGGGAGATGGCTCAGTAGTTAAGAACACCAACTGCTCTTCCAAAGGTCCTGAGTTCAATTCCCAGCAACCACATGGTGGCTCTCAACCATCTATAAGGCATCTGATGCCCTCTTCTGGTGTGTCTGAAGACAGCTACAGTGTACTCATATAAATAAATAAATCTTTAAAAAAGGTTTAAAAAGAAAAAAAGACAGCACCAGAGCTGGGCAGATATCTACCCTCTATGCTGTTCTGTCTATTTACCTGTCATTAATGTCCCATATGACCTTGCATGTTTTGACTGAGTTTCCCTTAAGTCCAATTAGCCACCTGCCTCATAGCCATTCTTTTAAGATTTTATCCCATGGCATTCTTTTTTTTTTTCAATTTTTTTATTACATATTTTCTTAATTTACATTTCAAATCCTATCCCGAAAGTTCCTTCCCCCTCCCTCCGCCCTGCTCCCGTGCCCACCCACTCCCACTTCTTGGCCCTGGCATTCCCATTATTGGGGTATATAAAGATTGCAATGCCAAGGGGGCTTCTCCTCCCAATGATGGATGACTAGGCCATCCTCTGCTACATATGGAGCTAGAGACACAAGTTCTGGGGGTTCTGGTTAGTTCATATTGTTGATCCTCTTCTAGGGTTGCACACTCCTTCAGCTCCTGGGTTTCTATCTCTAGCTTCTCCATTGTGGGCCCTGTGTTCCATCATATAGATGACTGTGAGCATCCACTTCTGTACGAGACAGCTATATCAGGGTCCCTTAAGGGAAGACTTGCTGTCCTATGCAATAGTGTCTGAGTTTACTGACTGATTATGGGATGGATCTCGCCCCCCTCCCCCCCCGTGGGGTAGTCTCTGTACGGTCCATCCTTTCGTCTTAGCTCTGAACTTTGTCTCTGTAACTCCTTTCATGGGTATTTTGTTTCCTATTCAAAGGAGGAATGAGGTATCCAAATATTGGTCTTCCTTCTTGATTTTCTTGTGTTTTGCAAATTGTATCTTGGGTATTCTAAGTTTCTGGGCTAATATCCATTTATCAGTGAGCGCATATCCAAAGACTTCTTTTGTGATTGGGTTACCTCACTATGGATTATATCTTCCAGATGCATCCATTTGCCCAAGAATTTCATAAATTCATTTTTTTTAATAGCAGAATAGTACTCCATTGTGTAAATGTACCACATTTTCTGTATACATTCCTCTGTTGAGGGACATCTGGGTTCTTTCCAGATTCTGGCTGTTATAAATAAGGCTGCTATGAACATAGTGGAACATGTATCCTTTTTACCAATTGGAACATCTTCTGGGTATATGCCCAGGAGAGGTATTGCTGGATCTTCTGGTAGTACTATGTCCAATTTTCTGAGAACCATCCTCTTTTCTTCTCCTCAAACCCCACCCAAGCCCAGAAACCCGTAGGCCCACCTATGTCCCTTCTGTCCAGGCATCTTTACTCACCAATTAGGAATAACTTTTGGGCAGGGTCACCTAGCATCTCAGCTGTGGACTCTGCCTCCTCTCTGAAGGCTACTAGGCCTTAGGGAACAGTATTAGCATTACAATGCAAACAGCATAAGACCAACCCACTGCATCTGAGTAGTTTAAATCTGTAGAGCTCTGATGGCTATGGGTGTTGAACTAGTCTTTGTTTCTCCCCCATTTGAGATTCCCCTATTAAGAATTCTCTGTTTAGCTCTGCACTAGATTTTTTTAGGGGGGGGGGGGGTTCAAGACAGGGTTTCTCTGTATAGCCCTGGCTGTCCTGGAACTCCCTTTGTAGACCAGGCTGGCATCGAACTCAGAGATCCACCTGCCTCTGCCTCCAGAGTGCTGGGATTAAAGGTGTGCACCATTTTTAAGTAAAGTGTTTGTTTGTTTGTTTGTTTGTTTGTTTTAACACCTAGTTCTTCAGGCTTTTGTATATTTTATGTATTAGTCCTCTATCAGTTGTGGAGTTGGTAAAAATCTTTCCTCATTCTTTAGGTTGACTTTTGTTCACTTGACTGTGTTTTTTTCTTTTGCCTTACAAATCCTCTTTAGTTCCATTTACTAGTTGCTGATATTAGCACCTGCAGTATTGGTGTCATGTTCAGTAGATTGTCTCCCATGCCAGTGTTTTTCGAGCTGTTCGCTACTTTCTGATCTGCCAGTTTCAGTGTGTCTGCTTTTATTTTTAGGTCTTTGATCCACTTGGACTTGAGTGATGAATATGAATCTATTTCCATTTTTCTACATGCAGAGATACAGTTTAAGGAACACCATTTTGTGAAGATATTGTCTTCTTTCCATTGTGTATTTCTGGATTCCTTATCAATACTTAGGTTTCCACATGTGGTTGGAATTATGTCTGGGTCTTCCATTTGATACTTTTATTCAAAGTATCTCTTTTAATGTCAGTACCATGCAGTTCTTATAATGTAAAGGATTCTTTTAGGTATCATGGATATTTAATATTCCACATGTGGCTGACAATTGTTCTGTCCAGGTTTGTAAACAATTTTGTTGGAATTTGGATGGGGATTGTGCTCAATCTATGCTTTGATTTTGTTAGCATGACCATTTTTTTGTGTATTATAATCCTAGTAAGCCATGAACATGAGAGATTTATTTATTTACTTACTTATTTATTTATTTATTTATTTATTTATTTATTTATTTATATGTGTACACTGTAGCTGTCTTCAGACACACCAGAAGAGGGCATCAGATCCCTTTACAGATGGGTGTGAGCCACCATGTGGTTACTGGTAATTGAACTCAGGACCTTTGGAAGAGCAGTCAGTACTCTTATCCATTGAGCCATCTCTCCAGCCCGTAGCATGAGAGATCTTTACATCTTCTGATTGCTTCAATTTCTTCAATTACTTGACATTTTCATCATATAAATCTTTGACTTACTTTGGTACAGAGATACTGAAAGAAGAATCCAAAGTTTATGACACATGCCAGCTGCTCAAGAAGTTTGTGGACAGGCCGGAACAAAGAATGTGGGATTAATTCTTGGAACTAACTAGTCGTAAAGATAGAGGGGGGCTGTCAGGCAATTACCTTTAAAGAGTTATGAGCAATCTGGCTTTACAAGCCATTTGTCCTGGTATTTCCTTGACACCTTCCTTGACACTGTCTAAACTTTACTTTAAAGAGTTATGAGGGCCGGGCGTGGTGGCGCGCCTTTAATCCCAGCACTCGGGAGGCAGAGGCAGGCGTATTTCTGAGTTCGAGGCCAGCCTCGTCTACAAAGTGAGCTCCAGGACAGCCAGGGCTACACTGAGAAACCCTGTCTCGAAAAACCAAAAAAAAAAAAAAAAAAAAAAAAGAGTTATGAACCATATGGCTGGGCGCCTCCCTGACTCCTTTAGGCTCTGCTGGCCCCGATAACCTCTCACCTTCCCTAAGCTCCCAAGGCTGCACACATATCCTGCTGACCATGGGAAACTGCATTAATTCCCTTCTTGCCCCTAACTCTATTTACTATTTAAACCCCTAGCGTTTGAGTCCCAGGGTCGACTCCTCTACCTCTCACTGGGGCAGGTGTCGACCCAAAGCTTCCAGAATAAACTACCTCGTGTGTTTTGCATCAAGACGGGTCTTACATGATTTCTTGTGTGCGAGAACTCCCGAGACTTGAGGAGGCCCCCCATTAGGGGTCTTACAATACTTAACCATATTCAATATTATTTGAGAATATGTTGAAGGGTGTTGTTTCCCCAATGACTTTCCCAGCCTATGTATCATTTTTATATAGGTTTTTTTGTGGTTGTTGTTTTCAGTTAATCTTCTACCCAGCCACTTCCCAGAAAATCTTTATTAGCTGTTGGTTTGATGGTTTGTTTTTCAAGACAGGGTTTCTCTGTGTAGTGCTGGTTGTCCTGGAACTCACTTTGTAGACCAGGCTAGCCTGGAACTCAGAAATCCACCTGCCTCTGCCTCCCAAGTGCTGGAATTAAAGGCATGCACCACCAGCCTGGCTAGTTGTTGGACTTTAATTATGAAAAATTTGGCCTGAGGGATAGCTCAGCTGTTAAGACCACTGACTGCTCTTCCGAAGCTCCAGAGTTCAAATATCAGCAGTCACTCAGTGTCTCACAACCATCTGTAATGAGATCAGATGCCCTCTTCTGGTGTATCTCAAAACAGCTATGGCATGCTTAAATATAACTTATTATATTTAATATATAAATTTATATAAATAAATCTTTAAAAAATAATGGGAATGTTGAGGTTGCTTATGTGTACTATCATATATCTACCAATTAGGATTGGACTTCTTCCTTTCCAAATTATATCCTGTTGATCTTTTTCCTTTGGCTCCTTGCTCTAGTTAGAACACCAAGTACCATATTGAATAGATATGGAGAGTTTGAACAGCCTTGTCTTGTTCCTGAGTACAGTGAAATTTCTTTAAGGCTCCCTAAATTTCATTTGATGGTAGCTAAATGTTTGCTATACATTTCCTTTATTACGTTTACATATGAATCTTCTATCCCTAATTTTTCCAAGACTTTTATCATCATTTGGTGTTGGATTTTGTTAAAGGCTAGTTTGGTAACTAATAAGTTTTTTTAGTCAGTCACTTTATTTTTATAGTGGATTCCATTTTTTTTTTTTTATGTTGATCTGTTTCTTCATCCCTTTGGTTCTTCTCTTCTCTTCGCCATGCCTCCTCTGTCCTCCCCTGCCCTCCCCTCCCCTTCTTTTCTTTTCTTTTTCTTTTCTCTTCTTTTATTTGTTTGTTTTGTTTTCCAGACAGGTTTTCTCTGTGTAGCCCTGGATGTCCTGGAACTCACTCTGTAGACCGGCTGGCCTCAAACTCAGAAATCCACCTGCCTCTGTCTCCCAGTGGCTGAGATTAAAGGCATGCACCACCACTGCCCAGCAGTTCTGATATTCCTAATCTGCATATTCTTTCTCTTTTAGTTTAGATCAGAGTTGTCTATTTTGTTGCTTTTTCTCAAAGAATCCACTGTGAATTTCACTGGTGGTTGTTGTTGCTGTTGTTGTATTGTTCTCTTTTTTGGCTTTGCTACTGAATTTGAAAGATGCTTGCTATCTAATCCTGTAAGGTGTGCTAACTTCTTTTTGTTCAAGAGCTTTCAGGTGTTCTGTTAAGTTGCTAGTAAGACAGCTCCCTACCCCCTCCTTCTTAATGTGTGCACTCAGTGCTATGACCTGTCCTCTTATCAGAACTTTCATTATGTCCCATAAGTTTGGATATGTCATGTATTCATTTTCATTGAATTCAGAAGTACTTAATTTCTCCCTTCACCACTGTCTGACACATTTTCCCTTCAATACAGAGTTCTTCAGTTCCATGAGTTTGTTCCTGGTCTGCCATTTCTGTAGCTGATGATGTGCAGCTTTAATCCATGTGCTCTGATAGGAGGCAGCAGGGCATTTCGATGTTTTGATAGCTATAGAGACTTGCAGTACGTTTGAGTATGTCACTAACTTTGGAGACACTTTCTTGAATTGCTCAGGAGAGCATACATTTTGTGTGTGTGTGTTTGGGTGTAACAGGCTGTAAATAGCAGGTTAAGTCCATTTGGCTTACATTTTCAGTTAGCTTGACTTGTTTTATTTTTTTTTTTTTAAGATTTTTTTTTTTCTCATTCCAGTTAACCCCTCTTGCTCTGGTCGGCCCTGGTCGGCCCTGGTCGGCCCTGGTCGGCCCTGCTCACTCCGGTCGGTCTCCTGTTCATAAGTACAGTATAGCTGACTTCAGACGCACCAGAAGAGGGCGTCAGATCTCATTACAGGTGGTTGTAAGCCACCATGTGGTTGTTGGGATTTGAACTCAGGACCTTTGGAAGAGCAGTCGGGTGCTCTTACGCACTGAGCCATCTCACCAGCTCTTGGGTTGTTTTCTGTTAAAGTTTAGTGTGCTGGACCTCTCTATTGGTGACTATGATATATTGAAATCTCCATTATAAATGCTTGAGGGTCAGTGTGTGACTTAATATGCAAAGGTGTTTCTTTTACAATTTTAGCTTATCTTATTTTGGGGGCTTAGATGTTATGAATTGAAATGTTACCTTGGAGCATTATCTTTCCTAATTTATACTGCCTTCTATCTACTTTGGTTTAGTTTTGGCTTGAAGTGTATTTTTTTAGATATTAAAATGGCCATACCAGTTTGTTCCTTAAGTCTCTTTGTTTGGAATATCTTTTTCTAACATTTTACCTTGAGGTAAGATCATTCTTGATGTTGAACTGGGTTTCTAGTATGCAGTAGAAGGATGCTTGCTGTCTTATGGTCCATTCTGTTAGCCTGTGTGTATTTATTGGCGAAAATGTGGCCATTGATATTAAAAAACATTAATGAGAGCCAGGAGTGGTGGCACTCACCTTTAATCCCAGCACTTGGGATGCATAGGCAGGAGGATTTCTGAGTTGGAGAGCAGCCTGGTCTACAGAGTGAGTTCGAGGCCAGCCAGGTCTATACAGAGAAACCCTGTCTCAAAAAACCAAAAAAAAAAAAAAAAAAGAAACATTAATGAACAGTGATTACTAATTCTTGTATTTTGTTCCTTCTTGGTGGTGGTAGTGTGTGTGTGTATGTGTGTGTGTCCTTCTGGTTTTGCTGATAATGTGAGGTTACTTATTTTCTGTGTTTTCATGTGTATAGGTTAGCTCCTGGTGTTGGATTTTTTTTTTTTCCTCAACGTCTTTTAGGGTTGTATTTGTAGGTATATACTGTTTCAATATCATATTTTTTTATTGTGAATGAAATTTTGTAGGTTTAGTAATCCAAGATGGCTTCTATTGTTTCATAGAATCTGTGTGCAAGCCCTTCTGGCTTTACAATCTCTCTGGAGAGCACAGGAACAAGTCTAGAAGTCAGAGATATAATAAGTTACTTTGGTTTTATTTTTCCCATTACAATTTTTTAAATTCTCTATTTTTTTTTTAAGTTTTTCGAGACTGGGTTTCTCTGTGTAGCCCTGGCTCTCCTGGAACTCACTCTGTAGACCAGGCTGGCTTCGAACTCATAAATCCTCCTGCCTCTGCCACCCAAGTGCTGGGATTAAAGGCGTGCGCCACCACGCCCGGCTAAGTCTCTATTATTTATATTTAGTGTTGTGTTTAGTACATGGTAAAGGTCCTTACTTTTGTGGTCCAACCTATTTTAGTATTATGTCTACATCTTGACATCTCCTTTAGGTTCAAAAATATTTTGGATCCTTTTGTTGAAAATATTTTCTGAACCTTTTTGCTGGTATCATTCCTCTATTCCTGTTATTTATAGTATTTGTTTCTCATAATACCCAAATTTCCTGGATATTTTGCGCTAGAACATTTTTGTACATAATATTTTCTTTGACTAACGTATCCATTTCTTCTACTATATCTTATATGTCTGAAACTCTCTCGTCCATCTCCCTGCTGTGGGGAAGCCTTGCCTTTGTGGTTCTTCTGTAGTTTCCTAAATTGTTCATGTCCAGGATTTTCTTAGTCTGTGCTCTTTTTGATTGGTTCTATTTCCAGTTTAGGGCCTTGAACTGTTTTCCTTGTTTTCTTCAACTGTTTTTCTTGACTTTATCTAAGGTATCTATTGGTTTCCTCCAATTATTTGTTTGTCTTTTCCTAGCTGTCTTTCATGGATTTGTTGATTTTTCTTCAATTGTTTGAATGTGTTTTCCTAGTTTTCTTTAAGGGATGTATTTGTTGTCTCTTTAAGGACATGTATCATCTTCATATGGTTGATTTTAAGGTCTTTTTCTTGTGCTTTCGGCTATGTTGGAATATTCAGGACCTGTTGGGATAGGATAGATTGGCTCTGTTGCTACCTGTTTCCCTGGGTGTTGATGATTATCTGCCTGTGCTGGTATCCAGGCATCTTGAGTTTGGGGTGATTATTGGTCTAGGTTTTGATTTCTCGGTTTATCGTGCAAGGAACTTTTATTCCTGTGGTTCTGTTTGCCCTCTGTATTTCCAAAGTGTGCTGGCTGAATGCTGCCTGTTTTACTGGCCTGCTTGGCTAGTGTGTTCAAGTGGGAATGCTTGCTTGTGTTAGAGGCTTGATGAAAAGGAGGCCAGGGAGACATGATCTTAGCTATCCATAGGAGGCATAGATGAAGGGGATTGGTGAAGTTGTCTCTGCTGTTTTGGTCCATTGCTAAGGAAGCTGTGAAGATTGGGTATGTGGAAACTGCTAGCATTCGTGTATTTGTGGGCAGCCTACCTGGTCTTCTGGCAAGCGTGGCATGTGGTTGAACAGAAATGAGGTAGGATAGGAAAGACAAGTGGGGATGGTGTGTATTATTTCCAGAAGGCATAAATAGGGGGAGAGGAAGCTTCCCCTACTATTCTGTTCTAGTGCTAAGGGTGAATGTAAGAATAGAGTTACTGGTAAGTAATAGGGCGGTAAGTCTTTGTACAGACTGGCTAGTGTTCTGGTAGGCATGGCCTGTGATTAATCAGGGGTATGTGACTGTAGTTTGTAGTGAGAACACAGGGATCACCCGGAGGGGATGTGTATTAGTCAGGGTTCTCTAGAATCACAGAATTTATAAAATGCCTCTCAATATTGAGGGAATATATTGTGATGGCACAACAGTAGTCAGCTGTGAATGGGGAGTCCATGAATCTAGTAGTTGCTCAGTACCTCACAGGCAACTTGTTTCAGCTGGTTTTCTTCAGAAGTAGATTCCAACAGGTGTCCTGGCAAGTAATAGTGAGCAAGTAAAGAAGAACAAATCTTCCTGTTTTCTGATGTCTTTATTTAGGTCTCTAGCAAGCAGTGTGTCCCAGATTAAAGGTGTGTACCACCATGCCTAAATATGGGACCCTCCAATTCTGAATTGTAATTCCTTCCAGATATAGTCAAGTTTCATCAATAAATAGCCATTACAGGATGGGAAGGTGGGATTGTCTGTGGTTTCTACCTGAGGCATGTATAGTAGGAGAGGAGAGGAAGCTGCATCACCATGGCCAACCATGAGTACTGGGTCCCAGGTAACAGAGAGTAGGAAAAGTCTGGAGGCATCATGCCTTGTCCCATACCCAACATCTTAATACAGAGACATCAGGTTCCCAGGGATCATTTATTTACTTCTTTATTCATTAGGTTTCTATTATTGATCTGCAATATGTTTGTTTGTTTGTGTGTGTGTGTGTGTGTGTGTGTGTGTGTGTGTGTGTGTGTGGAGGGGGAGGGATAAAAAGTACTTTGTGGCCTGGGCCGGTCACCCAGTGAATGTACTTCTTGGAGTTGACCTGAATTCAGATAGCAACTCTATAGTGAGGAGGCTCACAAACACCTGCTGTGCCAAATACACAGGATCTGACACCTTCTCTGGTGAGTCACCTGTACACTCATGGAAAGCATTCTCTCTCATACACACAAATGCATACAGAAAATTGAGGATACAATTGTTTTCAAAAGAGCAAAACAAGCTCTTTAGCTGGATATTTTAATCTCTTTCATTTAGTGTAGAAAAGTGTGCACCTACTTAAACTAGTGCAGACTTACATCTAATCTTCATCAATCATAGGAAACAAAAGGATTACAAGTGATCCTAACAGACACCCTGTTCTTTATCATATATTTATCTATATTTGTGTCTTCTTTTATCAATGGTGCCATTTATGTTGTGTTATTTTACTAACTATAATTAAGTGATATTGCTGTTTCTCTGATAGACCTTTACCTATTTTTGTACTTTGAAAATTTGCTATACTATGTTAGTTCCTAGAGTTTTTGTTGATTTGGGGACTTTCTGTAGAGAAATTTTTAGTTTAGTCCTCTTGACTCTAAAGGTTTGCCTTTCCTCATTTCTTGGCACATCTATGTTTTCCAGTTATTGCAGATTTCCATGTTCTAGTTTTTGCTATTTAAGTCATTGATGTACTCAACACGTTGGTTTAGCTTTAAAAAGAAGCTTTTTTTTTTTTAACCTATTATTGTGTCTGTATCCTGATTAGCTTCAGTTGTCATCATTTCATCTGAGGGAGCCACAACTGAAGGTGTATCACCATTAGAATGACTGGGTGCTATGTTTGTGAGCTTGTGTTGATTGTTGGTGGGTGTGGAAAAGCTCTTCCACTGAGTGTGGAACTATCCCTAGGTAAGTGGTCCTGGACTGGATTATATAGATACCTGAGCATGAGACAGTGACCAAACCAGAGAGAAGCCAGATAACAGTGTTTGCCATGGTTTTCCTTCCTACTTTTTGTAGCTTGAGTTTGTAATTTAAGCCCCCAAAGTGATGAACAGTGATCTGACACAAACAGCCAAATAAACCCATTCATTACAAGAGATGCTTTTGGTTAGAAGTTTATCACAACAGCAGAGATGCAAATTTAGGGCCAAATATGTAGCTCAAAGGTGATTTTTGTTGCTGTACAGAACCTGTGAATTTGTCTTTTTTATGAATATTGAAGATATCAGGAGTTGAGGTACCAACGTTGTACACAAAACTTACTTGGCCATTTATTGTATGACCTAGATGATTGAAGTATTGTTGGTAATGGAGATACAGGAAGTTGAAATCAAAGGATTTCACTGGAAAATAGACTCCATGAAAAATTAAGCTTGAGGTCATTTGCATAATGTTTTGGCCAGAAATCTTTCCTTTTCTGCTCCAGCCCTGAAAAATTGAATAAGGCAAAATTAAAAGAAAATGGGATGATTTCTGAATCTGAGTATTAAATCTGCTGGGTGTTTATTACATGTGGTTGTGAAGGCTCTATGCCGCAGTGTAGAGGAATTCCTGGGTCAGGAAGTGGGAGTGGGTGGGTTTGTGAGCAGGAGGAGGAGGAGGAAATGTAAGGAGGGTGTTTTTGAAGGGGAAATCAGGAAAGGGGATAACATTTGAAATGTAAATAAAGAAAATATCTAATAGGAAAAAACGTGGCTAATCCACAACTAGAGTGGAATAAAAGCAGCTGGTGGGGAAAAGTAAAAACAAAGTTTGTGGTTCATGGAGAAAAATAGCACTAGTGAGTTTGCATGGCAGTCAAGTGCTGAAAGAGACAAGAGTTTTAAAGATGATATCACCATTAAAGAGAAGGCTCCATTGAAAGCCTGAGAAGGTTTCCAAATGGTCACACTATCCTACTAACACTTGGAGTAATGTAATGAATAGAGAAAGTGATTCAGAGCTCCAGAAAGCATCTATACAAAAAATGTTGGAATTGTGATCCAAGCATGGCAGGGTCCGTCATCATAACTTGGAAGCCAAACTGGGCACGATCACTTCTCTTGTACTGGTTCTAGAATCAGGAAAGATGAAAAAGATAATGTCATGATTTCTTAATGTGTGGTTTTAGTTGCTCGCTTATTCCAGCCACCTATGTTTGACAGAATCAGAGCTGCTTTTAGGAGACTGTAAGACTTCCCAGCACAAAAATGTTAGATTGAAGCCAGGTATAGTGGTGCTCGCCCTTAATCCCAGCACTCCAGAGGCAGAGGCAGAGGCAGAGGCAGAGGCAGAGGCAGGCAGATTTCTGAGTTCCAGGACAGCCAGGGCTATACAGAAAAACCCTGTCTCAAAAAAAAAAAAAAAGAAAAAGAAAAGAAAAGAAAATGTGAGGTTAAAGTCTGAGTTGCATTTTGAGAGCACAAGATGCTGATCCATCTAAGTGATGGTATGTCGGCCATGAACAGCTCTGTGTAGGGAGTGGAAGGAACCAAAGAGGAAGATTTATGAGAAGTTGAAGAAGTAGGGCCATTTAAGTCCTTTGAACCAGATCTGCACTAGTTCTAGACACAACTACAGGATTGGGTGTTTGTCCTGCTGGGGTTTGGTCTTGGTTTCGTTTAATCTTCTCTAACTTTATACCCGTTCCTTTCTTTTGCAATAGTAATATGTATTCTATGCCACTGAATGCTGGAAAGGTATAAATCGTTTTTCTGATTTTACAAGATGTTTCAATCAAGAGACTGCCTTGACTGTCCCCAGAAAGTTTGGACATTTGAACAGGGTACAATTTGATGCAGAATATGGGAATGACTAAAGTTAATATATAAAAATTTTCTTCATGTAATGACCGTGAACTTGCAGTGACCAGAGTCAGAATGCAGTCAATTGCATGAAAAATCTTCCTATCTGGGATGATATCTTTGAACACGCATTTGTCTTTAATAAGTATTTGCGGGGAGGTCATTGAAGCTTGTGTAAGAGAAAAGTGTCTAGATGAAAGTCCTCCTTGAGGATAGGTTTGGAGTGTCCATAGAACCAATTCCTGTTTTTTGTGTCTACTGGTTTATGGTTAAAAGTGTTCTGTCAGCTTTTTTCTCAAGCTGTCATGATGTCACCATAATAGACTCTATCCCTAAATCAAATATGATAGTATAGAAGCATTTCCCATTCAGTCCTTCATGTTTTTGCTATTGTAATTTTTTTTCTTAAGATTTATTTATTTATTTATTTATTTTTCCGCTTGTTCTGGTCAACCCCACTAGCTCCGCTCCACCCCACTCGCTCCGACTGGCCCTACTCGCTCCAGCCGCCCCGCCCCGCTCGCTCCAGTTGGCCCTGCTTGCTCCGATCTACTCCACTTGCTCCGGTTGGCCCCGCTCTCTATGGCCCGCTCGCTATGGCCCGCTCCCTCCATCCTCATTCGGTTCCACTCGCTCTGGTCAGCCCCGCTCGCTCCGGACAGCCCGACTGTAATGATTTTTTTTTTTTTTTTTTAGTTTTAATTTTGTTGTTTTTCTTTTTGAAGACAGGGTTTCTCTGTGAAACCCTGGATATCCTAGAAGTCATTATGTAGACTAGAATGGACCTAAATTTAGAGATCTACTGATCTGGCTCTTTTTGGCTGGGAAGATATACGGGTCATCAGGCCTGGCTTTATTGTTTCAGGGCCTGGAATGGATGTGTTTTTGCACATGACTATCATGTATTGTTTTTTTTTTTTTGCTTCACTCACATCTTGAATAATGAAATTTGCCAGAGAATATTATTCTAATTCCCAGGATGGCATGTATTTGTGACATTAATACTGCCTGATCCTTCTGATTAATTGGATTTTAAGAGTGAGATATTCTTTCTACATGTTGTCTTTGTTTTGAAATGTTTGAATGGCTATGAATGCATATGCACCTCTGTGTCCTTGGTCCTCACTTTAGTCAAAAGATGGCCTCAGAACTCCTGAACTTGGAATAATGAATAGTTCTGAACTTCCATGGTAAGTACTGGCAAGTGAGTCCTATATCTAAAACCAGCATGACATATCGAGCACTGAGCCATCTCTCCTGCAGTATGTTGTTTATGAAAAACATTTCCTTTGCTAATGTTTCCATTTGTTCATTATAACTATAAACATTGATTGCCTTTAAGTAACATCTTATTAATGTCACAGTTTATTCTGGGGAATTTCGGGAACTTGGAATATGAAGACAGTACTACACTATTTAATTCTTTGTAGGAAGTTCACTGACAACCTCTGAGGGTCTTTCTATCTTTCTTTTTTGGGTTTTACTTTGTTGATTTTATTGTTGTTGGGTACTTTTATTTTGTTTGATTTTGTTTTTATTTTTGTTGTTGTTTGATAGATTTTTTTTTTTTTTTGAGACAGGGTTTATCTGCAAAGCCCTGGTTGTCCTGGAACTCACTTCGTAGACCAAGCTGGCCTCAAACTCAGAAATCCACCTGCCTCTGGGATGTGCTGAGATTAAAGGCGTGCACCTCCACCCCTGGCTTGTTTAATAGATTTTTGCAGCAGAGACTGGGTCATGATGAGTAGTTCTGGCTTTCCTGTAACTTGGTTAATAGACCAGATTGGCATACAAGTCAATGAGATACACATGCCTCTACTTGGTGAGCATTTCGATTAAGGGCATGAGCAAATACACCCAGCTTGCTAAATGTTTGTTGTTGTTGTTGTTGTTGTTGTTGTTGCTGTTGTTTTCAGTGGTGTTGACCTGTTTCTCTCTCTCTCTCTCTTTCTCTCTCTCTCTCTCTCTCTGGATTTTAATTGGCATTTCTTTTGCTAGGCTATATGCTCTTCAATGAGCACAGCATTCTCAAGTGAACCTCATAATTCAGTTTTCTTTTTTTTTTTTTTTAATATTTATTTATTTATTTATTTATTTATTTTGGTTTTTCGAGGCAGGGTCTCTGTATAGCCCTGGCTGTCCTGGAACTCACTCTGTAGACCAGGCTGGCCTCGAACTCAGAAATCCGCCTGCCTCTGCCTCCCGAGTGCTGGGATTTAAATCTTTATTTATTATTGTATGTTAGTACACTGTAGCTGTCTTCAGACACACCACAAGAGGGCACCATTACAGATGGTTGTGAGCCAACATGTGGTTGCTTGGATTTGAACTCAGGACCTTCAGAAGAGCAGTCAGTGCTCTTAACCCCTGAGCCATATCTCCATCTCCATAATTTGGTTTTCATAATTTGGTTTGAAAATGATTTCATGATTATACCAGGATTTCTCTGTCATGAGCTACATGTGGGAATTATCAAGATCAAATGAATATATTGTCAGTGAAGTATTCATTACAGTATTATCACTATCACACTTTGTGTTGTACATATGTATGGGATTTTAGGATGCATTGACCTTTGATGATGTGCATGTACACTTCACTCGGGAGGAGTGGTCCTTGCTGGATCCATCTCAGAAGAGACTTTACAGAGATGTAATGCAGGAGATCTACAGGATTCTCACTACTATAGGTAAACCTGAATTTTCCTTCAGTTTTAACTAAGGTGGGGGAACAGCTGATTTCTGTGTTATTGATGCCCTTGTATAATCTTGAATGAGAATAAGGAAGAATGAGGTGAATAAAGAGGGCATGGTTCTAAGGTTCACTGAAAATAGTGGCTTTTGGACTGGACTAATTACCAACAATAATTATTTTCTGGTCCTATATTTTAGGCTACAAATGGAAAGACCATAACATTGAAGAACATTGTCAAAATGATAGAAGATATGGAAGGTAATTTTTTGTGAAACCTTATTTTAATGAGCTTCTGAAGACAATTTAATGTGTTCTAGAAGTTTTAAGGGGCAGCAACAGTATTTTTTTTTTTTTTTACTGCTTTAGGTAAGTTATTGACTATTAGATTCTGACAAAACCAAGTACCTCGATTCCAGGCAACTGATAGGTTGTTGCAACGCATTCCTCTATCACAGTATTTCTTAACAGATATAACTATTTGAATCATATCACCATTAGAGCTACACTGTAGCACTGCCAATCCATGTACATTCACACCAATCAGATATTGCAAATTATGCACACACTGAATAGGTGATATGTGTATGTCCAAAATCTTCTACTGAGCAAATAGTCCATAGTAAAGCTGTTGTTACTATATACTTAAATCTGATAAATTTAATGAGAGGGGAAGTTTATGAGCCTTAAGGATGTTGTGCTGGAGAAACCTTAATCCATACCATATGAGGAACAAAAAGTCAAGCTCTGTGATGTAAGGTGGAAACCCTTTATTTGTTATTCTTTGAATAGGTATATTATATGTCATACTGGATACAGGTCATATGAGCAGAGGGATTTTGACAGAAACAGAGTATCTCTCTTTCCTAGAACTATTTATTAGATCATAGACTGTTGCAGTAAATCTCCAATCCAAATAGGCCCCGGCCATGAAAATGCAACTCAGTTAATATGAACACATGCTATGTGCCTAGATTGGGCAGATCTACTGCTACTCACTCTACCATCTTCTCCATCCATGAGACCTCTTAGAACTGGCAGCTTCTCCAGGCCATGTGCTTCTGCTCTGCTTTTCTTCCTCTTCCTCCTCCTCTTCTTCCTCCTCCTCCTCATGCCTTCTCCCTCTTCCAGTTTCTCTTTCTTCTCTCATCCCACCTGCCACTCATCCTTCCCTTTAATCTGCCTAATCAATCATCAGCTCTCTTTATTTTACAAATTCAGGTTGGAAGCAGGTTTACAGGAAATCACATGAGGACTGACTCATTCCATGTTCACAACCACTCACAGGAGAATGAAATTGAAATCAAATGTAATTAGCCACAGGGCTATCCACAACAATATATGATAGGCCTCACTTTGAGGAGACTTTCTGAATGTGATACGTGTTTGTAGTCACTGAGATTTTCAGCTTCATTTGGAATACATCCATAAAATTATACTGCAGAAAATCCTATGAGCATTAAGAATATAGAATCTTTGATTGTCCTTCACTTTTCAAATACGGAATGACTCACAGTGCAAGAAAATTTGTGAACATAATAGAAGTACATCTGTGAATTCATGCAGTTGTCTTCAAGTATTTGAAAATCTTGATGTATATAAAGTCTGGTATAAATGTGAGCCATGAAATAAATGCCCTAAACATCACAGATATCTCTAATGATGCAAAACAACCCAGAAGGAAATGGAACACCAAGACTGTAAACGATGTGATAAAATCCGGGCGTGGTGGCATACGCCTTTGATCCCAGCACTTGGGAGGCAGTGGCAGGCGGATTTCTGAGTTCAAGGCCAGCCTGGTCTACAAAGTGAGTTCCATAACAGCCAGAGCTACACAGAGAAACCCTGTCTCAAAAAACCAAAAAAAAAAAAAAAAAAAAAAAAACCAATGTGATAAAATATTTTTTTCATAAATTCATTTTATGATTTATTTTATGTATGTGAATTTGCTGCCATTATTTTTCAGAAACACCAGTATAGGGCATGGAATTCCTTTAGAGATAGTTCTGAGCCACCATATGGAAGCTGGAACATCTGAAAGGCAATGCTCTGAACAGCTAAGCCATCTCTCTAGTCCTGTGATAAAACCCTAAGATCAGAATCTATCCTACAATTAGACCAAATTTTAAAACTAATTCATACAGATAGAAAGGATTCATCATTGTAATTAATGTAATAAAATTTTACATGTCCCAATTATCATTGCAGACATGAAAGAAGTCCTGCTGGAGAGAAACCCTATGAATATACACAATGTGATAAAGGCTTCAAATATCTCAGTCATCTTCAAAACCATGAAAGAAACCAAACTCGAGAGAAACACTCTGAAGTCTTTCAACATAGTGAAGGGCGTGCATATCAGAGTACTCTCCACATAAATAAAAGAACAGATACTAGAGAGAAACCCTACAAATGTAATGAATGTGATAGAGCCTTTTTTCAGCTCAAGTATCTTCGAGAACATGAAAGAACACATTCTGGAAGGAAACCCTATGAATGTAATCAATGTGGTAAAGCCTTTTTACTTCTCAAGTATCTTCGAAAACATGAAAGAACACATTCTGGAAAGAAACCCTATGAATGTAATCAATGTGGTAAAGCCTTTTTACATTCCAGCTATCTTCGAATGCATGAAAGAACACATACTGGAGAGAAACCTTACCAATGTAATCAGTGTGGTAAAGCCTTTACACAAAGCAGTCATCTTCAAAGCCATAAAGTAGTACATACTGGAGTGAGACCCTACATATGTAATCAGTGTAATAAAGCCTATTCACACCAGAGTTATCTCCGAATACATAAAAGAACACACACTGGAAAGAAACCTTACATATGTAATCTGTGTAATAAAGCCTATTCACACCGGAGTTATCTCAGAATACATGAAAGAACACATTCTGGAAAGAAACCTTACAAATGTAATCTGTGTGGTAAAGCCTATTCACACCAGAATCTTCTCCAATTACATGAAAGAATACATAGTGGTATGAGACCCTATAAATGTAATCAGTGTGATAAAGCCTTTACACACTTCAAGTATCTTCGAAACCATGAAAGAACGCATACTCAAGAGAAACCTTACAAATGTAATCAATGTGGTAAAGCCTTTTTACAACCCTGCTTTCTTCGAGTACATGAGACAACACATACTGAAGAGAAACCCTACAATTGTAATCAATGTGATAAAGTCTTTGCACAACTCAAGTATCTTCGAGCACATGAAAGAACACATACTGCAGAGAAAACCTATGAATGTAATCAATGTGGTAAAGCCTTTTTACAACCAAGCTATCTTCGAAAACATGAAAAAACACATACTGGAGAGAAACCCTATGAATGTAATCAGTGTGGTAAAGCCTTTTTACATCCCAGCAATCTTCGACAACATGAAAAAACACATACTAGAGAGAAACCCTATGAATGTAATCAATGTGGTAAAGCCTTTTTACAACCCTGCTTTCTTCGAGTACATGAGACAACACATACTGAAGAGAAACCCTACAAATGTAATCAATGTGATAAAGTCTTTGCACAACTCAAGTATCTTCGAGCACATGAAAGAACACATACTGTAGAGAAAATCTATGAATGTAATCAATGTGGTAAAGCCTTTTTACAACCCAGCTATCTTCGAAAACATGAAAAAACACATACTGGAGAGAAACCCCATGAATGTAATCAATGTGGTAAAGCCTTTTTATATGCCAGCAATCTTCGAAAACATGAAGAAACACATACTGGAGAGAAACCCTACAAATGTAATCAATGTGGTAAAGCCTTTTTACAACCCAGCTATCTTCGAAAACATGAAAAAACACATACTGGAGAGAAACCCCATGAATGTAATCAATGTGGTAAAGCCTTTTTATATGCCAGCAATCTTCGAAAACATGAAAAAACACATACTAGAGAAACCCTACAAATGTAATCAAAGTGGTAAAGCCTTTTTACAACCAAGCTATTCTCAACAACATGAAAATAAAACACATCCTGGAGAGAACCCTTACAAATGTAATCAATGTGATAAAGTCTTTGCACAACTCAAGTATCTTCGAGCACATGAAAGTCACATACTGTAGAGAAAACCTATGAATGTAATCAATGTGATAAAGCCTTTTTACAACCAAGCTATCTTCGAAAACATGAAAAAACACATACTGGAGAGAAACCCCATGGATGTAATCAATGTGGTAAAGCCTTTTTATATGCCAACAATCTTCGAAAACATGAAGAAACACATACTGGAGAGAAACCCTATGAATGTAATCAATGTGGTAAAGACTTTTTACAATCCCACTATCTTCAAGGACTTGAAAAAACACATACTGGAGAGAAACCCTACAAATGTAATCAATGTGGTAAAGGCTTTTTACATCCCAGCAATCTTCGAGTACATGAAAGGATACATACTGGAGAGAAACCCTACAAATGTGATCAATGTCGTATGGCCTTTACACAAAGCAGTCATCTTCAAACCCATAAAGTAATACATACTGGAGGGAGACTCTAAGTATGTAATCAGTGTGATAAAGCCTATTCACACCAGAATCATCTTCCAATATATGAAAGAACATATCCTGGAGAGAAATCTTATAAATGTAATCAGTGTAGTAAATCATTTATATCTCACAGTCATCATCAAGCTGATTCATACTAGATAGAAACCCTGCAGATGTAATGAATGTGTGTGTATATGTGTGTGTGTGTGTGTGTGTGTGTGTGTGTGTGTGTGTGTATCACACAGCAAGGCAACTCACCATGTTCATTCAAGTCAGATTGTTCATATATCCACATGTGGTTTATATTTTGAGAGTTTTGAACTTGATGTTGAAATGTGCTGTATGTGTGACAAATGCCTTTATTAAAACGTATTTGATGATTCTTATATTGCTTCTGTGACTACAGGTTTCTTCTCTTATGCTTTTACTTGGTGGCAGATGTCTTTTGGCTTCTATTTATATAATATAATTCCTCTCAACCAAGTGGTTCATTGTCTGTTTAAAAATTGGATTGTAGGGGCTGGTGAGATGGCTCAGCGGTTAAGAGCACCGACTGCTCTTCCGAAGGTCCTGAGTTCAAATCCCAGCAACCACATGGTGGCTCACAACCATCTGTAACAAGATCTAACGCCCTCTTCCAGAGTGTCTGAAGACAGCTACAGTGTACTCACATATAATAAATAAATAAATCTTTAAAAAAGAATTGGATTGTAAGCCGGGCGTGGTGGTGCACACCTTTAATCCCAGCACTCAGTAGGCAGAGGCAGGCAGATTTCTGAGTTTGAGGCCAGCGTGGTCTACAAAGTGAGTTCCAGGACAGCCAGGGCCACACAGACAAACCCTGTCTGGAAATACGAAAAATAAAATGGATTGTATGAAATCATATGTTTCAAGTAAAGGTGTTTGTGAATGGGTGGTGGCTCTTGTTCCTGATGTTGTTTGTCATATTTTCTTAAGTTTCCTAGATATGTTGTTTTTTATTAAGCCTGGCTTGGATGTGAGTAATTATTAGTTAGGTCTGCATAGAACTCTAGATTTTCATGTGTCACCCTTCTGAGTACAAGTCCAAAAACAGAAGATTTACCCACAATATATCCTGTTTTGTCACACAGTTTAACGACATTAATGTTAAAATGCTTAATAGAAGCGAATATAAGAAAAATGAACACATTATGTGCGTAAACAAAGTAATGTTTTCACCTCTCTTGTAGAGATGTATGAAAGTAGAAAAATCTGCAATCAAATGTAGATTCACAACATAGCATGATGTGCTATAAATATGCATATATTATTTGGTGTTCCATGCCTCTTCATGTACCCTTAGTTATCCATTGAAAACATCATCCTGAACTATGGATTTTTAAGAGAATTACCTAGAAATGCCAGACAAGGTAACAAATATATGATTTATTTTAGCAATTTGGTGGTGCTCATACACACACGTGTGCCCACGCATACAATGGGCTTATAAGCTGTTAGGCATGGTGGCTATGTGGAGAGTGCAGGACAACTTAGTGAGGTCCAACTTTGGCCATCTTTATATGATAATCAGAATCAGCTTGCCAGTTTTGCACTCCATAGATGTTTCCTGCTGAGCCATCGCACTGATGCTCAAATAAGATTATTTGAAATGTTACATCAGTAAGTTATTGTCTTCAGAATATAGACACATTGCCCTCTAAGGATGGAGTAAAACAGAACAACTTGCTACATACACACCATGGAACAGGAGTATACACACAAACCGACCCAAGATTTTAAAGCCGTAAAATTAGCAGACTAAAAAAAATAACCCGGCTGGGCAGAGGTGGCACAGGCCTTTAATCCCATCACTTGGGAGGCAGAGGCAGGAGGATTTCTGAGTTAGGCCAGCCTGGTCTACAGAGTGAGTTCCAGGACAGCCAGGGCTACACAGAGAAACCCTGTCTTGAAAAAACCCAAAAATAAAAAATAACTCAATTAGGGGGAATGTATGAAGTGATTCACCAATTTCAGTAATTATTGAGTACCAGGAAATATTCCTATTCATCAAAAAGGTGATGGTTTCTTTTTAAATATCATTTTATTCTTTCATTCCTTTATTCAAAGGTAAGTCATTTAAAATAATGTTTCTCAGCTGGGTTTACAAGTGCTTTCCTGTAATCCCAGAACTTGGGAGATACTGGCAGACTAATCTGTCTTAGTTTTAGGCCACCTTGGTCCACACAGAGAGTTCTACCACAGCCATGGCTCTATGGGCTATCCTGGTTTTTTTTTTTGTTTGTTTTTTAAAGATTTGCTTGCTTATTTATTTATTTATTTATTTATTTATTTATTTATTTATCTATCTATTTATCTATTTCTTTATTTATTTATGTAAGTACACTGTAGCTATCCTCAGATACTCCAGAAGGGGGAATCAGATTTCATTACGGATGGTTGTGAGCCACCATGTGGTTGCCGGGATTTGAACTCGGAACCTTCGGAAGAGCAGGCAGTGCTATGAACCACTGAGCCATCTCGCCAGCCCGAGGCTATCCTGTCTTAAATAATAAAGAATATATCCCAAATTATATAATCTGACTGTACTTTGACTGATTTTAAAGAATCCTTTTTTTATTTAGTGAGTTTGTTTTGCATTCTCTTTATTGTCCTCCTACAGTTATCCCTTTCCTTCATCCTTTCCCCACCTCTGGATGTCCCCCTAACTTAACACATCAAGTCTCTACAAGGCTAGGCACTTCTCAGTGAGGCCAAACAAGGCAGTCCAGCTAGAAGAACATATTCCACATACAAGCAGGCAATAGCTTTTGGGATAACCTCCTGTCCAGTTTGGGACCCAAATGAAGACCAAGCTGCATATCTGCTACATATGTGAGGGAAGACCTTGATGGTGGTTCAGCCACTGAGTGGCCCAAGGGTCCAGATTAGTTAATTCTGTTGGTCTTCCTATGGAATTCCCATTGGGATAACTGAGGCATCCAAGGGTCAATGGAGGTGTCATTAGTTGTGACTCACAGCATTGGGGATATAGATACTGGGTGGCTGCCTCCTGTGTCCAGGCATGAATCCTGGGCAAGTGATAGGGACACCCACCCACTGTTAAATTTTTCAAACCAAAACTTATCCTGTCTATAAGAAGTGCAGAAATTGAGGAAGGAGCAGGGACTTAGGGAATGACAAACCAGTAAGGGCCCAACTAGTGACCCCATCTCATGGGTAAGTACCGATCCCTGAAACTATTAATGATACTCTGTGATGCTTGCAGACAGGAGTCTAGCATGGCTGCATGAGAAGCTCTACCCACAAGGTGACTCAGATGCAAACCCAGCCAAACAAAGACCTTTGTAAAACTTTACTCACATCTAAAGAATTGTGTTATCCATGAAAATAAGCAATGTGGAGAGTCCATTCACATTGGGATAGAAATATACTGAATCCTTCATCAGCCATCTAGCCATCATAACTTTCAAGTGATCCGGACACAGGAGTAATGGAGCATCTTCATTTTTTCCATTACATTGACACATTTGAGAGCCTGAGAATTTGATCAATAGCACCTGCATCAGATAGCTCAAAGCTACTTGTATTTCCAGGGCAGGATATCTGATGTAAACTTTTGGCCTTCTAGTGCATCAGAAATGTAAACTCTGTGTGTGTGTGTGTGTGTGTGTGTGTGTGTGTGTGTGTGTGTGTGTGTGTTATCATATACCTATATGTATATGTTGCATATTATAAAATGTTTTTCTTTATATATTATTTTCTTAATTAAAATCAATTTAAATTAGGTATTTAACATTTTGCCACCATATACCAAAAGCATGACAGGTACAAAAGCATGACAGGAGACCAGAATATGGCATGAGATTCTCCATGATGGAAACTACAAATAATTATGGAGCTATTTTGTAGGTGCTGGGATTCAAATTATGATGGTGTGGATGAACAGTCAGTTCTCTTAGGGGATGAGTCATCTTCTTAGCTCCATGAACATGTTATAGCAGTAAGTTGTGAATGGCTGATCCTACGTTCAGCTTTACTTCAGCCCTAATGACCCATATGAAGTAAGATGGATAGCATCACAAACTTACACGTGATGCTGAAAGAAGTTTGCCATTCCAAATCTCCAAAAAATGAGGAATGAGTGAAAGGAATGATGAGAGAAACTGAAAGTATATGTCTTTACGAGCTAGCTCACCATGTTATCAAAGCCACAAGACTCAGTTTATGTCAAATGTGGTAAATCAATAGTAGTCGTAGCTTACAATGACATGTTATGGTTATACTTATAGGAGTTTATGACGCCTGTAATGGGAGAAAAGAGTCCTCCAGGCATGAAGATCTACTTGTTTGGATGGGATCATCTTCTGCTTTCTTGCAAAACATTTATTTAGGAGCCCTGAGTGGTTTGACTCATGATGCCATGGAGGTTGTTGTCCGGGAACCCAAGACTGAAAGAGAAGTCACTCTAAGGCTGGGAAAATCAGGTATTAACAGAGAGCCCTGGAGTGTGGATGAATTGTCAGGGAGGGAGCATTAGTGTGGAAGCCAGAGAATCAAAAGGCCAAAGAGCAGTGCTTGTGGAGAGCCAGAGGACAAGCTAGCTCCTGTTGTACTTTCTGTATCCACTCAGCTGTTTTGGGTCAGCCCCCTTCCAGGTCTTTCAGTCTTCTTGGAAACTCTAAGTTGATGTCAGTGACAGAACCCCACACACAGTCTACCAGTTGGCAGTACCTAGTTGTTCCTTAAACTGAGGAGTCCCAATGCTGTCGTCCCTATAACCTATCTGCCTGGTAGGAATGATGATATTCTAAAGCGCATTTATAGACCTGCCTTTGGCTAACATGTAGTGAAACAGTGTGTCTTATGAAATTTGATTTCCCCCTAATCTCAATTTGGGGGAAGACTGATTCCTCGAGATGAGAACATCTTTGTTGAATGAGGAAAGGGCTGAGAATGAGGAAGGGATTCATAGATGGCAAAGAGTCATATGCATTGGTTGGTTATATTACTTAGTTGTGCACGTATCTTCCCTGCTATCTACACCCATTAGGACCCCAAGGATAATTAGTTAATTTATATCTTCATCCCCGGCCCAAAGAAGTTACACTGATGAAATGCATTTATGTTTTCCGTTTTCATTAATAATTTGCTTTTCTTTTCCATTGATTTTTCTCTCTCTCTCTTGAAGAATACCCTCACTATGAAGCTGGATGGCCTGGAAGTCAGCAGAACATCAGATAGACTTGTCCACCATGTTGTCAGAGTGACTGTATTAGAGTTGGCCAAGTCACAGCTAGGTAACTTGGTGGGTGGGTGGGAGGGGAGCACCCTTGTGGAGTCCAGGGGGGAATGGGGGTGTTTTGGGAAGGGAAAGCAGGAAGGTGGATAATATTTGAAATATAAATAAACCAACTAACCAGTAATAAGAGTAGAATTCTGCAATTGAAAAAAGCTTCAACCAATAATGAGATCCTTAATAGGATATCCAACGAAAAGTTTTCAGCTATAAAACTATATACACACTGAACAGTAATGGACTGATGAGGTTTTATTAATATAGCTGTGCATGTATATTCACACATGCTTAACAAGAAAGAATTTGGAAGGGATGGAGAAGGACGAGGAAGGTGGAAAGTGATGTATATTTTAAGTTAAATGTAAAAACCAAATCAAAACAACAAAAAGCAAAGTTAGAAGCTGCCAGAAAGATAGGATATTAGGTAAGAACACTGCTGTTGTTATAGAGAACACAGTTTCTATTCACAGAAATGACCTGGTAGCTAATCATCTTCTATTAATCCAGTCCAAAGGGATCTGATGGACTTTGCAAATATTGTACACAGACACATGCATATACATATACACAAAATAAAGCTTAAAACAGGGCTGGTGAGATGGCTCAGCGGGTAAGAGTACCAGACTGTTCTTCCGAAGGTGATGAGTTCAAATCCCAGCAACCACATGGAGGCTTACAACCACCCATAATGAGATCTGACACCCTCCTCTGGTGAGTCTGAAGTCAGCTACAGTGTACTCATTAATAATAATAATAAACAAATCCTTAGACCAGAGAGAGCAAGTGGGACCAATCTGAACGAGTGGGGCCGACCAGAGCAAGTGGGGCTGTCTGGAGAGAGCAGGGGCCAAACTGGGATGGCCTGAGCGAGCAGGGCTGACCAGAGCAAGTGGGGCCGGAGCGAGTGTGGTTGGCCAGAGGAAGCGGGGCCGACCAGAGTGAGCAAGGTTGTCCGGAACGAGGGGAAAAAGCTTAAAAATAGAGTTCTCTAGAATACCATAGTCCTGAGACATGTAGTCAACTATCCATTACAGTCACACACACACACACACACACACACACACACACACACACACACACACACACACAGAGGCATGAAGGATTTGCAAGAGGAGCATGGATTTTGCCTTCAAACAAGAATAGGAGGAATAGTTTATTGTGTCTAGTGGTGGGAGTCATCAGGGTAGATTATCAGTTTCTGGAGTCACTGTTAGGAAAGAGGACCTGAAAGTGGCAGCTTGTATTAATTCCATGTTATGTGAATGAAGGGTGACCATATTGGTGGGTATACTATTTGGTGAGATTAGCTTCATCCAGTAGATATTGAATTTCCAACTAGAAGGCACTCCTTTGTAGGTTAGTCCAATCTATACAGTTAAGTCAACACAGAACTGAGAAGGACATTGGCTGTAGCTTTGTGTTTGGTTGATCAAACATATCTTTTAATGCCATTCCCCATACCAGGAAATCACTGCTCTTGTCATAATTAATTTTATTCTTCAATGTTTTCTGGTTATTAAGAATTTTTTAGCCAGGCGGTGGTGGCGCATACCTTTAATCCTAGCACTCAGGAGGCAGAGGCAGGCGAATTTCTGAGTTCAAGGCCAGCCTGGTAGACACAGTGATTTCAGGACATCCAGGGCTACACAGAGAAATCCTGACTCAAAAATAAAAAAGAAAAAGAAAAGAAAGGAAAACAAAAGAAAGAGAAAGGAAAATAGACCTATGTAAGAATTACATTCTGTGATTAACTTTGAAGCTTATATAGTCATAGCAAATTGTGGTATGTGGAACATAGGCGATTGAAAAACTTCCTGCTTTGATCATTGTTGAAATTAGGAATGAGTAGTGAGGTAATCAATTTTAGATGATCAACAAGTGTCTGGACTGGCCATTTTTCATGGCCACACAAATGGCACCCAAGCATCTCAATTAAAAAAAAAAAAAAAAAAAAAACAAGTGCAAGTCCCAAATGCCAGGTACCCAAGAGGTTTCCAAGACCCAACATCAAGAACATTATTAGAAATACCAAACAAAGGGAAGACAGAACCTGTAGAGACCATATCAAGTGAATAGGCATAGCCCCCATTTGAGGGAAAAGGTCACCCACCCACCTTAAAAATATTAATCTAGAATTATTCCTGACAAAAGGAAATGCAGGGATAAAGAGTGATACAGAGATGGAAGAAAGGCCATCCAGAGACTGGACCATCTAGAGATCCATCACATATGTTGACACCAAACCTAGATACCTTGCTGACTTTTTCATGGAATATCTTATTTTCTCCATTTATACTAATATATATATATATATATATATATATATATATATATATATATATATATTACTGAGTATCATTACCTTAGATGGCATCTTTGCCATTTTTTTAGCGTCTATTGCACAAGTTTTCAAGCACTTGTAGTTTTAGGTCTCCACTGAGAAGTCAAGTGTAATTTGAATAGGTCTGCTTTCATATGTTACTTGGCCTTTTTCTCTTATAACTTTTCAAATTCTTTCTTTGTTCCCTATGTTTAGTATATTGATTATTATATGGTGAGGAATCTTTTCTTTCTGGTCCAATCATTTTGTTATTTTGATTGCTTCTTGTATCTCAACAAGAAGTCATGCCTTTCTTTTGTTTAGGAAAATTTTCTTCCATAATTTTTTTGAAAATATTTTTTGGGCCCTTGGTCTATGATTCTCCGCTTTTTCTCTTCCTTTTATTTGTAGGTATGGTCTTTTCTTTAAGGGAATAGTTGCCCCAGGGTACAGTGGAATTCAAAGGAAAATCCCCATCTCTGTGGAGAAGGGGAGGGGCAATAAGGAGAGGGATTTGTAAGAGTGGGACTGGGAGTCCATTTCTTTTAAGACCTGTAAGAGCTCTTCATCAATACTACACAGAATTATAGTGAAATTATGGATTAGATTGATATAGGATTAATTGAACAAAATGTGAAACTAATACTAATACAAGCAAGAAGATATATGCCAGTCTGGCAAGATGGCCCGGCAGGTAAGAGCACTGACTGCTCTTCTGAAGGTTCTGGGTTCAAATTTCATCAACCACATGGTAGCTCACTATCACCCATAATGAGATCTGACACTCTCTTCTGGTACATCTGAAGTCAGGTACAGTGGACTTATACATAATAATAAATAAATCTTTAGGCCAGAGTGAGCAGAGACTGAATGAGCAGAGTTGACTTGAGCGAGCTGGGTTGACCATGTTGAGCAGAGTATGATCAGGGCCGACAGGAGCAAGTGGGGTTTACCAGCGTGAGCAGAGGTTCTGAAATTCAATTCCTAACAACCACATGAAGGCTCACAACCGTTTGTACAGCTACAGTGTACTCACATACATAAATTTAATGGAAACTTTTCTGAACAAGGGAGTCTACCATTTTGCACTGAGTGTGCTGGGCTTTCTGGTATATCAGAGCCTTCTGACATTTCTTTCTGTTTTATGTTATAATGAGTATCACAATAATCCTCTGCCTCTATCTAGGGACATCTTGGTATTGAACAAGAACCTGATTATCACTGATTTTTGCAATGTTACTTTATTTTTTTTCTTTGTTCCAGTCAACCCTGCTCACTCTGGTCTGCCCCACTCACTTAGTGGCCCCGCTCCCTCCTGCCGCCCCCCGTTCGGCCCCACACGTTCCAGTCGGCCCCTGCTTGCTGCGGTCAGCTACAATGTTACTTTCAAAATCTGCATTTTAAAAATTGGACAAGCAAGTATTATAAGAAGAGTAGGTCTCTGATGGCCAAGGAGTGGGGCGAAGCCAAACCACAAAAGGATTTAAGTACCAGGGGGTTGAAGTGTGGGGTAAATTGCATACCCTGGGGTCCTATCAGAGGTCTTTGAGCATACATATATCATGTTCCACCAGTCCATATAGAACATAGAAACAATATTCTTCCCCCAACAAAATGCAAGTCCCTCCGTGTTCAGTAATAATCTAAGTCCAGGGCTGTCCAGTTCTGGAGTACAACCCCTAATTTGGAGGTTATCTGTCATTTAAGGGATCCTTTAGGAGAGGCCATCTTCTGGTCAATTTTGTATTGGAAGCCACTGGGCAGATATTGTGTTTAGATGACGGGTGGATTCAGCAGTTACAGTAACACCCAGTGAGACTGGAACACCTAGTCTGCAATGTAGAGGGATGAAGATCTGTCATTTTCTTTCTTTTTTTTTCTTTCTTAAGATTTATTTATTTATTATATGTAAGTATACTGTAGCTGTCCATAGATATCCAGAAGAGGGCGTCATATCCCATTATGGATGGTTGTGAGCCACAATGTGGTTGCTGGAGTTTGAACTCTGGATCTTCAGAAGAGCAGTCAGTGCTCTTAACTGCTGAGCCATCTCTCCAGCCTAGATCTCTCATTTTCTTTGGTCTCCTCCCAGCTGTAAACTAAGTTCCTCAATCGTTTTTTTTCCTTGTTCTGGTCAACCCTGCTCTCTCCAGGCGGGCCCGCTTGCTCTGGTCGTCCCTGCTTGCTCCAGTTGGCCCCACTCGCTCAGGCCGGCCCCGCTCGTTCTGGCCTCCCCCGCCCGCTCCTGTTGGACCCGCTCGCTCAGTTCCTTCTCTCTCCAGTCCAAGGATGCATTTATTATTATTCATAAGTGTAGGCAGCCGTGGCTCCATGCAGCCATGGCTCTCTGCCATTACAAGATGGAGCGTGTAGGCAGCCTCGGCTCCAGGCAGCCATGGCTCCCCACCATTACAAGATGGCACGGAGGTCCGGCCAGCTGTCAGATGAAAAAGCCTTGTGCGCATGCGTCTCTCTCCTCAAGTGTTAGCCCCTCTGGAACGGGCTATATGCTAATGAGGTGTAGTCTGCTGCACCAATCCGCAATCACTATGACACCCTCCCCTTCCCTGGGAGGGTATATAAGCAGCAGCTCTCCCACTGCTCGGGGTCCTGGGCAACTTCAATCAAGGCGCTCCTGAGTAAAGGCTGTTTGAGAAGATCCACGTGGTGGGGTGGTGGCATGTCTTTCTTGCCGGTCGAGTGAGGCACGTCGCAACTGGTGCCGAAAATCTGGGAACCGAGGAGTCTCCTCTCGGGATCAGAACTCATCTGCTACAGAGGGGAGTATTGGTAAGCTTCCCAGAATAGTTTGGGGAGGTTATGCATTCTTACACTGTTGATCCAGTTTGGGTTAGTGTGGCCATTTTAGTGGAGTTCTTTCTAGTCCTTGGCTGCTGTCTGTGCCTTAATTGTCATCGTACGGGACAAGAGTGTGAGTGTAGGCAGCCCGTGTGTTAAGCAGCATGGGAAACTCGCCATTGGCACAGCTCTTAATGGCCCTCCAAGAATTGTTAGAACAACGAAAGTTAAAAATTGATAGGGCGGTCTTAAGAAGTTTCTTGGCTGAGATAGACAGAATAGCCCCTTGGTTTGTTGTTTTGGGTTCATTTACTTTACCATCTTGGGAGAAGCTTGGCAGGGATATTAGACACCAAGCAGAGGAAGGAAGCTTAAAACCAGGGATTAGGCCTATTAGGAAAATGATTAAAGCTTGTCTTGAGGATGCCAAATGTAGTGAAGCAGTGAGGGCAGGACAAAAGGCTCTCACAGAACATTAGGAGAGCATGTCTGAGGGAGAAAATGAGAAAGGACAAAAGCAAAGTGGTAAAGACAAAACAGTGAGAGGGAGGCTAAAACTTACTCAAAAAAATAAAGAGGGAACAAGATAAGGGGATTTATCCCTCTCTCAAGGAATTGCAGCTTTCCGATTCAGACTCCTCTTAGGAAGAAGAGGTGGATATTGATGAGGAGGCTGGTAAATATGAAAAGGAGCGATACCACCCAGATGATAAAGGGTCTCAGCTCAAAAATAAAGTGAAGAAAGGACAGAGGAAGACAGACCTCCATAAGAGAGTCCCTGTACATTTGCCTGCGGCTCAAGTACCATCTGCTCCTCATTATAATCCAAATTATGAGGGAGTGGAGTCTAGTGGGAGGAAACACTCTGGAAGATCATTTAATCCAGAGGTATGGTGAGAGATTAGCCTATCCTTCAGAGTCTATGCCAATTATCAAGGGGAACATTATTATCAACCCATTGATTTCAAAACCATTAAATCAATAGCAAAATCCGTCCGTACTTATGGAGTAGCTGCATCCTTTACTGTTGCACAGCTAGAGACATTGACAGCATATTGCCTCACCCCATCTGATTGGAATAACCTGGCGAGAGCCTGCTTATCACCAGGACAATATTTAGAGTGGAAAACTTTTAGCTATGAATTTACAAATCAGCAGGCGGCTGCAAACTTGGCCACCAGACGTGATCCTGAACCGCATTGGGACGTGGATATGTTACTTGGCCTAGGTCACTTTGCAAATGAGCAGACTAATTATTCAGAAGTAGTTTACATACAGGTTAATTGGGTAGCCACCAAAGCATGGAAAGCATTGCCTAATAAAGGAGAGGTATCAGGAAACCTTACAAAAATTATATACCCACAGAGCCATTCTCAGACTTTGTGGCAAGGTTAGTGGAAGTTGCCACAAAAGTTTTCGGGGATCCTGATACAGCAATGCCACTCATAAAGCAACTTGTCTATGAGCAATGTACTAAAGAATGCAGAAACGTGATAGGGCCACTTAGACATAAAGGATTGGAATATTGGATGAAAATATGTGGAGAAATCGGAGGACCATTAACAAATGCTGGCCTTGCAGCAGCTGTAATGGCAGCAGGCAAAGGCCAGGGAGATGGTTGTTACAAATGTGGACAAAAGGGACATTTTAGGAGAAATTGCCCAACCAAAGGGAACCAAACATCAAAATTAAGAGCAAATCAGCCTGGCCTTTGTCCAAAATGTAAGAAAGGTAATCATTGGGCAAGTGAGTGTAGATCAGTCAAAGATATCAATGGGAAACCGTTGTCATTAGGAGCCCGTCCAAAAAACAGACAGTGGGGCCCCCTGTCCCCAGGGCCCGCAAATGTATGGGGTACTACAAACCCCATCCCCGAGGCCTCCACAGTATCGCAGAGAGCCACTTCAGGCTCCACAGGACTGGACCTCTACTCCACCACCAGACTCATATTAACACCACAAATGGGGGTCCAACCTATAGAAACAGATTTCAAGAGCCTGCTACCTGAGGATACATTTGGGCTAGTACTAGGAAGATCATCCTCTACATTGCGAGGATTAATAATTACTCCAGGGGTCATTGATCCGGATTATGCAGGCAAGATTAAGATACTTGCCACTTCCCCTCGAGGGATTTCTGCCATTTCCCCGGGAGACAGGATAGCTCAGTTGTTACTACTACCCAGTCTTCACAGGCATTTCCCAGCTAATGATGTTGTTAGGGGGGAGAAGGGATTTGGTTCCACTGGTTCTCAGTTCACCTACCTCTCCTTAGAATTGGGGAACCAGCCTATGCTTATTCTAGAGATTGAAGGGAAGTCCTTTTTAGGACTAATGGATTCCGGAGCAGATAAAAGTATTATATCCAACCATGACTGGCCAGTAAAATGGCCCTCTCAGCAAGCCTCACAGAGTTTGTGAGGATTGGGTTTTGAGTCAACACCTTTGATTAGTGCCAAAGAACTTACTTGGGGGGACACAGAAGGAAAATCAGGGAAATTTACTCCATATATAGTCAATATGGGGGAGAGATGTTTTAACGTCCATGGGGTTTATCCTTACAAACCAATACTCAACTCAAGCACAGCAAATGATGACCTGCATGGGATACCAGCCTGGAAAAGATTTGGGACACTCGCTTCAAGGCTGCCCTGAACCTATAAAGGACAAACCAAAATATAACAGAGAAGCGCTGGGTTTTTGAGGGAGGAGTGCCCATTACTTGGAATACAGAGGACCCAATTTGGGTTTATCAATGGCCTCTGTCCTCTGAAAAGCTTCAGGCAGCAAGAGAATTGCTTAAGGAGCAGTTGGAACTAGGTCATATTGTTCCCTCACAGTCCCCTTGCAGTACTCCTATATTTGTCATTAAGAAAAAATCAGGAAGATGGCACTTATTGCATGATTTAAGAGCCATTAATAATCAAATGCAAATTATGGGACCCATTCAACGAGGCCTGTCACTGTTATCCAGCTTGCCTAGCTGTTGGCCTCTTATCATAATTGACATTAAGGACTGTTTTTTCTCGATTCCCTTAGCCCCCCATGATAGTCCTCGTTTTGCCTTTACCATCCCAACCCTAAATAATGAGTACCCTGATGAAAGATACCAGTGGGTAGTCCTGCCACAGGGTATGGCCAATAGCCCTACTATGTGTCAGCTATACGTAGGGGAGGCCATTCGCCCAGTGAGATAGAAGTATCCTAAAACCAAAATTTTGAATTATATGGATGATATTTTTTTTCGAGACAGGGTTTCTCTGTATAGTCCTGGCTATCCTGGAACTCACTTTGTAGACCAGGCTGGCCTCGAACTCAGAAATCTGCCTGCCTCTGCCTCCCAAGTGCTGGGATTAAAGGCACGTGCCACCACACCCGGCCATGGATGATATTTTGCTTACAAGTAAGAATATTGATAACTTGCAGACTACTTATTTGGCATTGATTGAGGCCTTAAAAGAAAGAAAATTGTATATTGCACCCGAAAAGGTGCAGATGGGAGGAATTGGAGAATTTTTAGGAGCAAGGATATATTCAAATCATGTTATGCCACAAAAATTGGAAATTAGGAAAGATCATTTACGAACATTAAATGATTTTCAAAAATTGTTAGGAGATATTAATTGGATTCGCTCCTATTTGTCCTTGACTAATGCAGAGTTACAACCATTATACAATATTCTGAAAGGGGATTCTCAGATCTCATCCCCTCGCACTCTCACACCGCAAGTGCGTCAAGTGTTGAATAAGATGGAGGAAAATCTAAGTAAGGCCTGCCTGCAAAAGTTTTCTCCAGACCAACCATTGATGTTATGTATTCTTAAAATCTATAAACAACCTACTGTGGTTATTTGGCAAACCAGTCTTCTATTGTGGACTCATCCTTATATTTCACCCTCCAAAACATTAGAATATTATCCAGCCATGATTGCCCAAATAGCCATATTAGGTATAAAAAGCTGCATACAGAGTTTTGGATTGCCCCCCTCAAAAATTATAGTGCCCTACACAGCCCATCAGGTTCAGACTTTGGCAGCCCTGGTAGATTGGACAATATTTCTTTGTAGTTATTCAGGTATTATAGATAATCATTATCCAAAACATCCTTTGTTACAATTTGTAACAGAACATCCCATTATATTTCCCAAAGTGACCTCATTAGAACCCATACCTGATGGTTTAGACATTTATACAGATGGCTCAAAGACAGGCATAGGTGCCTATATGGTAAACAGTGATGAACCTATTATGATACAATTTATCCCAGGAACACCCCAATTGGTGGAATGTTTGATTGTCTTAGAAGTATTTAAAAGGTTTCACACGCCTTTCAATTTAATATCAGACTCAGTTTATGTAGTAAATGCGGTGAAAATGCTGGAATTAACAGGGCCTATTAAAATTTCCAGCCCTGTTGCAAATATCCTGGCAAAAATACAAAGCTTGATATGGAACAGAACCTGAAATTTTTTTTTTATCTATTTATTTTGGTTTTTTGAGACAGGGTTTCTCTGTATAGCCCTGGCTGTCCTGGAACTCACTCTGTAGCCCAGGCTGGCCTCGAACTCAGAAATCCGCCTGCCTCTGCCTCCCAAGTGCTGGGATAAAGGCATGCGCCACTACCTGGCTGCAAATTTTTTATCCAACACATTCGAGCTCACACTTCTTTACCTGGCCCAATGAGTCATAATAATGCTCTGGTGAACGCTAGCACTCGCGCCACCTTTATCTTTTTTACATCACCAATAGAATGAGCTCGAGAATTTCACAAGCTGTACCATGTTCCTGCCTCCACTTTACAGAAAAATGTTCATATTTCTAGAGCACTGGCTCATGAGATTGTCCTTCAATGTTCCAATTGTGTACAGTTCCATCACCCGCCTCACACAGGAGTCAATCCTCGTGGTCTTAAACCTTTACATATATGGCAAATGGATGTAACGCATGTTCCATCCTTTGGTACCTTTATACCTCCTCATCTTTTGATAAATTTTGCACTTCTATGCAGGTGCACCATACGACTGGAATCCCTTATAATCCCCAGGGTCAGGGCATTATTGAACCAACTCATAGAACCCTCAAAGAAATTTTACAAAAACAAAAAGAGGGAATAGGACATGGTAGATCACCTAAAGAAAGACTATCCTTAGCCCCTTTACTTTAAATTTTTAAATTTTGGATAATAATGGCCTTTCAGCAGCTGACAGGCACGCTGCCATAATTCCTATACATTCACAATATGTTAAATGGAAAGATGTATTATCCAGGTCATGGCTAGGTCCAGACCTGGTCATTTTACAGTCAAGGGGAGCGCTTTGTGTTTTTCCTAAGGACAAAGAACCAATTTGGATACCTGAGAGACTGATATGAAGAGTGCCCCTTCCCCAGGAAGATGTGGCAGAGAAAAAGGATAATGAAGAAACACCTACATCTATTGATACTCCTGATGAATCTGCAAATGGGTAATATGTTAAAATTATGGGCTGTTGCCCGCACTTGGCCAGTCCCTATGCCAGTACATAGTAATTCAGCTGTTTTGCCTACATTCTTTTCAACCTTTTGCGCAAATGAGGTGCCTTGCACAACCCCTATGGGTGAGCAACCAAAATTATATAATGCCACTAATATTACTCTGAGTCAGACCCTCTGTTTTCAGCATCAGATAAAAAACCTAATACGCCTTGCATTTGGCTAAAGCCTGGAGTGTTGGCTAATTGCCTTGACCCTACTGCTCCTAGCAGAGTGGGCACGGGGGTGCTACTAGAAGTTTTAACCCAATTGGCTTCTGGTGCCCAGAGTGGTGGCGGAGACACTTCCATTAATGCTACAGCCCCTTTAAATATTACCACTCTTTTTTTTTTTTTTCGAGACAGGGTTTCTCTATATAGCCCTGGCTGTCCTGGAACTCACTTTGTAGACCAGGCCGGCCTCGAACTCAGAAATCCGCCTGCCTCTGCCTCCGAGTGCTGGGATTAAAGGCATGTGCCACCACGCCCGGCTCATTACCACTCTTATTATGCTTCCTAATTGTTCTGTTCCCTTGCAGCCAAACATAACAATAGGCAATAGTACTCAACATAGAGTCTTGCCACAATGCCTGCCAGATCGAGAGTTCCCACCTGTCTACTCCCCCTGCCAAAGTGATACTATTGAAGCCAAACAGATTATTCCTGGCTTTGAATCGCCCCCCCCCCCCGCCACCTAAGGGGAGCAATGCTTAATATAAAGAAGAATGCTACAGGCCCTAGGAATGGATGGCCATGGTATCAATGGCTTTTAGTTAATCAGCAAGGCACTTTCACCTCACTAACTCCCTTTGCACACTTGAAGGGAGAAGTTTTTGACTTGTGGAACATTTCAGCCCAGAGAAACCCAAGCTACAACATGACTGGGGCCAATCTCACCAATATTGCATTTAACGATTAATTGTCCAATAGTACTTTAAAATATAGACCTGTATGTGTCTGTCCACCATTTTCTTTCTAGTTTCTGATGAGCCAGGTGTTAGTGCCGGCCTATTTTGCAATACCACCAATATAACCTGCTTCCTTTCAGAATGTTGGAATGGTACCAGGAAACTTGCTGTGGTGGTAAAGCTGCCCAGCTTTGTTCCTGTCCAAGTTGAAGCAGATCCCAATAATTTCCCAATAGCTAATTTGTTTAGACATAAAAGAGATTTTGGTATTACTGTTGCTATCATTACGGCCATTATTGTCTCAGCAACTGCTGCGGTTACCATGGCTGTAGCCATGGCAAATCAAGTACAAGCAGCAGAAACAATTAATAATATTGTGGATTGAGTATCCACTGCTTTGATGGTTCAAGAAGAGGTTAATGCCCATTTGTCATCTGGCATTTTATTGGCAAATCAAAGAATTGATTTACTTCAGGAAAACATGGAAGAACTATTTCGGTTGATTCAATTTTCCTGCGTTTCCCATTTTAAGAATTTGTGTATTACCCCACTAACTGCTGAAATGTCTGAAAACTTTAATTATAGCAGGGAGTTGTCGGAGTATCTTCAAGGGAATTGGACTGCAGAAGTGGAACAACTTTCCCAGAAGCTCCTTATCCAGATTTCCATCCTGAACAGCATCAGAGTCGACCCTGTCACCTTGGGAGATTTCACCTCTTGGTTGTCCAGTGCCTTTTCCTTTTTTAAATAATGGGCTGGGATGCTAGTTTGGGGTGTCCTGGTATTTGCAGGTTGTGTACTTTGCCTCTTGCTGTTATGTCGTATGAAACACACTCATGCTCCACAGAAAGCTGCTGTTGTTCAAGCCCTGATGGCCATAGACGAGGGAATCTCGCCTGAGTTCTGGTTGGCCTCTCTTAAGAGTTTGTAGTGATTTCCTAGCAGACTGGTTTGCAGATACTTCCCCGGCTTAGGGGCAGACCTGATGACACTCACTATGCCACCTCAAAGGATGACGGAGTATGGACACTCAATTTCGCTGACAGAGTGCAGGGGATGTTCCATACAGGATAGATTCCTTGAGATCATGTCAAATTGCATGGAGGTTTCATGCCATCCTGACCCCAAAACTAATCCTGACCTATCCTCCCCCTGATAAAAAGGCACGGAGACGGGTGTGCTAAAGTATGCCTATAGCTCAACCACTAGGGTGGAAATTCATTACAATGTCTGACGATTGCACAAGGGATTTGACCTCTGTTTCTTCTCTGTTACAGCCAAGTCCGCCAGCAACGTGCTGGTGGCACCTCCTCCTACTCCAGAGGTCTCTACGGAGACAGATTGGTGGTCATGTCTGATGGTAGCCCGATTTCCAATCAGTTACTTGTCAAAGGCTGCTTCCTCAGGTTGGGATGTTCGCTGACCAGATTTGCAGGACTTCATTTTTAATTAATAAAGAAGGGGGAGATGTAGGCAGCCGTGGCTCCGTGCAGTTGAGGCTCTCCGCCATTACAAGATGGCACATGTAGGCAGCCTCGGCACCAGGCAGCCGTGGCTCCCCGCCATTACAAGATGGCGTGGAGGTCCGGCCAGCTGTCAAATGAAAAAGCCTAGTGCGCATGAGTCGCTCTCCTCAAGTGATAGCCCCTCCCAAACAGGCTATATGCTAATAAGGTGTAGTCTGCTGCACCAATCCACAATCACTATGACACCCTCCCCTTCCCTGGGAGGGTATATAAGCAGCAGCTCTCCTGCTGCTCGGGGTCCTGGTCAACTTCAATCAAGGCGCTCCTGAGTAAAGGCTATTTGAGAAGATCCCGGTGGTGGCGTGTCTTTCTTGCCAGTCAAGTGAGGCACTTCGCGCATAAGTACACTATAGCTGACTTCAGACGGACCAGAGGAGGGCATCAGATCTCATTATGTGTGGTTGTAAGCCACCATGTGGTTGCTGGGATTTGAACTCATCACCTTTGGAAGAGCAGTTGGGTGCTCTTACCTGCTGAGCCATCTCACCAGCCAAGTTCCTCAATCTTATACAGATAAACTTGGGAATAATTATCACATGGGTGCAGAAATCAGTAAAAGGGTGTTTAATTAAGGAACTGATAGTATTTGGTACTACAGAAGTGTATGGGAAGCGTTAGCACATACTAGCTTAGTGACAGTGATGTTATGGGAACATACAGGGTGAGGTCTTGATGAGTGTCCTCCAAGACATAGGGGGAGTGGTAAGCTGAAGAGAGGAGTGTTTTGTAATTTCCTCATCAGTAAGGACCCAAGGGTTTTGAGAAGTGAGATGTTAATGGCAACAGCTACCAACAATGGCCGAGAGGGAAATGCAGAAAAAACATTGGGAGGAGTTAGGGTGGGTGGTTAGGGAAGGAGGTTGAGAATGGACTAGAGGTATTGTAACCAACAAAGATTGGTTTAAACCTCTGAGTTTGATTTTCTAGTTGAAGAACATTAATGTGAGTATGTGTAAGTCATCTGTCTTAATCAGGTTACTCAAGAGTCATAGAATTTATGGAATGTCTCTGTAGATTGAGGGAATTTATTGTGATGACTTACAGTCTGTAGTCCAACTAACCCAACAGTGGTCAGCTGTGAATGGGAAGTCCAAGAATCTAGTAGTTGCTCAGTCTCATGGGACTAGTTGTTTGACTTGGTCTTCTGTTTGAGCTGGAATCCTGAAGAGGTAGGTTGCAACAGATTTGCTTCCAAGTAAGTACAATCAAACAAAGAAGAGTGCGTCTTCCTTCTTCCAGTGTCCTTATGTAGGCTTCCAGCAGAAAGTGTGGCCCAGATTAAAGGTGTGTACAACCACACGGGACTTGCATCTGGGACTTGCTTTTATCAGGCTGACAATGAACTCAGAGATGACCTTGCCTGAGTCTCCTGGTATTAATTGAGTGTACTACCTTGCCTGGGCCTACGCTTTTCATGGCCACTATGCCTGAAGTTCTCAATGTCAAGATCCAGGTCAGAAGCTTGTATATTCCAGGCTCAAGATCTGGATCACAGGTAAGCCCTCCAATTCTAGATTGTAGTTCATTCCAGATATAGTCAAGTCGACAACCAGGAATAGCTATTACACCAGATATTCTGCTATAACTCTTATGACTCCTATCTGCCCTCATTCATCTTATGGATAATTGATAAAAAGCTGAAAATGAATATTAAGATTGGCAAGCATGGTGCCACTGTGGTTAGTGATGCAATTCTGCAACTCCAATAGCTGCAACCTCCAGAGGTAAAGACCTTTTGGAGGTAACACCTGTGTTTTGAAAAGAAAAGCATCCTAGCACTTGGAAGGCAGAGGCAGGCAGATTTAGGAGTTCAAGGCCAGCCTGGTCTACAAAGTGAGTTCCAGGACAGCTAGGGCTATACCGAGAAACCCTGTCTCAAAAATCCAAAAAAAGAACAAAAAAAAAAAAAAAACAAAAAAAAAAGAAAAGAAAAGCAGAGGAAAGTGTTGAGAATTATTGAGATGGACTCAGGTTGTAGGGGAATCTCAGTCCTGGTCCAGCAATCTTCAAGTGAGAAGTTCCTGGGTTCCTATTATTTTGTTAGGTTCATTGTAATTGAACCTAGCAAATAATCACCATTGGTGGATAGGGGGAGAGTTAGGATGAGTCCTGCCAGCAGCAGAGTTAGAATGAAGGATAACAAAAGCAGTGATAAGAATAGAGAAAAGGGAAGCCTGTAGTGTGGCAGATGTCCTGGGCAGCTGCCATTAGGTTATGGATGTCCTTCCATGAGATCTTGTTTCATTGGAGATGCCATCTCTTCTGTGTTGCAGGATTGCTTCTAACACATTCAATTATTCCAGCCCCCAAAATTGGGAATCTGTGTGTCCAAATGCTGAAGTTCCTTGTCCTCAATTGTTCTTTGATCACTCAATAAAGAGGCAACAGCCAATGGTTGGGCAGGTAGACTGAGGAGGAACCTCTAGATTTGCATTGGCTAGGAACTGGGAGGAAGGAAGACAAAGAATCACCATGACTCAGGGGAGAGAGTGGTGGGATATAAGAGCTTCAGGAGAGAAAGCCAACCAGCCATATAAAAATTTGGGTAAGTGGCCACTCGCAGTTCAGCCTGGGAGAGCAGGGGAAGGTTTAAAGAGTCTCAGGAATACTAGAGGAGAGCATTTGCTGGAAGGGGAAGCTTTGAGCTAGTCATGGCACATCATAAATTAACTGACGTGTGTGTGTGTGTGTGTGTGTGTGTGTGTGTGTGTGTGTGTGTGTGTGTGTGTGTGTGTGTGTGTGTGTGTGTGTGTGTGTGTGTGTGTGTGTGTGTGTGTGTGTTTTGTTCATGAATCCAAAGAAATCCTGCGTGGGTGGCTGGGAGTATGACCCACCAGTAGCCAAAGCAGTGTAGCTAAACTCACCACTATGCTTCTCTCTTTTCCATCCTTGAGTAATCAGTAAGTGTTGGGCAATCTTTTCAGTCAATGAGATGGAGTCAGTCATTCGTAGCAGGAACCCATAGAGGCCTAGGATGGAAAAACACAGCAACACTCCTTCCTATTATTAGCAATAACATTTGTCTAGTGACTCCTTTTACCTGATCAAATGGGTGGTATATGTGTTGGCTGACTCCAGTGACAGAAAATGGGAGGTTTGTCCTGGGTAGCATGGACATTTAACACATTGAGTGTGAACAATGCCGGATTTAATTGGGTGTTTGGAGATAGGGAGCCTGGTTGCCCGTTTAATTGTTTTATAAACATCTGATGTGTTTCTTCAATGATAGCTTGACCCTGGAGCTTGTGGGGGTTACCAGTGTGGTGAACAATCTTCCAAGTTTCATAAAAATTTGGAGTTTGTGGCTTTTGACAGCTGACCTATTATCAGTTTTGATTTGGAGAAGGACCCCCATGATAACAAAAGTGTAGAACATATGATTAATTAGTTTCTTTTGAGTTTTCATTATTTTGTGTTGTAACCTAGATGAAACAGGGATAAGTGTCTATGGTTACAAGTACTTTTTTTTTTGCTACTTGATGACTCAATATGCACGATAGAGGTCATTAGCTTTAAGGCCCTTGGAGTTACTGCATATAGCAGGAGTAGGAATAAATTGGGGAAGCACAAGTTTTGAGAATCAATTTGAGGTGTTTATGGGGGGTTGGATAATTTAAGTTGTAGCCCTTTTAGTTTAATACAAATCAGCTGATGAAGATCTTTCAGTGGTGAGGGTGTTAGTAAAGGCCTCAGTTGTGGCAATCTCATCAGCTAAGGTATTTCCATTAGAGAGGGATTCAGAGAAGTATGAATATGACCATATATGGATGATAAAAATGGGAAATGTTCTAGTTTGAAATAGTTTTGAAACTTTAATTAATAGTGGGAAAAAGGAGTACCATCCAGGTTGATGTAGGAGCATGCTAGCTAGTGCAGGTTAACTGCATAAATTTTGTTTGAATATAGATTAAATAGTTCTTTTAGGTGTGGTAAGACCTGAAAGATGGCATATAGTTCTTGTAAATGGGTAGTTTTGTTCGCTTGGGGAAAACATGTGATTCGGTTTCATTTTTTCCTCAATAAATCACATAGGCAGCTCCTTAGTTAAAGGCATGGGGGCTTGTGGGATATGGGGTCAGAAGAATATGCAAGAAAGGAGTCATCTAAAGAATGGTATGGTTGCCAGTAATTTATTCTAGGGGTAGTGATTGTCTATTTGTTCTGGGAGACCAATAAGAAAATAAGGTGTGGGGGGGGGCTGTCTGTGTGTGTCTGTGTGTTTATGAGCCATTGTATGTCTGGGAGGGGAAAGGGTAAAATGATCACATCAGGTTCCTTGCATATAATCTATAAGGTGTGTTCTCTTCCCATATTTATCAAGGACGATAACATGTCAACTTTGGCTAATAGTTGAGGCAATCCCCTTTTGGTCTATGGATCCATTCAAGTTGATATAAAGTCCAAATACTATGTGGAAGAAATGAAATATCAGTGTGTGGATTGGCTCCTGTGGATCATAGTGAGTCAGTGAGACATTTTTAATGAGGTAGTTGGCAGAACAAAGTTGCTCGTGTCTGGGAGGGAGGAGAACCAGGGTCTTTTTCACTCTAAAGTAAGTCAAACAGAAAGTGTAATTGGTTGGTCAGTATGGAGAGCCAAGGTCTAAGCCAATTGGTATTGCCTAAAGACCTTTGAAGGTCAATTAGAGTGAACAGATTGGCAAAGTCAGTAGTCAATAACTGGTTTAGCTGGTTGGACTGAGGTTAGGGTAATTTCAGTTCCTAGGAATGTGTTGGGCAGAACAAGCTAAATCTCATCCTCGGCTATAGCAAAGCCTCTATCTGTTAGGGCCTTTGTGTCTTGTTGTTTATCCTTTGTCTAGCAACATAAGTAGTAATTCATCCATATAATAATAAATATATATGAAGACCTGACTGGATAAGGGGTTTTAATGCATGAGCTACTGCTTCCAGGCAAATACATGGGCTGTTAGTCATGTCTTAGGAGAGCATGATCCACTTACATCTATCAGTTGGTCCTGAGTTGTTGATTTTAAGGATTAAGAAAGCAAAGTGCTTGCAATCTTGTTCATGTAGTGATATTGAAAGGAGACAGTTTTTAGTGTCTAATACCAATATTTGGATGTTTATAGGTATAGCTTAGGCAAGGGGGAGGCCATGCTGGTGTTCCCCAAATTTTCATGGTTTTGTTGACTACTCTTAAGTCCTGGAGGACCTTTCAGGTCCTGGTTTTCTATTTAATTACCAAGACCTGGGTATTCTAAGGGATTCTAGAGGGACATATATACCCCATATCTCATTAGTGTTTGACAGATTGTTGTAAGATTATTCATTTCACCCAGTTCGGAGTTCACTGTTCACCCCAGATGAAGTCATCCATGATCCATTGCAGGTACGGAGTAATATACTTAACAGTTACCCTTAGAATTGAGGGTTCTTTTGATCTTGGTATTGTTCATTTTCTATATGGAGACATTCTCCCTTTTCCTTACTAACATGGACCACATCTAAATCTTCTAAGACATCTCTATGTAGCAAGTTAGTGGCCATATCAGCCATTAGGTGTCTGATGGTTCCATTTGTTCCATGTGTGTCTTCTCATTTATAAAAGTCTTGAGTAGCCGGGCGTGGTGATGCATGCCTTTAATCCCAGCACTCGGGAGGCAGAGGCAGGTGGATTTCTGAGTTTGAGGCCAGCCTGGTCTACAAAGTGAGTTCCAGGACAGCCAGGGCTATACAGAGAAACCCTGTCCCGAAAAAAAAAGTCTTGAATAATCTGTGCTTGGGAGAGACCACCAACATCCATCAATTTAGTCCCTGGTAGGAGTATCTAATATTAGAAAATTTAAACCTGTTTTAGGATAGTTTTATCTGCTCCTCTGTCTATTGGTCATTTGAATTTTTTATTGTTAATTTTTATTTTTTGCGTGTTGTTTTGTTTTTGTTGTTAGTGTAATGCATGCTTCCATGTTGATTCATTTATTGTCAATAAAAAGCCCATACTATTCTTATGGAAGAGCTAAACTTAGAATCATGAAAGACCATATTCAATTAGTAATGAATTTAGAATTTGCTCACTTAAACAAAATCTTTATTTCCTTCCTTCCTCCCTTCCTCCCTCCTTCCCTCCCTCCCTTCCTTCCTTCTTTCATCCCTCCCTCCCTCCCTTCCTTCCTTCTTTCCTCCCTCCATCCCTCTGTTTTCCTTTTCTTTCTTTCCATTCAAAATGCTGATTCCCCCATACCGGTTCTCCCCTCACAACGTCTCTCCCTATACGCACTCCTCTTCTCCTCTGAGATGGTAGTGCTCCCCGGATATCCCCTGTCTCTGGCATGTCACCTCTCTGCAGGATTAGGCACATCCTCTCTCACTAAGGCCAGACAAGTCAGCCTTGTTGGGGAATGGATTCCAGAGTCAGGTTATGGTTTAGGGACAGTCCCTGCTCCAACTGTTGTGGGGTCCACACAGATACTGAGCTGCACTTCTGCTACGTGAGTGTCTGGGCCTCAGTCCAGCACATATGTACTCCCTTGTTGGTGGCTCAGTCTTTGAGAGCTCCCAGGGGTCCGTGTTAGTGGACTCTGTTGGTCTTCCTGTGGAGTTCCTATCCCATTCAGGGCCTTCTGTCCTTCCCCCAACTCTTCCAAAGGAGTCTCTTACCTCTACCCAATGTTTGGTTATGTATATCTGCATCTATTTCAGTCATCTGCTGGGTGTGGTCTCTCAGATGGTAGTTATGCTAGGCTCCTGTCTGGTGCATATCAGAGTATCATTAATAGTGTCACAGATTGGTGCTTACCCAAGGGATGTGTCTCAAGTTGGGTTGGTTACTGGTTCGCCATCCCCCCAGTCTCTGTTTCACCTTTATCCCTGAATTTCCTTTAGACAGGACAAAGTATGTATGAAAGATTTGTTGGTGGGCTGGTGTCCTTATCCCTACCCTGAGTTCCTCCCTTCCTATAGGACTTGGCCTCTTCAGGTTCCATGTCTCCACTGTTAGGCAACTAGATAATGTCCCAAGCATTGATATTTTGGAGCATCCCCCATCATTTGAGTTTGGGATTTCCAAGAGATTCTCCCACCTGCTGCAGTTGCAGCTTTCCATTCATTCTCCTATCTCTCTGGTGCTCATGTCTCTCCACCTGACCTGATCCCTTCATTTCCCTTTCCATCTCCTCTCTCACTCAGTTTCCTTCATCCCTCTGCCTACTATGACTTCTATTTCCCTCTCTGTGTTACATTCAAGCATTTTCACCTGGTCATTCTTTTTTGTTTAACTTCTTTGGGTCTGTGGGATGTATCCTAGTTATCCTGTACTTTATGGCTAATATCCGTTTATTAGTGAGAGTAAATCCTGAATATACTTTTGCATGTGGGTTGCCTCACTGAGGATGAAATTTTCTAGTTTCATCCATTTGCCTGCAAAATTCATGATATCATTATTTTGAATAGCTGAATAATATTCCAATGTGTAAATGAACCACTTTCTCTGTATCATTCTTTGGTTGAGAGATATCTGGGTTGTTTCCAATTTCTTATTGAAAGTTCAGTGTGAGATTTTTCTAGCATATTAGAGACCCAGTAGACTTGTGGATGTTCCGTTTTATTTGCAAGGCTGATGGCTGTCACACAAGGACTTTAACGGTGGCAGAGGCTTGTCTTCTTTATCATATTTGAATTTGTAATCCTTTTTCAATGAGAGCATTTTTGTAGTGAGAAGAAATGAATTTAGGAGGTTTCGGGAGGCAGAGGCAGGCAGATTTCTGAGTTCGAGGTCAGCCTGGTCTACAAAGTGAGTTCCAGGACAGCCAGGGCTACACAGAGAAACCTTGTCTCGAAAAACAAAGAAAAAAAAAGGGCACTTGTTGTTAGCACGAGGACACTCCAATTCCTCCCAACTATGTGACCCTTGACCTACGTTGCCAGGACAATGACCTTCAATCCCACAATCCACTTGGCTCAGTCTCCACCCTCAATGGTGTAATGTCATTTTCTGTATAAATTAGGAAGTCACCTCTTCCTTGCTCTCTTTTTCTTCTGTCTCTTCTCCCCCCTTCCGTCTTTATCCTCTTCTCTGCCCCCCACCTCCCCCCACCCACTCAATACACCTCTTCAAGGTGGAACCATCTGCACCTGGTCTGTTGGTTGGTTAATCCACCCAAAACATATATAGATATGATATTTTTCATATTATTTGGTGCCAAAACCCAGGATTGGAAAATGCAGTAAAAACCAACAGCCACCAGTGCATGGTGTGTGCCCAGGGGCCACTCCAGCAGAAGCAGTGGCAGACACAGAACACAGCATTCATGGTAAGAATCCCACCGCCCAGCAATTCCCAGAGCAGTGGCTAGCACTTCCTCCTTCCCTCCTCCCTCTGGGCCAGAACTTTGGGTGAAGCCTGTGCCAAAAGATTCTGCCAAATGGCCCTCCACTGCAAGTGGCCTACAAATAGCTCGTCACTCACACAAAGGTCAGTGGGGGGTGGGTCAGGGTACCCGCCATTTTGGGCACCGTTGAGACCCTCCATTGTCCGACATTTTCCACCACGTGGTGTGGCCCACAAACCTTACCGGACTTCCATGCTGTCATTCACCAGTTCGTGAATAATTGTCTGTGGCCCATAATTGGATTAAATACTTAAGAGCGACGCAATATATTTCATAACTTACAAGGTAATTCAGACTTAAATCATCCATAAAAGTTATCATCTAAAGCTAAGAGAATTGACTATGGTCAAAAAGAGAATTCAGCATGCATATGTGAATCACTTGAGTTCTATGCTTAAATGTATTTTAGTGTTTTTTTTTCTCCTAATTCCCTTAAAAGGAATTCTTATGTAAAGGGAAGATAATATCTTAAAATGAATATTTTGTACACATAAACAGTAAAGAAATTAGAACCTACATAGAAAATGTTCCCGAATTGATTGTGAGAGGAAAAATAAGAATATTGACATGAAAATATCCAGCAGTGATTATAGTGCTTTATACTACTTCTGAAATTACATCATTATGGGAAGCCAATGATTACTGTCAAGTAGCTTAAAGTATATTTTGGGGGATGGGAGTGGCAGAAGAAATTAAGAACAATTTCCCCCAAAGCAAGCAACTTCAGTTTATAAAGACAATTACTTGGATTCTTCCTTATATAGTAAGAGAAACACCAATCTCTCAAGCTTCTCTTTTTTATACAGAAGCCAATAAATTTGGAATGCCAGGTTATTAAGTAAGAAAATATAATTAAAGTAATTCAAAGCTCATATGTTTCAGTTCAAAAATTAGAACTATATGATATTCTCATGGTTTTATTAGATTTACAAGAATCTCAATATATTTACTGAGGTAAATATAAGGTGTTGCTTTGCATATAGAAACTGCTGAATGTTTGAAGTAATGTCAGAAGTAACTTTGTTATTTATACAACTACAACAGGCAATTCAAAACAGAGATAATCAATTATATACAACCCTACTGGATCTTGTATACATTTGAACCAGAGATCATCAACTATATACAACCCTACTAGATCTTGTATACATTTGAAACAGAGATCATCAATTATGTATAGTCCTACTGGATTCTGTATATCTTTGCCAGCACCCAATTAGCACTAGAAAATGAGGAGACAGTTCAACTATTATAAAGAAGTTTCTGAAGTTTCAAATTTTCATGAGACTCCATGTAAATAGTAGAAGCTTAAAGAAAAATATTCTATAATCTGGTAACAAGCCCAGGGGGAAAATTGTCCTACCATTTTTTATATAAACTCAAGCTCTACTACCTGCCAGAAGTAACCCTAAATGTACCCAAAAAAATAAAATTTATCAGATGGATGAGGATTAATAACACCCTGTTACAGGTTGCGTAAGCAGTCCAAATGGACTGATAAAACCAGACAGATGCTTTTCACCTAATCAGACATATCACAGAGAATCATCATTAACTGATTTTGCACACTGTACATTCCATACATGTGCTAATGCTGAAAAATTTAAAAGTTTGTGTGTTTTCAGATCAAAACAGACACTAGTGAAGACAAAGCAACTAGCCAAGTTGATCTAGCTTCACAGAATGCCTCAGCTGTTACATTTCAGTGTAAAGGCCTTATGTTTTTCTCCATTGAGTTCAATGTTGTCTATTGGCTTCATGTAATTTGTTTTGTTTATGTTTATAATAACCAAAGGTTATGCCTTGTATCTCAAATCTCTCTAGTACTTTTCACAAGAAGGAGTGTCTGTCACAGGCTTTTCAGCATTGAATGAGATAATCATGTGATTTTTTTTTTCAGTGTATTTATATGGAGGAATACATTGATGGATTTTAGTACTTTGAATCATCCCTACATCCCTGGGATGAAACCTACTTAATATTGGTGGATGATGTCTTTGATGTGTTTCTGGATTCAGTTTGCTAGTATTATCTTCGGTGTTTTCACATCAATATTCATAAGAGAAATCTGTCTGAACTTCTCTTTATTTGCTGAGTCTATGTGTGGTTTAGGTATCAGTGTGACTGTAATTTCATGGAATAAGTTTGGCAGTGTTCCTTCATTGTCTATTCTGTGGAATAGTTTGAGGAGTATTGGTATTAGCTTTTCTTTGAAAGACTGGTAGGATTCTGTACTAAAACTATCTGCACCTGGGCTTTTTTGTTTGGGAGGCTTTTACTGACTGCTTCTATTTCTTTAGAGGTCATGGGGATCTTTAAATAGTTTATTTATTCTTGATTTAACTTTGATAAGTGATATCTGTCTATAAAATGGTCCATTTTGTTAAGATTTTCAAATTTTGTAGAGCACACGCTTTTGATTTAAGACCTATTGATTCTTGGATTTTCCTCAGTGTCAGTTGTTATGTCTCCACTTTTATTATTGATTATTTTGGGGGGGGGTATTGTCTGTCTCTTGGTTAGTGTGTCTAAGGGTTTATCTTTCTTGCTGATTTTCTCAAAGAACTAGCTTTTGGTTTTGTAGCTTCTTTGTATTGTTTTCTTTGTTTCTAACTGATTGATTTTGATTACTTCCTGTCTTATACACCTCTTTGTGGTGTTTGTTTCTGCTTCTCCTCTTCCTTCTCTTCCTCCTCCTTTTGCTAGAGCTCTCAGATATACTCTTAAAATGCTTTCATGAGAACTTTCTAATTTCTTTATGCAAACACTTAGTTCATAAACTTTCTTCTTAGCACTGCTTTCATTGTGTCTAATAAATTTGGGTATGTTTTATCTTCATTTTCATTGAATTCTAGAAGGTCTCTAATTTCTATCTTCATTTTGTCCCTGACCCAGAGATTATTGAGTAGAGAGTTGTTCAATTTTAAAGAATATGTAGGCTTTCCGATGTTTCTGTTGTTGTTGAAGTCCAGTTTTAATCTATGGTTGTCTTAGTAAGATACAAGGCATTCCTGAAATTTTTCTTGTATTTGTTGAGGCTTGCTTTTTGACCAACTATATGGGGGAAGGGCCTGCACGGCCATGCTGAGGCTGTGTGCTCTAGCAGACAGACCTCCTTGTTTTGCCTGTTTGTTTTTTCTTAGATGGTATATACTAAATGTAGAGTAGAAGGAGAAGATGAAAGGGCAACTTCCAAGAAAAGGTCAAAGGAAGAAGCATAGATGCTTGATAGCATGGTTATCACCAGGACCAGAGAGAGTGAGAGGCAGTATCTGTAGGCCAGTGGGCAAGTGTGGATCTAGCTTTTTGGGCCAAGGGGACAGCAGGTTGGGCTCTCCGGCTGGCAAGCAGGGGATGCAGGGAGCCCAGAACATGCACTGCCTTCTGAAAGGCACCTCTGTTAACTATGTAGTAGCCCCCTCTCTGTGGTGTTGGGGGAGGGGCAGAGAGTAGAGGCTAGTTGCCATGGTAGTAGAGCAAGAGATCCAAAATAAGATTTGGTGAGTGTAGCTCAAAGTCAAAAGGGACAGGGGAAGCTGGGTAGGAACGTGTGTGTGTGTGTGTGTGTGTGTGTGTGTGTGTGTGTGTGTGTGTGTGTATGTCTATGTGTGTGTGTGTGTGTGTGTGTGTGTGTGTGTGTGTCTGTGTGTGCGGGGGAGAGAGAGAGAGAGAGACAGGGGGAGGAGGAAAAGGAGGAGGAGATGATGGCCTGGGTTTTTTGAATTAGGTCAGGGGTTACTCACAGTCCTTGAGTAATGTGGAGTTCTGATGTGGGTCTCTGTGTGGGGGACACCTGCTGGGAGTATGCTTTAGCTGGGTTTGCCCCACAGTGGTAGTGCCAGCTGTAGGATTGTGTCCTGAGTCCGCTCTGCTGCAGGGTTTGGCTGCTTCAGGAGGCAGGACTTGGGGAGTGACTGGGCTGACCGCACACCTGGGCAGGTGTTGGGCCATAGGGATGTCCCAGAATACCTCTGCAGGGGTAGGAAAGCACAGTCTATGGCACAGGACTCCAGAGCTGGTTTGGGAGTCCCCAGGCCTGTGATGAGGGAGGCCTGGGCCATCTGGTTCTTAGGCTCTTAGATATTCAGGTACTGCTGGAAGCCTTGGAAGAGCTGATAACAGAGATAAGGGAAGGCCTTCTCTGTGGCTACCTATGGAGGATCTCAATGAAAAGAGGCAGTCCACTGTTTTAAGGCATTTATTGTCATGGTGGAAAGTGGATATGTAAAACCAAACCCTACTTCTCAGGGTGAGCCTGAGATTAAATACCTTTTCCAGGGAGGAATATTTAGGAAGGAAAGCTTATTAGGTAAGCCCTACAAGCCTTTAGGTACCTCATTACAATGAAGATCTCCGTATTAAGATAGCTGTATCATGTCCTTTTCCTCATGTGGGGGCTTGGGGTATTGCCCTTATGTGACTGATGGCCACAAATATACGGGAGCTGCAACTAATGACAGAGGCCTGGTGCCCATGAGCAGGCAAAGCTCTTATCATCCCTTCAGGGTCTCTGAGGCTTCTAGGCTTTGCCCAACCAGGAACCAGGCTACCTTTCTCAGTCCTACAGGTTTCTTCTGAAGAAAGCTGCTATTAACATAGTTAAACAAGTGTCCTTGTGAGAAGTTAGAACATCTTTTCCGTATATGTCCAAGAGTGGTATAGCTGGGTCTTGAGGTAGAACTATTTCCAATTTTTTTGAGAAACCACCAGATTAATTTGCAGAGTGGTTATATAAGTTTGCACTCCCACCAACAATGGAAGAGTGTTACCCATGCTCATATCCTCACCAGCATGTGCTGTCCTTTGAGTTTTTTATCCTAGCCATTCTGATTGGTGTAAGATAGAATTTCAGAGCAATTTTGACTTGCATTCATTCATATTAATGAAGTTATAAATTTAGCACTGAATAGCTAAGCTTTTTGATTTTCTGACATAGCTTTCATTGTGGGAGGGCCTTTTGCTCAGATATAAGCCATATGAGAACCTGGAATGTTAAACACACAGGTGTGTTCCTTCTAGAAACTGCCAGTAGAGGTACTTAATATTCTGGTGACAGTTTTCATTATCTGTGTGACTATAAGCCATACCAGATTCTCCTCTAGAATACTATATTGTGTTTTCAATATACAGAAACCATCTTTCTGGAAAGTATCATATAGTTAATGTATCAGAGTCATCTTTATTGAAGATATCCCATGTATTTTACAGATAGTAATCACACTGAGTTAGGTATTACTGGGAAATATTTCACAAATTGTGTTGTGCATTAATTGGCCTACAAGAAACAGCTCAAGGCCAGACTCTGAAAGTTTGAACACAAACTATCTACCTAGTCATAAGTTTAACCAAACTACTTCCTTAAATTTTGCAAAAGACCCTTCTAGCATTTCAGTTTACTAAAAAGAACTACATTATAATTTTAATAGCATATCTTATTCCATGAGGTTAGAGAAGCTGACAGTGAAGAAAATAGAAACATTTTGGCCTAAAATGTCCTTTGTCTTCATCAAGAGGAAGAACAGCATGTGTAAAATCACTTTTAGATACATTATCTCTCTGGATTAAATTAAAGTTGAACCCTAAGGTATGTTTAGAAGGCACAACAGACACAGAGCTGCAAAACCGAAATATGAACCTACAAGTGTAAAGACACTCAAAGAGATCACTGTGGCAAAGGTGAAAACAGGTGTGTTGAAAAGGAGCCTGATATAGCTGTCTCCTGAGAGGCTTTGCCATTGCCTGGCAAATACAGAAGTGGATGCTCACAGTCATCCATTGGATGAAGCACAAGGTCCCCAATGAAGGAGCTAGAGAAAGTACCCAGGGAGCTGAAGGGGTCTGAAGCCCCATAGGAGGAACATCAATATGAACTAACCAGTACCCCCAGAGCTCCTTGGATCTGTACCACCAATCAAAGAAAACACATGGTGGAACTTGTGACTCTAGCTGTATATGTAGCAAAGGATGGCCTAGTAGGTCATCAGTGGGAGGACAGGCCCTTGGTGCTGTGAAGGCTCTATGCCCCAGTATAGGGGAATATCAGGACCACAAATGGGAGTGGGTGGGTTGGGGAGCAAGAGGAGGGCGGAGGAGATAGGAGATTTTTGGAGGGGAAACTAGGAAAGGGGATAACATTTGAAATGTAAATAAAGAAAATATCTAATAAAAATATAAAAGGCAGCCGGGCATGGTGGCGCATGCCTTTAATACCAGCACTCGGGAGGCAGAGGCAGGCAGATTTCTGAGTTCGAGGCCAGCCTGGGCTACAAAGTGAGTTCCAGGACAGCCAGGACTATACTGCGAAACCCTGTCTCAAAAAACAAAACAAAACAAAACAAACAAACAAAAAAGAACCATGTGAAGCTGATAACTCACCAAATTCATGGGTACCACTGTGATCTTCCCTTCAATAGTTTATTGTTACTGCCATTTAATGTTTTTCTTTTCCCTTGTTCTGGTCAACACCACTACTGCCATTTAATCTATTTTTTTCCCTTGTTCTGGTCAACCCTGCTCACTCTGCTTGACCCTGCTCGCTCTGGCCAACCTGCTCGGTCTGCCCCCAACCCCGCCCCCGTACATACCCACTTGCTCTGATGGACTCTGCTCCCTCCTGTTGGCCTGCTCACTCAGGCCAGCCCCATTCAGCTGGCCGCCCTGCTCGCTCACTCTGGCATCACTCACACTGGCCCTCCCCATTTGCTCCGGCACTGCTCACTCCGGCCGTCCCCATTCAGCAACGATTTAATGTTTAATGTTACAAATTAAGCGACTTGGAAGATGAAACGTCAATCAACCTATTAATAAACTACAGAGCCAGGGCCAAGACTATAAAGATAGTTGCTTCAATGGTTCTTTAGTTTTAAAATGGATCTAATATCAAGATATTTAAAGATGTCATTTCTCTGTATAGTCCTGGCTGTCCTGGAACTCACTCTGTAGACCAGGCTGGCCTCGAACTCAGAAAGCCTCCTGCCTCTTCCTCCCGAGTGCTGGGATTAAAGGCATGAGCCAATGAGCCCGGCTAAGGCTTTGAAATCTTAAATACTTTTATATTTCAAGATTACTTGAATGCAAAATTATAAACATTCACATATATTGTGATTTTGCTATTATTAAATATTATATATATATACATATATATATATGAAGATTTATTTATTGTTACATGTAAGTACATTGTAGCTGTCTTCAGATGCACCAGAAGAGGGTGTTAGATCTCATTACAGATGGTTGTGAGCCACCATGTGGTTCCTGGGATTTGAACTGAGGACTTTCAAAGAGCAGTCGGTGCTCTTAACCACTGACACATCTCTACAGCCCCTTATAATATTTTCATTTCTATAGTTAATAATGTATTGAAATTTGTAACGTGATATATGTGGAGATTTTATATTATTCATGGATTTGTTGTTTAGTCACTCTGTGCATTATAACTTTTCAGTTCTTAATGATATTTTTAATATCAGGATAATGAAGCACAGTAGACACAGGTTAAAGAATTTATGATCAGATAATTGATACAAAAATCTTAATATAAACTATGAACTATAAAATATACATATATAAAATACATAATATAAATAATATATAGGTACTTTATTTTAATACAATAGAAACACAATAAAGTGATTTTAAACTTATTATAAAAATTTTGAAGGTTTACATAATTTAAAAAGTTTTTAAAAAATCACTATCTTCAAAGTATATTTAAGCAGGCTGGAGAGATGTCTCAGCATTTAAGAGCACTGACTGCTTTTCCAAAGGTCATGAGTTCAATTCCCAGCAACCAAGTGGTGGTTCGCAACCATCTGTAATTGGATCTGCTGCCCTCTTCTGGTGTGTCAAGGACAGTGTGGTCATATACCTAAAATAAATAAATAAACCTTTTAAAAAAAGTATATTTAAGGTTACTATTGTTAAAATTATTAAGCTATAGGTATTTATTAATAAACTAAGTCAGATGGCTAACTGCCTTATCACACAGTGAAGATTGTGACCAGTCTCACCTCTAACTACAATCCCAGAGGTCTTCAGCAATTAGTGACCATAAAGTAAGACTCCTATCCCAATTCCTTGCTGGCTGAGCCCTCTGACTAAACTCTACAGTGGAGACCTCCACTCTGCCCCCTCTGTAGTTCATTTCCTAGGTGCCAGCTCCATCTGTGTCCCTAGAAGATTGCTGCTGTCATCTGTGCCCATCTGGTAAGATCTGCAAGTCCCAAGAAACTTCCTTCTGAGTCCCTGGCAGATGTGCCCTGTCCTCTCTGTGCTCCAATCCATAGCTCTCACAGAAAGAGCTAACACTAAACATTTTCTAACACAAGACATCCTGAAAATTTGGGAAACTATGAAGACACTAAACTTAAGAATAATGTGACTAGAAGACTGGCATATTAAAGGCCCAGAAAATATCTTCAATAAAAGCACAGAGGAAATTTCTATAACCTAAAGAAATAGATGCCTATAAATGTACAAGAAACTGACAGAACACCAAATAGAGTGGAACAAAAGAAATCTTTTTGCCACATAATGATTAAAACATTAAATGTTTAGAATAAAGAAAGAATATTAAAAGCCACAGGAGAAAAAGGTCAAGTAACCTATAAAGACAGGCCTATTAGTATTACACCAGACTTCTCAACAAATACTTTAAAAGCCAGAAGCGCCTAGAAAGATGTCTTAGTCTCTAAGAGATCACAATGGCAGTCCAGGATACTATACTCAGTAAAATTATCAGGCACTATAGATGGGGAAAACAAGGTAGTCCATGAAAAACAAATTTAAACAATATCTTTTTACTAATCCAGCCTTAGAGAGGAGGTTAGAAATAAAACTCTAATACAAGGAGGAGACTCCACCCAAGAAAATACAAAAAATATAACTGTACACCAGCAAAACCAAAAGGAGAAATTCTCCCTGTTCCTCCCTTCCTCCCCCCCCCCACTACCATCATCAACATAAAAATAACAGGAACTTACAATCACTGGTCATTAATATCTCTCAGCATTAGTGGTCTCAATTTCCCAATAAAAAGACACAGGATAACAGAATAGATGAGTAAACAGGATTTATCATTCTGCTGCTTAGAAGAAAGACACCTCAGCAATAAAGATAAACATTACCTCAGAATAAAGGGCTAGAAAAAGGTTTGCCTAGCAAATGGACGCAAGAAACTAGCTGGAGTATCCATTATAATATCTAATAAAATGGACTTTCAAACAAAAGTAATCAAAAGAGGTGAGAAAGAACACTTCATACTCATTAAAGAAAAAATCCACCAAGGTAACATCTCAGTTGTAAACGTCTATACCCCAAATGTAACGGCATTCACATTTATAAAAGACATATTACTGAAAATTAAATAAAACATCAGAATCAAGACATTAATTCTCGAACTTCAACATCCCACTCTGACCAATAGACAGATCAACTGGATAGAAACTAAACAGAGAAATAATGAAACTAATAGAGGTAATGCATCATATGAACCTAACAGATATCTAGAGAATATTTCACCCAAACACAAAAGTTTATACCTTCTTCTCAGCACCTTCTCCAAAATTGGCAATGTACTTGGTTATAAAGCAAACCTCAAAAAATATAAGAGAATTGAAATAACTCTTGTATCCCATCAGACAAACATGGATTAAAGCAGTCTTTAGATTAGAAAAAGATATTCACCAACCCTACATCTGACAGAGGGCTAATATCCAAAATATATAAAGACCTCAAGAAGTTAGACACCAACAAACCAAATAACCCAATCAAAAAAATGGAGTATAGAGCTAAACTGAGAATTCCCAACAGAGGAATCTCTAATGGTCAAGACACAGTTAACAAATGTTCAATGTCAGTGGTCATCAGGGAAATGCAAATCTAAATGACTCTGAGATTGCACCTTACACTCATTAGAATAGCTAAGAACAAAAAATTCAAAAGACAGCACATGCTGGCTAGGATGAGGAGCAAGAGGAATACTCCTTCATTGCTGGCAGGAGTGCAAACTCATACAACCACTTTAGAAATTAATTTGGCGATATTTCAGAAAATTGTGAATAGTTCTACCTCAACATTCACCTATACCAGTCCTGAGAATATAGCCAAAAAATGTTCTACCATCCCACAAGGATATTTACTCAACTATGTTTATTTCAGCTTATTCACAATAGCCAGAAACTAGAAACAACCCACATGACAACCCCCCCCCCAACTGAAGAACGAATATACTAAATGGGGTTCATTTACACAATGCAATACTAATCAGCTATTAAAAACATGGACATCATGAATTTTGTAGGGCATTAGATGGAACTAGAAAATATCATCCTGAGGGACATGTGTAATATGTACTCACTTATAAGTGGAAAGCAAGTCTTATACTATAGGATACTCGTGCTACAATACACAGAACCAAAGAAGCGAAATACTTAGGAAGGTATTGATGCTTGAATCTTTCTCAGAGTAGGAAATAAAATACATATTGCAGGTGGATGGATGGAGGGACCTAAATGGGAGAGGGGGAGTTGAACAGGGCAGGGGTATCATGTGTAGGGTGAGCAGGGGAGACAGAAAGGAAATTCAGGGTGGGGATACATCTCTAGGATGTGCCAGAGACCTGGGATTGGGGGAGACCACAGGGAATCTTTGGGGGTGAATCTAGCTGAGACATCTAGCAGTGAGTGATATGGTGCCTGAAGTTGCTGCTGTCTCTGGACAGGCAGGCCTCCCAATAGTGGGATGGATAAGTCAAAAACCTTCCACATAGAATGTGTCCTGCCTGTAAGGTGTGCAGGGACAGGAATAGAATAAAGCTGGATTGAGTGGTCAAGCAGTGATTGGCCCAGGTTGGGACCATTCCATGTGCAAGATCCAATCNTGGTGACCTTAACTCCCCACTTATGTGTAGCAGATTTGCAGTTTGGTCTTCATTCAGGTGTTCCAACAATTGGAATGGTGCTGTCCCTGAACCTCTTGCCAGCCTGTGGATACTAAACCCTTGGATGGATAGCCTTTTCTAGCCTTGGTAGGGGAGGGTGCACCTGGACCTGCAGTTACTTGATGAGGTAGGGTAGGGTAGGGTAGGGTTCGATTATCCGGAATGAAGAGCGACTTTGGGGCTGTTATTTCCTTATGCGCCTCCATACGTTAATCATGAGTTTTACTGGAAAAACCAACTCAACCATTTCCGTCCAAATTTAAAGCAACCGTTTAATTAATTAATTAATTGGTTTTTCGAGACAGGGGTTCTCTGTGTAGCTCTGGCTGTCCTGGAACTCACTCTCAAGACCAGGCTGGCCTCGAACACAGAAATCCACCTGCCTCTGCCTCCCAAGTGCTGGGATTAAAGGCGTGCGCCACTACTGCCCGGCCGTTTATTAAATATTAAGTACTGACCAAGAGATGGATCTGGATCGGAAATATCCACAGAATTTCTCAGCTGGAATAGCCCCCGTCACAGGTTATAGGGGTTTATGCAGATAATCAATTTGGCCACCGTACTTTCCCATGAGGCCTTGTTACTTACAAAGAACTACAATTCCCAGCATCCCTGGAAGTGACCTGATTCCTGGGCAGGTGACGCTTACAGATCAAATTTGGGAATTACAATTGCAAGCTTGATTTCCATTACTTATCCACTTTCACTTTCGTAGGAAGAAAGGGAAGTGCCTAATGAATGAAGTAAAGGTAGTTCAAGCAAGCTCCAGATTCCACGACATAGAAAGCGCAGGGTCATTGTTTACAAAGGGGAGGAGCAGGCAGGTGAGCGGCAGGAGTTGAGGTGGTGGGGCCTTCCCGGTGCGGGCTGGGAAGACTGACGGGTAGAATACAGGCACAAGTGCTACTGAAATGCAACTCTGTGTTTCTGGAAAGGTCTTGTACTGTTTTGGAAGACCTGGCAGCAACCATTACGCGGAGTCCCATCTGCACACCCGAACTCTCGGGGGGGGGGGGGGGGGGGGGGGAGGGATACTCATGTTACTCAAGACTTAATGGCCAATCAGAGCCTTGACATGGACCTGCCAGTCAGAAAAGGAGCCGGGATCTTCCGGGTTCCTTGCGGCAGCTTCTGCTCCTTAGCGGAGCCAGCTGGAAAAGTTCTTACTGTTTTTCTCTGAGCGCTGCTGCTGGGTGCTGTGAGGGAAGCTCCTCCAGCAAGTTCCTAATTCGCGACATGGTGAGTGCAGAGCCACTGTCCACAGAGGGAAGGAGCAGGCAGTTGTGTAGCAGGAGCTGGTATGGTGGCTTGTCCCTGGGTCTGGGTGGTAAGATGTGACCAGATGTGGCCACCTATTACTTCCGTTTTTGTCCCAGTCATTCCCTGAACCCAGCAGTGGGCTGCGAATCACTTCACTATGAGGGCGGCATCTGCTCAAAGCATCTGGCAGAGACTTGTGTGTGGAAACATCCTTAGCAGCATGTCAAACTCAGAGAGGCCTAGTTTCTCTTTACTTCTAAAAGTTAGCTCCCCTATCATTTAACATTTAGATGTAAGACCTATTTGGAGTTAATTCTGTAGAGGTTGTAAAAGGCATCTCATGTTGGGTAGCACTCCAATATCAAACTGTGGAATTGATGACGTTAAAGGATTTAGCAATGCTTAGGTGAGATAGAAAGTAACAACAAGTAGAGTTTAGCAGAGTGAGGAATGCCTCTGAGACACCCTACAGGTAAGTAGGATCAGGATGCTAGGATAGATTTATTTGTTCACTAGGATTGTCCAGAAATTTTGCTCCAGTGCATAACAAAAGAGGCTACTCTGATTGACAACCAGCTACTAGGGTCATCCTCATAGCAAAGAACTGGCTGCTCAAGGGAGCATTATAGGGTCCCAATCAACATTAAAGGCTGTTTTACCATAAAGTGCTAGTTTTCTTCTTGGTAAAAAGCATAGTTCTGCCATATTCGCAGGAGAACACCAGCTACCAACTCCTTTAAAGAAAACCACTGTTGGGTCCAGGACTGGCTTGATCACGCAAGGCTTTCTGTGAGGCCTTCATGTATAGAAAATGGCATAGCTCTTTCTCAAACTAAGGAACATGCTTGACAGAGCCAGGTATGCCCTCATGTATTGGGAGTAAAATAGAGCGCCTTTTCTTTTTCCTTTTCTCCCTTTTATTATTATTATTAATTATTTTACTTATTTACATTTCAAATGTTGTCCCCCTTTGTGGTCTCTCTTTCATAAGCTCCCCACCCCAATCCTTTTGCCTCTAAGATGGAGTTGCCTCACCCAGCCCCCCACCTCACCTCACCCATCTAGCATCCCCCTTTGCCAGGGCAACAAGCCTCCACAGGACCAAGCTCCGCAGCTGGCATTGATAGGGCAGTTCTCTGGTACATATGTAGCAGGAGCCATGGACACACTCATGTATACTCTGTGGTTGGTGGTTTAGTCTCTGGAGCTCTGAGGTGTCTAGTTAGTTGATAGTGTTGTTCTTTCTATTTGATTGAGTCCACAGACCCCAATAGAAGAGTTAGCGGAAGGACTGACGGAGCTGAAGGGGATTGCAACCCCATAGGAAGGGCTCCTTTTCTAGAGCAAGGAAGATGCTTAAGAGAGGTCATAATGATATGAGGAGGCCTCTGGGGAGGGGTTACTTTAGATCATGAGAACCCAACTCCTCTCACCTTGTGGGGCTGTGGTGACCAGTCTCAAGGCATCTGTAGGGTTTAAGTAATGCCCTTGAGATACCCTGCGTTCCTTTGTACAGTATCTTGTTATTAGTCTCTCTGAGTTTGTTCCATGGTATAGTAGTTTGTGGTGACTTCTCAGAAGTTTCCCATTTCTTTGCTATTTTTCTTAGAAGCTTACTTGGCATAAGAGATAGCTTATACAAGATCCCACCCCCGCCCCCCAGCTTTTGTCTTTTCTGCTTTCATCTTTTTCTAACTTTCTCATCTTCTGGGACCGTCCTGTGAGGACCCTGTCACTGATTGTTTGATGTCACTGGTGTACTTATGAAATAATTCTCTGTTCAGGTTATTTGTGTTCACTGTGAACCCTGAGATTGTGGTGTTCACAGTAAAACCTATTTTTAATTGTACTGTGGCTCAACTTCAACACACACCTTTCATTCAAGAGCTTTCTGCTTGAACTTTGTAAAAAGGATTTACAGACTATAGGTTAAGAGTCAGAGCAAGTAACCAGTTGACAGGAAGTGCAAATAGGATTAATAAGAAAAAAATGATAAAGAGTTACAAGGAGTCAGGGAGATGCACAGAGATTAGAAGGGAGGTGTATTAGAAGGTATTTTTTTGTTGTTGGGTTTTTTTTGGTTTTTGTTTTGTTTTGTTTTGTTTTTTCAAGACAGGATTACTCTGTATAGCCCTGGCTGTCCTGTCACTCACTTTGTAGACCATGAAGGCCTCAGAAATCCGCCTGCCTCTGCCTCCCGAGAGTGCTGGGATTAAAGGAGTGTGCCACCACGCCCAGCTTTGTTTTTTTTTTGTTTTTTTTTTGTTTGTTTGTTTTTTTGTATATGTGTGTGTGGTAGTATGAGAGAGGGGCATTCTTGGTGGGGCATCTGCTGGAGAGAAAGGTCAATTGGGTGATTTCTTTGCCTGTCTGATTAGCAGACTTTCACCCCAGCATCTGGCAGCTGAGTCTCTATTGGTAAAATAGAAGAATTGAGATTTACAAAAAAAGATTATGGGAATATATTTGCTGTGTAAGTGTCCCATCTGTGATGGGCATGGCCAGATTTGCAGTCTCTTATCCATATTTAAATTGTTCAAACCATAACAACATGGGGACTGAACCTAAAAGAGATGTAAGGTTGACAGCATATAGGAAATATGAAATATGTTCTCAGTGGTCTCCTATTTGAGTATTAACCAGAGCTGAATGCATGCATTCATTAAAGAGATTCTTTCTTTCTTTCTTTCTTTCTTTCTTTCTTTCTTTCTCTCTCTCTCTCTCTCTCTCTCTCTCTCTCTCTCTCTTTCTTTCTTTCTTTCTTTCGTGTATATCTCTGTAAGAGTTTTGGATCATTTGAAATTGGAGTCAGAGAAAATTGTGAGCTTCCATGTGGGGTTAGGAATTGAACCTGCATCCTCTGGAAGAGCAGCCTGTGCTATTAACCAGTGACTTATTTATCCAGCCCCACCCCCTCTTTCTTTTTTTCTTTATTTGAGATTTATTTATTTGTTTATTTCATGGATGTGAGTACACTGTCGCTTTCTTCAGACACACCCGAAGAGGGCATTGGATCCCCATTACAGATTGTTGTGAGCCACCATGTGGTTGCTGGGACTTGAACTCAGGACCTCTGGAAGAGCAGTCAGTGCTCTTAACCTCTGATCCATCTCTCCAGCCCAAGAGATGTTTCTTAATTATTCTTTTAATTGTGTATGTATTGATTTCTCCCTGGGAAGGCATATTAATTCTAGAATAGCTACATCTTCTGACTCCTCCCTGTCCTCACATTGCACAGGGTCATGTCTGCTCTGGGAAATAGCTCTTGGGTGAATTCACTGACCCTATAGAAGATCAGTGAAATTGTTGCAGAAAGGGACACAGGGGGACGGGGAAGAGAAAGGGAGAAAATTGGTGCACACATAACATTGAGAAAATGCCAAGAGAGCAAAGAAGGAAGAGTTTCTGGGGCAGGAGAAGTTCATCTTAGAGGATGGGGTATGGCAGCCATGCCCTGTAACAGGTAGAGAGTGAGGGATGCTGGGAGAACCTAGATGCCAGGTCCATTTTGGTGCGTTAAACAGGCACTTCAACTGCTTCTCTAGGTTTTGAAACCTAACAAATCATACTGCAGTAAAAGTAAAAATGAGGATAAGAATCAGACTGAGTCATTTTTTGTATTTTAATAATGACAATAAATTATTGTTTATCAAAAATGTAATGGTCTTAATCAAATGATACATTTCTTTCTTTTCTGTGATGAAATTACCCACCTTAGATGTTAGCATTGTTACTTTTACTTTGGAAGATATATTTAAACATTTTTATATATCTCTTTATATATAAAATATAATGTATTATATAGTTAATATAGCTCTACTATGTAACATTACATATGTATTTGTATTATTTGAATAGTTATTCAAGAATTACCTTTCCTTAAAGAAAAGGAAGAATACTCTTTTGTTTTTTTAATGTTTTTTTTCCAGTTTTTATTAGATATTTTCTTCATTTACATTTCAAATGTTATCCCAAAGTCCCCTATACCTTCCCCCATCTCCCACCCTGCTCCCCTACCCACCCACTCCCACATATTGGCCCTGCATTCCCTTGTACTGGGGCATATAGAGTCTGTATGACCAAGGGGCCTCTCTTCCCAATGAGGGCCAACTCGGCCATCTTCTTCTATATATGCAGCTAGAGACATGAGCTCTGGGGGTACTAGTTAGTTCATGTTATTCTTCCACCTATAGGACTGAAGACCCCTTCAGCCCCTTGGGTACTTTCTCTAGCTCCTTCCTTGGGAGTCCTGTGTTCTATCTAATAGCTGATTGTGAGCATCCACTTCCGTGTTTGCCAGGCATTGGTATAGCCTCCCACGAGACAGCTATATCAGCGTCCTTTCGGCACTATCTTGCTGGCATATGCAATCGTGTCTATGTTTGGTGGCTGATTGTGGGATGGATCCCCGGCTGCTGCAGTCACTGGTTGTTCTTTTGTTTTAAATGTGTAGGAACCTCTGTAATTCAACAATCCAAAGTAGTAGAAGATAATGAAAAAATAACTGGGTTTGTTTCTTGCATGGTATCTATTTCACATTGCTGAGAGTAAAACTTCTGATTTCATAGATCTGGACAGAGCCCATGCATGAGCTTGTTATGAATTCCTGTGTGATGGTCACCCTTTCCACAAACAGAATGAAAATTATATCTATCAAAATCGTGCTTTCCCTGCCTTGTTTGTTTTGCTTATCTTTGTTCATTATTGCTTCCCTTCTTCGTATTTTCATCTATACATATTGAATGAATTTTTTAACTGAAATGTATTCTTCTCTCATACACTATATTGACCAGTGTCCACTCCTCGTAGCTAACCCAAATCTCTTCTTCACTTGCTCTTCCTCATATCTACTCCTCCAACTCTATTTCCTTTTCAGAATAGGGCAGGTCTCCAAGAGAGCACAAGGAAATGAGAATAAACAAGATATGAAAAGGTGAGGCAATAGACCTTATATGGACTCTGTATAAGGCAACCCAATAGGAGGAAAAGAGTTTTAGAAGCAGGTGAGACAGACAGAGCAATACCTGCTCTCACTGTTAGGAGTTCCAGAAAAACACCAAGCTAACAGCTCTAACACAGTAACCTAGTACAAACCCACACACACCTTGCTTACCATTTAAGTCATTGTGAAATTTCCAGCCATTGAGGTAGAATAATGCATGGATTCTTTCTCGTGGAGTTGGTCTCAAGTTCAATCAAACATTGGGTTAACACTCAAATACATTTGGTGCCACTATGCCTCTGCACATTTTGCAAGCAGGACAGATTTTAGGTAGAGGGTTTTTAAGCTGGGTTCGCATACAGGTTTCTATTTCTAAAGCCTGTAGGGTATCTTCTCACCCCAGAGAGAATAGAATATAAGGGTGAAGGCTCCAAGTCTTGACCAAGCCAGCTCAGGCAGTCAGGGTTTCAAGGGCAGGAGTGAGGATTGAAAAGAAAAAGACAATTAGACAAACATTATAACATGACTCCAGCCAGTGTGGAGGCTGAAGCAGATTTAACTTTTTCCCAGCTAGCTTTTATACCATTCTTAGGTACTAGCAGAGAGTAGGGTCAGTTCCTTGATCAAAGACAAAGTGATTAAAAAGGCAGTGAACAATGAGATCACACCAGCTAGTAATCAAATAAAGCAATAAACAAGTCCCCAAGTCACTGCATCTGTGGCCTTATCAGGATTACCAAGACAAAAGGGAAGTCACACATTTCTTGACTGTGTGACCTTGATCCTTGCATTAACCCAAGTGTGAATATTCTTTTTTGAGCCTGGTTCCTTTTTTTTTTTTTTTTTTTTGGTTTTTCGAGACAGGGTTTCTCTGTATAGTCCTGGCTGTCCTGGAACTCACTCTGTAGACCAGGCTGGCCTCAAACTCAGAAATCCACCTTCCTCCCAAGTACTGGGATTAAAGATGTGTGCCACCACGCCCAGCTGAGCTTGCTTCCTTGATCCCAGTGACAAGTACTTGCCAAATTTCTATAAGCTGTACCAAAAGCTCTACACACTTCTCATCCAAGCTCCTGTTCAACCTCTTCATTCAGTGAGCTGTGTGAAAGTTGGCCTGAGCAATAAGGTCCTGCTGTCAGGTTTCAGAGAGCAACCTTCTGTCCTAGCATGAGGCAGGGTTCTTTAGGGATCTTCATTGGACCTCCTTGGCTGACCCTCAATTGAATGTAGCCCAGTGCCACCACTGAAGCCCTGCCTTGCTAGAAAGGATGGCCAGATCAGACTCCAAATTCTTCATTACTACAAGTCCTCACTAAGACTCCTAAAATAGTTTGTTTTCAATAGGATGGTTATTGATACTCTGTTAATCCTACTGATCCATGAACATGAGAGATTTTTACGTCTTTTGATTATTCTTCAATTTATCTCTTGAAAGACTTGTAGTTTTTAATCATACAAGACTTTCACTTGCTTTTTTAGAGTTACTTTATCCTATTTTACATTATTTGAGGGTATTGTGAAGGGTGTGCTTTACCTGATTTCTTATTTACTCCATTTGTTGGTTTATTTAATTTTATTTGCTATTTATTTACCATCATAAACTCCAGGAAGTTACTAGTCCATTCAGTTTCTACACCAACCCTCAAATGCTCGCAAAATCCAGTTGTTCCTTCCTGTACTGCACTCTCTCCATGTCCCCAACTGATCTCTCCCATTCCTGTCCCAATTCACCCCCAGTCCACCCATAGAATCTATTCTGTTTCTCCTTTTGAGGGAGATCCATGTTTTCCCCCTAGTGCTCTCCTCCTTACCTATCTTCTCTGGGTCTGTGTATTGTAGCCCAATTATCGTTTACTTAATAAGTAACATCCATTTAGAAGGGAAAGTATACCATCTTTGTATTTCTGGGTCTTTGTTACCTCACTTAGAGTGATTTTCGTTTTCTAGTTGGCATCTATTTTCCTTTTCTTTTTTACATTCCCGACTTTATGCTCTGGCCCACCCCCTGACTGTTCCCCATCCCCCTGTCTCTACTCAGGTGTCCTCACTACTATTTCCCACCAGACCTCTAATATCCTTGGGGCCTCTAGTCTCTTGAGGGTTAGGTGCATCTTCTCTGACTGAACCCTGACCCAGCAGTCCTCTGATGTATATGTGTTTGGGGCCTCATATCAACTGGTGTATGCTGCCTGGTTTTTGGTTCAGTGTTTGAGAGATCTTGGGGTTCCAGGTTATTTGAGACTGATGGTCCTCATACAGGGTCGCTCTCCTCCTCAGCTTCTTCCACCTTTTCCCTAATTCAACCACAGGGGTCAGCAGCTTCTGTCTATTGCTTGGGTGTAAATATCTACATCTGGCTCTTTCAGCTGCTTGTTGGGTCTTTCCCTTTTTGGGAGCTATCCATATTACTATCAGTGATAGTGTCAGGCCTTAGGTTTCCCCTTGAGCTGGATACCATTTGGGGCCTATTACTGGACCTCCTTTTCCTCAGACTCTTCTCCATTTTTGTCCCTGCAGCTCTTTCAGACAGGAGCAATTATGGGTCAGAGTTTTGACCTTGGGATGGCAACCCCATCCCTCACTTGATTCCCTGTCTTTCCACTGGTGGTTTCCTCTCCCCACTATAGGGCATTTCATCTAAGATCCCTCCCTTTGAGTCCTTAAAATTGCTCACTTCTCATGTGTCTGGTTTTGTATGTGAGTCTTTAATGTCTTTCTATATTTTTTCATTGACCAAGTTAACATTGAGTAGAGAGTTGTTCAGTTTCCTGGTGTATCTGGGCTTTCTGTTGTTTTTCCTTAGTGTGTATGTGTGTGTGTGTGTGTGTGTGTGTGTGTGTGTGTGTGTGTGTGTATAGGTACTATGTAGCACCTTTCTCAAACTCATAATGATCTTTCTGCTTCTTTGCCCTCAGTGCTAGGACTGTAGAAATTCTCTATCATACCCAGCTTGAGGAATCTGTTTGGTAAGATTATATTTATATGAGTACACTGTGGGTATTTTTCCCATTGCAGTTGGTTGTGGTCCACCATATGGTTGCTGGAAATTGAACTCAGGACCTCTGGAAGAGCAATCAGTGCTCTTAACTGCTGAGCCATCTCTCTAGCCCACTGGGTTTTTCATGTTAGCCATTCTGACTGGTGTGAGGTGGAATCTGAGGGTCGTTTTGATTGGCATTTCCCTGTTGACTAAGGTTTGAACATTTCTTTAGGTTTTACTGAGCCCTTCGAGTTTCCTCTGTTGAGAATTCTCTGTTTAGCTCTATATTTGGTTCTCTGCAGTCTAACTTCTTGAGTTCTTTGTATATATTGGATATTAGCCCTCTATCAGATGTAAGATTGGTAAAGATCTTTTCCCAATCTCTTGGTTGCTATTTTGTTCTATTGACAGTGTCCTTTGCCTTACAGAAGCTTTGCAATTTTATGAGGTCCCATTTGTCAATTCTTGATCTTAGAGCATAAGCCATTGGTGTTCAGGAACTTTTCTCCTGTGCCCATGTGTTTGAAACTTTGCCTCACTTTCTCTTCTATTAGATTCTGTGTATCTGATTTTATGTGGAGGTCCTTGATCCACTTGGACATGAGCTTTGTACAAGGAGATAAGAATGGATCAATTTGCATTCTTCCACATGTTGACCAACAGTTGAACCAGCACCATTTGTTGAAAATGCTGTCTTTGTATCACTGGATGGTTTTTGTTCCTTTGTCAAAGATCAAGTGACTGTTGGTGTGTGGGTTCTTTCTGGGTCTTCAATTCTATTCCATTGATCTACCTGACTGTCACTGTACCAATACCATGCAGTTTTTATCAGTATTGCTCTGTAGTACAGCTTGAAATCTGGGATGCTCATTCCTCTAGAAATTCTTTTATTGTTGAGAATAGTTTTTGCTATCCTCGGTTTTTGGTTATTCCAGATGAATTTGAGAATTGCTCTTTCTAACTCTATGAAGAATTGATCTGAAATTTTGATGGGAATTGCATTGAATCTCTATATAGCTTTCAGCAAGATGGCCATTGTTAGTATATTAATCCTGCCAATCCATGGAAGAAATTCTCTACCATACCCCAACTTGAGAAATAAGTTTTATGGTATAAGTTGTCTCTATTTTTTTTACACAAATGAATTTAATCATTATCTTTTGTGTATGAGTTTTAGTCTATATGTGTGTCTTTATACTCCATTCATTCTTTTGAACGGAACACCAGGGGACATTGTGAGAATTCCTGAAGCTGGAGTTACACATCGTGATGTGCAGCATTATATACTGACAATGAAGAAAATTGGGTGCTCTAGAAGAAATTTCAATTCTCTAAACTTTTTAAAAAAGATTTATTTATTATTATACATAAGTACACTGTAGCTGTCTTCAGATGCACCATAAGAGGGCATCAGATCTCATTACAGGTGGTTGTGAGCCACCAAGTAGTTGCTGGGATTTGTACTCGGACCTTTGGAAGAACAGTCAGTGCTCTTACCTGCCGAGCCATCTTGCCAGCCCTCTAAACCTTTGAGGGGTTTCCACCCCACGTTTTCTATTTTTTTTTTTAAGATTTCTTTATTCATTTTATATATATGTGACTACACTGTAGCTGTATAGATGGTTGTGAGCCATCATGTGGTTGCTGGGAATTGAACTCCCATTTGCCGATTTGTGATCTTACAGCACAGGCCATTGGTGTTCTGTTTAGGAATTTTACCCCTGTGCCCATATCTTCAAGGGTTTTCCCCACTTTCACCCCTATGAATTTCAGTGTCTCTGGTTTAATGTGGAGGTCTTTGATCCATTTAGACTTGAGCTTTGTACAAGGAGAAAGGAATGGATCAATTCGCATTCTTCTGCATGTTGACAGCCAGTTGTGCCAGCACCACTTATTGAAAATGCTGTCTTTTTTCCACTGGATAGTTTTAGCTCCCTTGTCGAAAATAAGGTGACCCCAGGTGCGTGGGTTCATTTCTGGGTCTTCAATTCTATTCCATTGGTCTACCTGTTTGTTGATATACCACTACCATGCAGTTTTTATCACAATTGCTCTGTAGTACAGCTTGAGGTCAGGCATGGTGATTCCACCAGAGGTTCTTTTATTGTTGAGAATAGTTTTTGCTATCCTAGGTTTTTTTATTATTCCAGATGAATTTGCAAATTGCCCTTTCTATCTCAGTGAAGAATTGAGTTGGAATTTTGATGGGGATTGCATTGAATCTGTAGATTGCTTTCGGCAAGATAGCCATTTTGACTATATTAATCCTGCCAATCCATGAGCATGGGAGATCTTTCCATATTCTGAGATCTTCTTCAATTTCTTTCTTCAGAGACTTGAAGTTCTTGTCATACAAATCTTTCACTTCCTTCGTTAAAGTCACACCAAGGTATTTTATATTATTTGTGACTATTGTGAAGGGTGTTGTTTCCCTAATTTCTTTCTCATGCTGTTTATCTTTTGTGTAGAGAAAGGCCACTGATTTGTTTGAGTTAATTTTATATCCAGCTACTGCACTGAAGCTGTTTATCAGTTTTAGGAGTTCTCTGGTAGAATCTTTAGGGTCACTTATATATACTATCATATCATCTGCAAATAGTGATATTTTGACTTCTTCCTTTCCAGTTTGTATCCCCTTGATCTCCTTTCATTGTCGAATTGCTCTGGCGAGGACTTCAAGTACTATATTGAATAGGTAGGGAGAAAGTGGACAGCCTTGTCTAGTCCCTGATTTTAGTGGGATTGCTTCCAGCTTCTCTCCATTTACTTTGATGTTGGCTACTGGTTTGCTGTATATTGCTTTTATTATGTTTAGGTAAGGGCCTTGAATCCCAGATCTTTCCATGACTTTTAACATGAATCGGTGCTGGATTTTGTCAAATGCTTTCTCAGCATCTAAGGAGATGACCATGTGATTTTTGTCTGAGTTTGTTTATATAGTGGATTACATTGATGGATTTCCGTACATTAAACCAACCCTGCACCCTGGGATGAAGCCGATTTGGTCATGATGGATGATCGTTTTGATGTGTTCTTGGATTCGATTTGGGAGGATTTTATTGAGTATTTTTGCATCAATATTCATAAGGGATATTGGTCTAAAGTTCTCTTTCTTTGTTGGATCTTTGTGTGGTTTAGGTATCAGAGTAATTGTGGCTTTGTAGAATGAATTGGGTACAGTACCTTCTGTTTCTATTTTGTGGAATAGTTTGAGGAGAGTTGGAATTAGGTCTTCTTTGAAGGTCTCATAGAACTCTGCACTAAACCCATCTGGTCCTGGGCTTTTTTTGGTTGGGAGACTATTAATGACTGCTTCTATTTCTTTAGGGGAAATAGAACTGTTAAGATTGTTAATCTGATCCTGATTTAACTTTGGTACCTGGTATCTGTCTAGGAAGTTATCCATTTCATCCAGGTTTTCCAGTTTTATTGAGTATAGGCTTTTGTTGTAGGATCTGATGATGTTTTGGATTTCTTCAGGATCAGTTGTTATGTCTCCTTTTTCATTTCTGATTTTGTTAATTAGGATACTGTACCTGTGCCCTCTAATTAGTCTGGTTAAGGGTTTATCTATCTTGTTGATTTTCTCAAAGAACCAGCTCCTGGTTTGGTTGATTTTTTTGAATAGTTCTTTTTGTTTCCACTTGGTTGATTTCAGCTCTGAGTTTGATTATTTCCTGCCGTCTACTCCTCTTGGGTAAATTTGCTTCCTTTCGTTCTAGGGTTTCTAGGTGTTCTGTCAGACTGTTGGTATATGCTCTCTCTAGTTTCTTTTTGGAGGCACTCAGGGCTATGAGTTTTCCTCTTAGGACTGCTTTCAATGTGTCCCATAAGTTTGGGTATGTTGTGGCTTCATTTTCATTAAACTCTAAAAAGTCTTTAATTTCTTTCTTTATTTCTTCCTTGACAAAGTTATCATTGAGTAGAGTGTTGTTCAGTTTCCATGTGAATGTTGGCTTTATATTATTTCTGCTGTTATTGAAGATCAGCCTTAGTCCATGGTGATCTGTTAGGATGCATGGGATAATTTCAATATTTTTGTATCTGTTAAGTCCTGTTTTGTGACCAATTATGTGGTCAATTTTGGAGGAGGTACCATGAGGTGCTGAGAAGAAGGTATATCCTTTTGTTTTAGGATAAAATGTTCTATAGATATCTGTTAATCCATTTGATTCATGTCTTCTGTTAGTGACCATGTATCTCTGTTTAATTTCTGTTTCCAGGATCTGTCCATTGGTGAGAGTGGGGTGTTGAAGTCTCCCACTATTATTGTGTGAGGTGCAATGTGTGCTTTGAGGTTTACTAAAGTTTCTTTAATGAATGTGGCTGCCTTTGCATTTGGAGCATAGATATTTAGAATTGAGAGTTCATTTTGGTGGATTTTGCCTTTGATGTGTATGAAGTGCCCCTCCTTGTCTTTTTTTTTCCAACTTTTATTAGATATTTTCTTCATTTACATTTCAAGTGTTATGCAGAAAGTTCCCTATACCCTCCCCCCTCCTGGCCCTGCTCCCCTACCCACCCACTCCCACATCTTGGCCCTGTCGTTCCCCTGTACTGGGGCATATATTGTCTGCATGACCAAGGGGCCTCTCTTCCCAATGATGGCCAACTAGGCCATCTTCTTCTATATATGCAGCTAGAGACATGAGTTCAGGGGTTACTAGTTAGTTTATGTTATTCTTCCACCTGTAGGGTTGAAGACCCCTTCAGCTCCTTGGGTACTTTCTCTAGCTCCTTCCTCGGAGTCCTGTGTTCCATCTAATAGCTGACTGTGAGCATCCACCTCCATGTTTGCCAGGCACTGGTATAGTCTCCCACGAGACAGCTATATCAGGGCCCTTTCAGCACTACCTTGCTAGCATATGCTATAGTGTCTATGTTTGGTGGCTGATTGTGGGATGGATCCCTGCAGCCGCAGGATTCAGCTTCACACATTATCTCTGTAACTCCTTCAATGTGTGCTTTGTTCTTAATTCTAGGAAGGGGTGACGTGTCCACATTTTGATCTTCCTTCTTCTTGAGTTTCATGTGTTTAGTAAATTGTATCTTGGGTACTCTAGGTTTCTGAGCTAATATCCACATATCAGTGAGTACATGTTATGTGAGTTCTTTTGTGATTCGGTTACCTCACTCAGGATGATGGCCTTCAGATCCATCCATTTGCCTAGGAATTTCATATATTTATTGTTTTTAATAGCTGAGTAGTACTCCATTGTGTAAATATACCAAATTTTTTGTATCCATTCCTCTGTTGAGGGACGTCTGGGTTCTTTCCAGCTTCTGGCTATTATGAATAAGGCTGCTATGAACATAGTGGAACATGTGTCCTTATTACCAGATGGAATATCTTCTGGATATATGCCCAGTAGAGTTATTGCAGGATCTTCCGGTAGTAGTATATCCAATTTTCTGAGGAACCGCCAGACTGATTTCCAGAGTGGTTGAACAAGCTTGCATTCCCACCAACAATGGAGGAGTGTTTCCCTTTTTCCACATCCACACCAGCATCTGTTGTCACCTGAATTTTTGATCTTAGCCATTCTTACTGGTGTAAGGTGGAATCTCAGGGTTGTTTTGATTTGCATTTCCCTGATGATTAAGGATGTTAAACATTTTTTCATGTGCTTCTCAGCCATTCGGTATTCCTCAGTTGAGAATTCTTTGTTTAACTCAGTGCCCCACTTTTTTTTTCTCTTTATTAGATATTTTCTTCATTTACATTTCAAATGTCATCCAGAAATTTCCCCTTACCCTCCCGCATCCCCGCCCTGCTCCCCTACCCACCCCCTCCCACATAATGGCCCTGGCGTTCCCCTGTACTGGGGCATATAAAGTCTGTATGACCAAGGGGCCTCTCCTCCCAATGATGGCCAACTAGGCCATCTTCTTCCATATATGCAGCTAGAGACATGAGCGCAGGGGGAACTAGTTAGTTCATGTTATTCTTCCACCTATAGGGTTGAAGACCCCTTCAGCTCCTTGGGTACTTTCTCTAGCTCCTTCCTTGGGAGTCCTGTGTTCCAACTAATAGTTGACTGTGAGCAACCACTTCCGTGTTTGCCAGTGTGCCCCACTTTTTAATGGGGATATTTGATTTTCTGGTGTCCACCTTCTTGAGTTCTTTATATATATTGGATATCAGCTCCCTATCTGATTTAGGATTGGTAAAGATCCTTTCCCAATCTGTTGGTGGCCCTTTTGTCTTGTTGACAGTATCTTTTGCCTTACAGAAGCTTTGCAACTTTATGAGGTCCCATTTGTCAATTCTTGATCTTACAGCACAAGCCTTTGCTGTTTTGGTCAGGAATTTTTCCCCAGTGCCCATATCTTCGAGGCTTTTCCCCACTTTCTCCTCTATAAGTTTCAGTGTCTCTGGTTTTATGTGGAGGTCTTTCAACCACTTAGACTTGACCTTAGTACAAGGAGATAAGAATGGATCAATTCCCAGTCTTCTACATGATAGCTGCCAGTTGTTATCCCGAACCCGCGGGACTCAGTTATTTCGTGGGAGTGAGGAGGACTGTTTGTCTGTAGGAAAGGACGGGCAGGGAGAGAAAGAAGCGGAGACCATGTGTTTGCGAGGTTTTGTCACGGTCTCACTTTTCTTAGGTAAAATGCTCAGTTTTATGCATACAGCAAAAGAGAGGGCATGGGGAGGTCAGGGATGGAGAACAAAGCCTCCAGGAACATCTGGGCAGGGGAGGATGGCAGCCTTGGAATGTTTGGTGATACATCTCAGGATGCTCGGCACCATTTATTGCCCTGAATATTTGTCTAAGATAAGGCTCTGCTGGTCTTGGGGTCAGCCTAGTGTGCAGGAGGAGGCAATTTGGCTTCTAGCAAGATGTTAGCTGGTCTTTATGGTGGGAATCACTGAAGGCCTGCCTTCCCACATCTCCCCCTTTTTTCTTTAATTAAAGTTGGGAGGTGGCTGTATAGAGAGGGTCGATGGAGGGCCGTGTCTTAGGCTATGCGGTGTGACCTCTGTGTCCAGCACCAAGAATGCCACCCTCACAGAGACCCATTTTAGGCCTGTGGAAGCCGTGGGGCATTGCCTCGTGTCTTAGGCTATGTGGGAGGCCACACAAGAAGCATTCCCACTTTTTTTTTTTTTTAAGGATTTATTTTAGTTATTATATGTAAGTAGACTGTTGCTGTCTTCAGACACTCCAGAAGATTAATCCCGTCTTGGAGTAACCTTGCAGCCTAATGGTGTTTTCCATTCAAGGTGTAAACCTGGCTCACAGCACCGCAATAAAATCCCTTCGTAGGCAACTCCACAGCTTATGGCCCTCAGCCACTAATTAGGGGTTACTAATAAGAGCCATGAGCCATCCTCTAGCTCACAGGAGTCTCCAAAACCTGAGGAACCAGGGGAGCTCTATGTCTGCAGCAAGGGTGGAAAACTGAAGGCCTGCAACTGCTCCCTCTGCATCGGTGGAGGAGGGGTCTTCAGCTGGATCTTAGATGTCCACTCGGTGGTAATGGACTGCAGCTGGTACGTTCAAGGCAGCATCAATCTGCGACTTAACAAAACTAGTTAATCTGTTAAAGGCCCAAGGGCCAAAAGACAAAAGCAACAGAATACTTAAGAAAGGTCCCAAAAGGCTGGGAAGCAAGGTAGAGAGCCAAGGAGAAGTGGAAAACCAATTTTGATACCAAGATTCTTGCTGTTCTCTATTGCGCTTTCTTTCCTCTAAACTAATTCTGACTTTCTCTATGCTGTCTTGGACTAAGCCAGTTTTGTCAGAATAAAAGCAACATTCTTCTTTGAGGGCTGCACAGAGCCCTCCCTGTTGTAGGAATACTAAATCGAGACCTCGTCTATTCTGCAACACCATTTCATATAAGGAGACTAAAGAATCTTTTAGATTTTTCAAGCCTTTTTGCAGTTCTTGAATATCTCTTTCTACAGCAAGGCTAAGCTGAGTATATTGTTTCTGGGAGGTGACCAGAGAGGCAATACCTGTTCCTGCACCTGTAACTCCCAAATCAAGGATCACTGCTAAGGTTACAGCAGAGATAGGCTCCCTCTTATTGCGAGGCAGGTTAGTGCCTCTCTCCCAAAACTGGAGGAGATCTTCTGCATGGTGTACTGTTAACTTTGGCAGAAGTTGAACCAACACACAGTAATCTCTGTTATTTAGAAAGGTCTGGGTTACCACATAGGTAGTAAGTCCAGTGGAGCATGCTAAATAAGTACCATTAGGTGCCCCAAGGTATAGAGAAGTGGCATTTACAACAGTAGTCTGATTGCAAACCTCTAGCAAGGCTTGAGGGGGGAGCATGAAAGGCCCCAAAAGGCATGAGCCTAGGCCTGACACTTGACTCAGTGTGAGCCCTTCATTAGTCTCGGGGTGCCAGCCAAGTTTACTAGTATCATTTGTTGCAAGAACTGACCCAAACATTGCCACTCCTTCATAAAAAGGGGGTTGAGAGGAAAAGCACACCCAGCATTCGTCATATTGGGTAGCATTGGCTGCATGCATAGAGGCAATGGAGGCATTAGCCATGGATAGAATTAATTCTGCTGAAGAGGGGGATCCAGCAGGCATGGTGGGCTGAAATATGGTAACTGAGGCAGAAGTGGGTGGACTGGGTAGGCCAGAATTTTTTACAGGCTGAGGGGTTTTGGCCTGTGGGGCCTTAATATGTAAAGCAGGATTGGGTCCCACTGCCACCCTTGCTTTGTTAGGAATGGCCTTTTTCAATTGTACTTTAAGGGAGATGCATAGGTCTTTTCCTGGAATATAAGCGCAGAGGCCCCATTCTGCCCCTCTTGAGGCCTCCCAAGGAAAGGCCTTTCCCTTGCTAGTAAAAGTAATTTGCAAGGTGTTACACCAGGAGTCACACTGTGAATTATATGGGGTAGGTCCTGAATAGGGCTGCCTCTTGGGCGGGTGATCAGAAAACTGGACATACTCCAGGGTTCTTCTCCTCCCGAAGGTTATTCATAGAGGTCACCAGAGTGTCGGGGTTCTCCGCGTTTTTATAACCCGAGACATTGGTGATTTTTGTCCCAAGGACCGGTCCCGGTGATCACCTGGGCAGGCATAGATTGGGGCAAGAGTTAAGAAAGATCTAGCCCACTTATTATAACATCGGGGACTGTGCTGTATCTATTTTGCGTGGTGACAGGTCTGGCCTGTGGCATATAGTGGCTGGGAGTACCCCAGGCTTCCCCAGCTCCCAGAGCCAATTGGCACAGGTCCACCTCTAAGGGTGTCCATGGGACAGAATTGCCAATAGAGGAAGTGGCATTAACTATATCACCGGCTTCGTTAATAATCAGCCAGGTGTAATTATAAAGTTGGTAAGGGTTTTCCTTAGCCTGGCCTTCCACTGGTGATGTACTTTCCATCAGGCAGAGACACAGCTAGGTCTCGATGATCAGGAGTGGCGTCCTTCGAAGCACTTCCATTTTTCTGCAAAAAAGCACATTTAAAGTTCTTCTCAGGGTTTTTCTTCCCTGGACTGATTACATGGCTTTATTAAGCGCTCTGGAAGCCACCTGGCATTTTGGGCTTCTGAATCATAGATGCAGGCATGTCCTTTGCCCCATATAAGGACTGGGTCTGGGCCCTGCCATTTGTTAGACAAGGGATCTTTCCACATGGCTTGTGCATAGTTATTGGCAGTTGAAGGGTGCCAGAGGCGATCTGCAGCAGATTTGCCTGCAGAGTCATACGTAAGAAAATTTAAAACAAATAGTGCATGGTTTAAGAGTGTCTTGAAGTTACCAGATTGGGGATATAGAACTCCCCCTTTTGACTGTAATTTAAAAAGCATGTTTTTAAGGGTTAGATGAGTTCTTTCCACAATACCTTGGCCTTGTGGGTTATATGGAATGCCAGTAACATGTTTAATGCCCATCTGAGCACAAAACTGCTTAAAGCTGGAACTAATATATCCCGGGCCATTATCAGTCTTAAGAATTTTGGGTTGGGGTGTAACTGCCAAACAGGAGAGAACATGACCGATAACATGTTTAGTGGCCTCTCCCATCTGCAGAGATGCACAGGAGACATGAACATATTTTAACTTTCTGAAGGGAGCATAATGGGTGACATCCATCTGCCATAACTTACCAGGAACTAACCCTCAGGGGTTAACTCCTACATGTGGCTCAGGCAAAAGGGTCAGGCAGCCCTTGCACTGCCGGACAATCTGGCGTGCCTGTTCTCGGGTGATGGAAAACTTAAGTTTCAGGGTATGAGCATTAAGGTGATGTAAATCATGGGCCTGCTGGGCAGCTGCAAGAGGAGTAATGGATAGGGCAGAAGCCACTATCTGGGTAGCCTGATCAACTATATCGTTTCCTTCAGACAAAGGCCCAGGCAGACCTGAATGGGCACGGATATGACCAATGAAAAAAGGAGAATTGCGTGCAAGAATAGACTTCTGAAGTTTAGCAAACAACGGAGAAACATTGGTAGATGGGCGGATGTATGGGACAGTCTCTAAGAGTGGAACAGAGGTGGCCACATACGCACTGTCTGTATATAAGTTAAATGGAGTATCAGACAAAAGCTCAAACACTTTAACAATAGCTGCTAGCTCCACAAGCTGTGCTGAGGAGAAGCCTGTCATAAAACGTGAGACCTTTCCATCAATATTAAAGGCAGCCATACCTGAGGAAGATCCATCAGTGAAGACTATTGTGGCCCCAGCAATTGGGGCTGTCTTTGTTCTCTTTGGGAAAACTATAGGTGTCCTGTGTAGGAATTGAACTAACTTATCAGCAGGATAATGGTTATCAATTTTACCCTGGAAGGAAGTGCAATTAACTGCCTAATCATCATTATTTTGAATAAGCCACTGGACTTGAGATGTATCATAAGGAACAACAATAATATCAGGATCTTTGCCAAAAAGCTTGAGGGCAGCTTCTCTGCCAAGGCGCAGAATATGTGCAACTAGCTGAGGATATGAAGGTAGCACTCTGGAGGGAGAAGCTGGCAGATGGACCCAAAACAGAGGTTTGAGTTGCCACAAAAGTCCAGTGGGAAAAAAGGGAGTAGGGAAAACAAGGAATTGGAGGGGTAAATCTGCAGAGAAATACCCAATGCTTTGTTCATTAATGGCCTGTTCGACCTTGGCTAATGATACTTGTGCCTCATGGGTCAGTATGCGTGGGGAGGATGGATCTGAGTCTCCTTGCAGAATGTCAAACAAAGGCTTTAAGTCTCCTGTTGTTAGTTTTAGATAAGGGCGAAGCCAATTGATATCTCCTAGCAGGCGTTGGAAATCATTAAGTGTCTGTAAGGAATCTAACCTTAAATGAACCTTCTGTGAGAGGATCTTGTTAGAAAATAATTCAAAGCCCAAAAATAGATGAGGCGGGTGAATCTGAACTTTCTCAGGGGAAATCTGGAGTCCCTGACTCTGGAGGGCATTAATAAGTTTCTGAGCAACACAATATATTTGACCCTCATTGGGCCCTGCAAGAAGAATATCATCCATGTAATGCACAAGATATAAATCAGGGTAGGATAGCCTAAAAGGATCAATAATCTGTGCCACATATTTCTGACAAAGGGTGGGACTGTTGGCCATGCCTTGGGGTAGGACCTTCCACTGAAAACGAGGAGAAGGACCCACACAGTTAACTATGGGAAGACTAAATGTAAAACGTTTGCAATCTTCAGGATGAAGAGGAATGGAAAAGAAGCAATCTTTTAAATCAATGACTAATTTAGCATATCCCCTGGGAATAGCCACTGGGGAGGGGAGTCCAGGTTGCAGGGCTCCCATTGGGACCATGGTCTTATTACCTGCTCTAAGATCTTGCAGCAATCTCCACTTACCATTTCGTTTTTGAATTACAAATATAGGTGTATTCCACGGTGAGGTGGATGGCTCTATATGTCCTGCATCCAACTGTTCCTGCACTAACTTTATGGCTGCAGACAATTTATTAGCAGATAAGAGCCATTGACTAATCCAGACAGGGAAGTCGTCTTTCCAAATTATTTTGTCTGCCTGGCGTGTGTGTGTGGGGGGGGGGGGTGCAACAGCCCTTATAAAAAATGTGAATTATAGCCTAGGCCTGTGCGACCAATTTTGAGAGAGGCAGATATTGGCACGACTCTCCCTTGTCCATTTTTGCCTAATCCCTGTCCAGGGAGGTAACCCTGGGAAAGCATCTGTTGAACAACCATTTCATTTGGGCTGCACATATAAACTTTCATTTGAGAGAGAATGTCTCTTCCCCATAGATTAACAGGTAGGCCAGGGATAACATAAGGCCGAATAGAACCTCTATTTCCTTCACTATCTTTCCAAGTCAGCAGCTGAGAGCTCTGGAGAGTATTTTTTGACTGTCCAATCCCCTGCAAGTGGGTTAGAGAGGCCTGCAGCAGCCAGGCGGTGGGCCAGGCACTCTGTGAGATCACAGTGGAATCAGCACCTGAATCTAAAAGGCCCTCAAAGCTTTTGCCATTTATCTTAAGGCTGAGTGTAGGGCATTCTTTGGTAATTGCTTGGACCCAGTAAAGATCTGAGGAGCCTGGCTGTGAGGAGCCACGCTGTGTGCTAACTGCTGGGTGGGAGGTATTTAGAGGTAAAGGCAGGGCTTGTGCTAAGCGTTGCCCTTTGAATATTGACACTGTGCCCCGAGGGGTATTGACTAGGATCTTAATTTCTCCAGTGTAATCATTATCTACTAAAGAGGGATGGACTGTTAGTCCCTTTAGAGTAGTGGAGGCACGACCTAAAATTAAAAAATAAGTATGTGGTGGTGGTGGTCCATAGGTCCCAGTGGAAAGAACCTGAACACCGTCCTCTGGCACTAATATTGAATCGGCGGAGGCACACAGGTCCAGTCCTGCACTACCCGCTGTGGCTCTGTGGAGACTAGATGCTGGTCTAACTGCCGGCTGTTCCCCGTGGCCGGAAGGATTGGAATGGCTTGGGGGCCATGGGGCTGGCCCTGAAAGAAAATAATATACGAGGCCTATGGTTTAAACAGCAGAAAACCTGAGGCAGGTACAGGCAAGTAAACAAAGTTGTTGACCGGTTATAGAGATAAAAAGGTATGCAAAGAGAGTAATGGGCCATTTGGCCTGGCCTCCACTGACACAAGAAAACCTCCTGCGGGATAGCTGCTACCTGGGGGCTCTTGCTGGTGTTTGAACTAGCCGATAGTGTGAAACCGCGCCAATTTCCCCCACCCCCCCTACCCCATTGTTATAAAAGCTCCTGATTTTCGAGCCACGAGGTCGATCCCCCTGTCCCCTGTGTGGGATATGGGTCGTCCCGGAGCTCCGATTAAAAATCCTCATGCCTTTTTGCATCAAGATAGGTCTCGTGATTCGTGGGGTGCACGAACAGCCCGTGTTTGAAATAGGGGTATTTCTGGTTAGATCTTACAGCCCCTCAATCCATTTCCCTGAAGGGGAGGCAGAGGGTTCCCAGAGATGTCTGTTTTAGATCTGCAGGAATTAGCCCAATGTCTGCCTCTCCCGCACTGTGGGCAGGGAGTCTTGGGCTGCGCAGGATGGGCAGCGGCTCCTGCTGAGGGCTGGGGAGCATTAGTAGAAGAGGAAAACATGTGACACTGACGGGCAAAGTGTCCAGGGTGGCTACATTTAAAACAGCCTTTTTTCTGGGTGGACTGTTGAAGAGCTGCCCCGATAGCCATGACTGGTTTAAGTGCTGCTTCTACGGCTAGGTTGACTGTCTGGGACTTTTTATGGGTGAAAGTATCTACATCGCGACAGAGGCGAATCATCTCATTGAGGCTCTTGTCTCTGATATTACCATGCAGGACAGCCTTACAAGCTGTATTAGCATTTTCATAAGCCAATTGTTTAACAAATTTGTTATCTTCATCCTCAGGACCTAAAGTTCTCTCTGCAGCTTCCAGTAAACGACTCACAAACTCACTATAGTCTTCTTGAGGCCCCTGAACAATTTTAGTAATGGACGTGAGGGCCGAACCTTTTGTGGGGATTGCCCGCCAAGCGCGGAGAGCAGCGTTAGCTGTCTGCGCTAGGAGACAGATAGGAAAATACCTTTGTTTGGTCTCTGGGGAGTACTGGCCCTGTCCACAAAGTTTTTCAAACGTCTAGCCACTAGATTGCGACCGAGGGCGTTTTTGGTTAGCTGTTGCAATAGACTGACAACGATCCATGAAGTCTACCTTCCAGGACAAAAATTGTCCCTGCGTCAAAACGGACTGTGCAATCCTAAACCATTCACACGGAAGCAAGTGTCCACCAGCTGGGATACTGTCCAGCACCAAAAGCGTGTAAGGCCTGTAAGATTGGACCGCACTGTTAAGTTCTCTAAGATCTTTAAAGTGTAAACTGCGAAATCCCCTTTGCTGGGCGGGCTCAGACTGTAGTGCCCTAGGCTCTGTTCTAGCCTCCACCTCTTCATCCACCTTGCTCTCTCCCTCGCTGGAGGTTTCACCCTTGCTAGGCGGGTCAGAAGCAGGCGTAACTGCTCTGGCTGGGAGCGGGGCTTCCACAGGGACTAAGGCACCTGGAGAATTTACCTCCACCGTGGAAGTGGGGGAATCTTGGTAGGCGGCTCCCGTTGACCAGGTTACGACTGGCAACATAAGCGGTTTAGATTTTTTGCTTTGAGAAGCTTTCTTACTGACTGCGCCCTGGCCCGTTTCCAAGGGAGTGGCGCAGATACTCTCTTTAAGGGATGCAAGCTCCGTAGAAATGTGAGCATACTGTTTGTGAAGTTGTAAAACTTCTCTAGCATCTACAAAAGTGGGTGGGAACTGCCAAAGTCGGTGGCCAAGGGGCGGGAGTGCAGATTGGCGGTGGATACGAGGGAAGCTCTTGCAGAGGTGCAGAGGCCCTTGCGGGGGGGGGGGGGGGGGGGGGGGGGGGGGGGGGGGGGGGGGGGGGGGGGGGGGGGGGGGGGGGGGGGGGGGGGGGGGGGGGGGGGGGGGGGGGGGGGGGGGGGGGGGGGGGGGGGGGGGGGGGGGGGGGGGGGGGGGGACGGGCGCACCACTTCCTTCTTAGAAGCATCTGCGTCCCGGGAACTTAAATGCCCTTCAGCCAAAGGTTTTTTGAATACAGGATTAATTATTGGTGCACCTGTAGTAGGCGGATTTATTGGAAGAGGAGGGTAAAGAGAAGCCTGTGGCTCTTCAGGCTTGTCAATTACTACGGAGGGAGGCCTCTGAGTGGGGAGGGAGCTGACAGAGGCTGCCCGCGACACAGGCCAGAGACAGTACTCCGCCACTGACAACAGCTGCTGTTGCTCTGGGTCTTCAGTTGCTCTTTCAACTAAGTCACATATGAGACCCCAATAAGTAAAAGCATTTGGAGGGACAGCATCTGGGCCTTGTCTGGCCAATAGTTCATTTAATTGTCGACCTACTCTTCTCCATTTTTTACGGTGGATCTCTGCCCCATCAATAATAAACCAAGGGCATATTTGGTCTATGAAAATAAAAAAAGTTTATCAAATCTTTGAACTCTTACTCCTTTCTCTCTGAGCGAGGCTTTTAAGTCTCTAATAAAGACTGCCTCTTTGGATAGCTTAGAACCCATGTCCTATTAGCAGAGACGAAGTTACTCACCAAGGCCGACTTTCTCCCGTGAGTGGCAGGAGCTGGTCCTCGCACAGCTTACTTCTCTGGTCGCGACCAAATCCTTTGGGAGTTAATACTCCGAGGTCTCTGCCAACAAAAGTCCGTTCCTCGAGTCCACATTAGGCGCCACCTATCCCGAACCCACGGGACTCAGTTATTTCGTGGGAGCGAGGAGGACTGTTTGTCTGTAAGAAAGGACGGGCAGGGAGAGAAAGAAGCAGAGACCATGCGTTTGCGAGGTTTTGTCACAGTCTCACTTTACTTAGGTAAAATGCTCAGTTGTATACATACAGCAAAAGAGAGGGCATGGGGAGGTCAGGGACAAAGAACAAAGACTCCAGGAACGAGGGGCATCTGGGCAGGGGAGGATGGCAGCCTTAGAATGTTTGGTGATACATCTCAGGATGCTCTGCACCATTTATTGCCCTGAATATTTGTCTAAGATAAGGCTCTGCTGGTCTTGGGGTCAGCCTAGTGTGCAGGAGGAGGCAATTTGGCTTCTAGCAAGATGTTAGCTGGTCTTTATGGTGGGAATCACTGAAGGCCTGGCTTCCCACAAGTTGTGCCAGCACCATTTGTTGAAAATGCTGTCTTTTTTCCACTGGATAGTTTTAGCTCCCTTGTCAAAGATCAGGTGACCATAGGTGTGTGGATTCATTTCTGGGTCTTCGATCCTATTCCATTGATCTACCTGTTTGTTGCTGTACCAGTACCATGTAGTTTTTATTATGATTGCTCTGTAGTACAGCTTGAGGTCAGGCCTGGCAATTCTACCAGAGGTTCTTTTATTGTTGAGAAGAGTTTTTGCTAGTCTAGGTTTTTTGTTGTTCCAGATGAACTTGCTAATTGTCTTTTCTAGATCCTTGAAGAATTGAGTTGGAATTTTGATGGGGATTGCATCGAATCTATAGATAGCTTTAGGCACGATAGCCATTTTTACTATATTGATTCTACTAATCCATTGGTGAGAGTGGGGTGTTGAAGTCTCCCACTATTATTGTGTGAGGTGCGATGTGTGCTTTGAGCTTTACTAAAGTTTCTTTAATGAATGTGGCTACCCTAACATTTAGAGCATAGATATTTAGAATTGAGAGTTCATTTTGGTGGATTTTGCCTTTGATGAGTATGAAGTGCCCCTCCTTGTCTTTTTTGATAACTTTGGGTTGGAAGTCAATTTTATTCGATATTAGACTGGCTACTCCTGCTTGTTTCTTCGAGCCATTTGCTTGGAAAATTATTTTCCAGCCTTTTACTCTGAGGTAGTGTCTGTCTTTGTCTCTGAGGTGGGTTTCCTGAAAGCACCAAAATGTTGGGTCTTGTTTGTGTGGCCAGTCTGTTAGTCTATGCCTTTTTATTGGGGAATTGAGTCCATTGATGTTAAGAGAAATCAAAGAAAAGTTAGTGTTATTTCCTGTCATTTTTGATGTTAAAGATGGGAGTCTGTTCTTGTGGCTATCTTCCTTTCGTTTTGTTAAAGGATTACTTTCTTATTTTTTCTAGGGTGTAGTTTCCTTCTTTGAGTTGGTGTTTTCTCGTTATTATCCTTTGAAGGGCTGGATTCGTGGAAAGATAATGTGTGAATTTAGTTTTGTCGTGGAAAACTTTGGTTTCTCCATCTATGGTAATTGACAGTTTTGCTAGGTATAGTAGCCTGGGCTGGCATTTGTGTTCTCTTAGTGTCTGCATAACATCTGTCCAGGTTCTTCTGGCTTTCATAGTCTCTGGTGAGAAATCTGGAGTGATTCTAATAGGCCTGCCTTTATATGTTACTTGACCTTTTTCCCTTACTGCTTTCAATATTCTGTCTTTATTTAGTGCATTTGTTGTTCTGATTATTATGTGTCGGGGGGAATTTCTTTTCTGGTCCAGTCTGTTTGGAGTTCTGTAGGCTTCTTGTATGTTCATGGGCATCTCTCTCCTTAGGTATGGGAAGTTTTCTTCTATGATTTTGTTGAAGATATTTGCTGGCCCTTTAAGTTGAGAATCTTAATTCTCAACTACTCCTATTATCCGTAGGTTTGGTCTTCTTATTGTGTCCTGGATTTCTTGGACGTTTTGAGTTAGGATCTTTTTGCATTTTGCGTTTTCTTTGATTGTTGTGTCCATGATCTCTATGGAATCTTCTGCACCTGAGATTCTCTCTTCTATCTTTTGTATTCAGTTGCTGATGCTCTCACATCTATGGTTCCTGATTTCTTTCCTAGGGTTTCTATATCTAGCATTGTCTCTTTTTGGATTTTCTTCAGTGTTTCTACCTTCATTTTTAGATCTTGAATGGTTTTCTTCAATTCCATCACCTGTTTGGAGATTTCTGATGTTAATGTCCAAGCTGTCACTGGTTTGAGCTTGATCCTCCTGTGATTCTGTTAGCCTCTGACTTACTTCTGGTAGACCAACTTCCCCTAGAGATCCAGTGATCAGAACACTCTCTGAAGGTAAGCTCTACTCATGCAAGTCCGGCGTCTAGCCGACTGGAGCTCTGATCCACTTCCTGAGTTTTAGGGTCAGAACTCTCCCAGCAGGCTGCCTCTCTTCTGTAATCCTGAGGTGATCCCAAGGTCCCTTAATCCAGAGGTGATCCTAATGTCAAACCCCACCCAAGCCCAGAAACCCCAAGCCCTGCCTGTGTCCCTTCTGTCCAGGCATCTTTACTGTCCAATTAGGAATAACTTGTGGCCAGGCTCACCTAGCATCTCTAGCTGTGTACTCTGCCTCCTCTCTGGAGGTTACTAGGCCTCTGGGAACTGTGTTTAGCATTACAATGCAAACAGCATCAGACCAACCCTCTACATCCAGAGTAGTTTAGATTTGCAGTTGTCTGATGGCTGTGGGTGTTGAATTAGTCTTTAAGTGTTTCTCCCCAATTTGAGACTCCCCTGTTGAGAATTCTCTGTTTAGCTCTGCACCCCATTTTTTCCCTTGTTCCTGTCAACCCCGCTCGCTCCTGCCAGTTCCGCTCGCTCAGGCCTGCCCCACTCACTCAGATCTGCTCCTCTTGCTCCGGTTTGCCAGCTTGCTCCAGACTTCCCAGCTTGCTCCCGCTGGCCCCGCTCGCTCGGGCCCCCGCTCGCCGGCCCTGCTCGCTCCAGCCCTGCTTGCTCCGGTCGTCCCCACTCGCTCTGGCTGTCCCCATTAGTTCCGGCTGACCCGCTTGCTCCAGCCGGCCCTGCTCGCTCAGGTTTGTCTCTCCAGTCCAAGAATTCATTTATTATTATTCTTCATAAGTACGCTGTAGCTGACTTCAAACACACCAGAGGAGGGCGTCAGATCTCATTACAGGTGGTTGTAAGCCACCATGTGGCTCTTCTATCCCTAATTTTTGTGTGTGTGTTTTGGGGGGGGGGGGGGAGTACAAGACAGGCTTTCTCTGTATAGCCTGTGTGTAACAGGCTGTAAATATCAGGTTAAGTCCATTTGGCTTACATTTTCAGTTAGCTTGATTTATTTTCTGTTAAAGTTTTGTATACTGGACCTGTCTATTGGTGACAATGATATATTGAAATCTCCCACTATAAATGCTAGAGGGTCAGTGTGTGACTTAATCTGCAAAGGTGTTTCTTTTACAATTTTAGCTAATCTTATTTTGGGGGATTAGATGTTATGAATTGAAATGTTATCTTGGAGCATTATTTTTCCTAATTTATACTGCCTTCTATCTACTTTGGTTTAGTTTTGGCTTGAAGTGTGTTTTTTTAGATATTAAAATGTCTATACCAGCTTGTTCCTTAAATCTCATTGCCTGGAATATCTTTTTCCAACATTTTACCTTGAGGTAATATCTATTCTTGATGTTAAACTGGGTTTCTTGTATGCAGTAGAGGGATGGTTGCTGTTATATGGTCCATTCTGTTAGCCTGTGTGTTTTTATTGGGGAAAATGAGGCCATTGATATTAAGAAACATTAATGATTAGTGATTACTAATTCTTGTATTTTTTTTGCTTCTTGGTGGTGGTAGTGTGTGTGTTTGTGTCTATGTGTGTGTGTGTGTGTGTGTGTGTGTGTGTGTGTGTGTGTGTGTGTATGTCGTTCTGGTGTTGCTGATAATGTGAGTTTACTTATTTTCCGTATTTTCATGTGTATAGGTAACCTCCTGCTGTTGGATTTTTCCTCTCTTCAACTTCTTTTAGGGTTGAATTTGTAGGTATATACTGTTTCAATATCGTATTTTTTTTTTATTGTGAATGAAATTTTGTAGGTTTAGTTATCCAAGGTGGCTTCTATGGTTTCATAGAATCTGTGTCCAAGCCCTTCTGGCTTTACAGTCTCTCTGGAGAAGTACAAATGTTCCTGTTTTCTGATGTCCTTATATAAGTCTCCAGGAAACAGAGTGGCCCAGATTAAAGGTGTGTACCACCATGCCTAAATATGGGACCCTCCAATTCTGGATTGTAATTCATTCCAGATATAGTCAAGTTGGCAACCAGGAATAGCCATGACAGGATAGGAAGATGGGATTATCTGTGGTGTCTACCTGAGGCATGGACAGTAGGAGAGGAAGCTGCATCACCATGGCCAACCGTGAGTACTGGGTCCCAGGTAACAGAGAGTAGGAAAAGTCTGGAGGCAGCATACCTTGTCCCATACCCAACATCTTAATACAGAGACATCAGGTTCCCAGGGATCATGTATTTACTTCTTCATTTATTACGTTTCTATTATTGCTCTGCAATATCTTTGTTTGTTTGTTTGTTTGCTTATGAGATAAAAAATACTATGTGGCCTGGGCAGGTAACTGAGTAAATTTTCTTCTTGGAGTTGACATGAATTCAGATAGCGACTCCCAAGTGAGGAGGCTCACAAAAACCTTCTGTGCCAAATACACAGGATCTGACACCTTCTCTGGTGAGTCACCTGTACACACATGGAAAGCATTCTCTGTCATACACACAAATACATACAGAATGTTGAGGATGCAATTGTTTTCAAAAGAGTAAAACAAACTCTTTAGCTGGATATTTTGTTATCTTTCATTTAGTGTTGAAAAGTGTGCACCTCCTTACTCTGGTGCAGACTTACATCCAATCTTCATCAATCAAAGGAAACAAAAGGGTTACAAGTGAACCTAACAGACACCATTTTCTTTATCATGAGACAAAGAGATACTTTTAGCAGTGAAAACTATTTCATCCAGTTTTGAAACATTAGAATGCTTTAAGGAAATCTCTCCAATCAGAATATTCCTCTACCCTCAATACAATATCTATAATTGGGGGAAAAAAAACAAGAATGCACGGGGTATGTGCTTGCCAGTGATTTCTTTGATTTTGATTTTGGCTATAGTCCTGTGGGGGTTTGTTCCAAGGAATATTGTATGTATAGGTCTATATTTGTGTCTTCTTTTATCAATGGTGCCATTTATGTTATGTTATTTTACTAACTATAATTAAGTTATATTGCTGATTCCTGAAAAATGATAGACCTTTGCCTATTTTTATACATTGAAAATTTGCTATATTATGTTAGTTCCTAGAGTTTTTGTTGATTTGGGGATTTTCTGTAGAGAAAGTTTTAATTTACTCCTCTTGACTCTAAAGGTTTGCCTTTCCTCATTTCTTGGCACATCTATGTTTTCCACTTATTGCAGATTTCAGTGTTGCAATTTTTGGTATTTAAGTCATTGATGTGCTCAACACATTGGTTTTGCTTTAAATAGAATCTTTTTTTTTTTAACCTATTGTGTCTGTGCCCTGATTAGCTTCAATTGTCATTCATCATTTCATCTGAGGGAGCCTCAATTGAAAGTGTATCCCCATCAGAATGACTGGGTGCTGTTTGTGAACTTATGTTGATTGTTGATGGGTGTGGAAAGGCTCTTCCATTGAGGGTGGAAATATCCCTAGGTAAGTGGTCCTGGACTCGATTATATAGATACCTGAGCATGAGGCAGTGACCAAACCAGACAGAAAGCCAGATAACAGTGTTTGCCATGGTTTTCCTTTCTTCCTTTTGTAGCTTGTATTTGTATTTTAAGCTCCCAAAAGGATGAACAGTGATCTGACACAAACAGCCAAATAAACCCAATCATTACAAGAGATGCTTTTAGTTAGAGGTTTATCACAACAGCAGAGATGCAAGTTAGGCCAAAAATGTAGCTCAAAGGTGATTTTTGTTGCTGTACAGAACCTGTGAATTTGTCTTTTTGATGAATGTTGAAGATATCAGGAGTTTAGGTACCACAGTTGTACACAGAGCTTACTTGGCCGTTTTTTTGTATGACCTAGATGGTGGAAGTATTGTTAGTAATGGAGATAGAGGAATGCGAAGTCAAAGGATTTCACTGGAAAATGGACTCCATGAAAAATTAAGCTTGAGGTCATTTGCATGGTATTTTGGCCAGAAGTCTTTCCTTTTCTGCACCTGCCCTGAGAAATTGAATGAGGCAGAATTAAAGGATAATGGGATGATTTCTTAGACTGAGTATTGAATCTGCTGGGTGTTTATTACACGTGGTTCATTGGCCCATGGTTCTGTGAAGTCTCTATGCCCCAGTGTAGAGGAATTCCTTGCCAGGAAGGGGGAGTAGGTGGGTTAGTGAGCAGGGGGAGGAGGAGGATATGTGAGGAGGGAGTTTTTGGAGGGGAAAACCTGAAAGTCGATAACATTTGAAATGTAAATACAGAAAATATCTAATAGAAAAAAAAGTGGCTAATCCACAACTAGAGTGCAATAAAAGCAGCTGGTGGGGAAAAGTAAACACAAGTCTGTGGTTCCTGGAGAAAAACAGCACTAGCGAGTGTGCATGGCAGTCACGTGCTGAAAGAGACAGGAGTTTTAAGGATGGTATCACCATTAAAGAGAAGGCCAATGCCCTCCATTGAAAGCCTGAGAGGGTTCCCAAATGGTCACACTATTCTGCTAAGACTTGGTGTAATGTAATGAATAGAGAAAGTGATTCAGAGCTCCAGGAAGCATCTATACAAAAAGTGTTGGAATTGTGATCCAAGCATGGCAGGGTCCATCATCTCAACTTGGAAGCCAAACTTGGCATGATCACTTCTCTTGTACTGGTTCTGGAATCAGGAAAAAATGAAAAGATAATGTCATGAATTCTTAGTGTGTGGTTTTAGTTGCTTGCTTATTCCAGCCATCTATGTTTGTCAGAATCAGAGCTGCATTTAGGAGACTGTAAGACTTCCCTGCATGAAAATGTGAGGTTGAAGCCGCACCTGGTTGCACACTGCTTTAATACCAGCACTGGGGAGGCAGAGGCAGGCGGATTTCTGATTTCCAGCCCACCTTGGTCTACAAAGTGAGTTCCAGGACAGCCAGGGCTATACAGAGAAACCATGTCTCAAAAAAACCAAAAAATAAAAAATTAAAAAAAAGAAGAAAATGTGAGGTTGAAGCCTAAGTTGCATTTTGCAAAAACAAGGTGCTGATCCATCTAAGTGATGAGATGTCGGCCATGAATCGCTGTGTGTAGGACGTGGAAGTGTCCAAAGAGGGATATTTATGAGAAGTTGAAGGAGTAGGGCCATCTAAGTCCTTTGAACCTGAAGCTGCATGAGTCTGAGACACAACTACAGGATTGGGTGTTTGTCCTGCTGGGGTTCTGTCTTGCTTTAGTTTAATCTTCTCTAACTTTATACCCATTCCTTTCTTTGGCAATAGTAATATGTATTCTATGCCACTGTATGCTGGAAAGGGATAAATTGTTTTCTGATTTTACAAGATGTATCAATCAAGAGACTGCCTTGACTGTCCCCAGAGAGTTTGGACATTTGAACAGGGTACAAGTTGTTGAAGAATATGGGAATCATTAAAGTTAGGCTATAAATATTTTCATCATGCAATGACCATGAACTTGCAGTGACCAGAGTCAGAATGCAGTCAATTGAATCAAAATTTTTCCTATCTGGGATGATGTCTTTGAACATTCATTTGTCTTTAATAACTATTTGCAGGGAGGTCATTGAAGCTTGTGTAAGAGGAAAGTGCCTAGATGAAAGTCCTCCTTGAGGATAGGATTGGAGTGTCCATAGACCCATTTCCTGTTTTTTGTGTCTACTGGTTTGTGGTTAAAAGTAATCAGTCAGCTTCTTTCTCATGCTGTCATGCTGTCACCATAATAGTCTCTATCCCTAAATCAAATATGATAGTGTAGAAGCTTTTCCCATTCTGTCCTACCTGATTTTGTTATGTTTTCTAGTTTTAATTTTGTTGTTTTTCTTTTTGAAGACAGGGTTTCTCTGTGAAACGCTGGATGTCCTAGAAGTAGTTATGTAGACTAGAATGGAACTAAATTTAGAGATCTACTGATCTGGCTCTTTTCGGCTGGGATTATATATGGGTCATCAGGCCTGGCTTTATTGTTTCAGGGCTGACTTTATTGTTCCAGGACTCTGGAATGGATGTTTTTTTGCACATGACAATCATGTATTGTTGTTTTTTGCTTCACTCACATCTTGAATAATGAAATTTGCCAGAGAATATTATTCTAATTCCCAGGATGGCACGTATTCGTGACATTAATACTGTCTGATCCTTCTGATTCATTTGATTTTAAGAATGAGACATTCTTTCTACATGTTGTCTTTGTTTTGAAATGTTTGAATGACTATGAATGCATATGCACATCTGTGTCCTTGGTCCTCACTTTAGTCAAAAGATGGCCTCAGAACTCCTGAACTTGGAATAATGAGTAGTTCTGAACTTCCATGTAAGTACTGGCAAGTGAGTCCTATATCTAAGACCAGTAATAAATATTGAGCACTGAGCCATCTGTCCTGCACTATGTTGTTTATTTATGAAAAACATTTCCTTTGCTAATGTTTCCATTTGTTCATTATAACTATAAACATTGATTGCCTTTAAGTAACATCTTATTAATGTCACAGTTTAAACTGGGGAATTTCGGGATCTTGGAATATGAAGACAGAACTACATTAACTATTTTATTCTTTGTAGGAAGTTCACTGACAACCTCCGAGGTTCTTTCTATCTTTCTTTTGGGGATTTTTATTTTGTTGATTTTATTGTTGTTGGGTGTTTCGTGCCGTCCCAGCCCAGCAGGGAATAAGACGCAGGACAACCAGGTTTCTTCTCAGGACAGTTTACTCAGGAAAACGTAAAGTAGCAAAATGGTGGAATGGCCCCGTGCCTCCCCGGGAGCAGCCAATTAAACCCTGTCCTGGCCAATCACCAAGCTGCCCTGTGGCTCTTGCTCATACACCAGGTGCTCTCGGGCACAAGATCAAACAACAGCTGACACTGCCTAATGCCAATTAAGAGTTGTTTATGCCAGTATAGCTGAGGCGGCCGGTGCCATCTTTAAGGAGCGGTTGAATGGTTCCCTACAACTCCCCCATTTTTATTTTATATGAACGAATGGCAACCAGCTCTCCAAATCATTATGCTTTAGGTCAGATCTTTTCTAGGCCAGGCCATCAAGCCTGTCACTGAGTACTCACACAGCACAAGCCTACTAAGGCCCAGGGTAAGCTTGTATCCCCTGTTGACATGGCTCCTGTTCTAGGCGATAGCCTGCCTGAGCCTTAACCGTTGGGACCTTAGCAATCGTAGCTGATAGGAGAAAGCACACTCACAAGGCAAACATCATTGCTTAATTGCAGCAAGCCAAACTTGGGGGGACTGGCTAACCTCCATGTCAATAGTGGCATCAGTCAGCATAGTAAGATCTCCTTTTCTATGGACCTGGGTCATTTCGCAGAGACACCATAGGCAACTGACGGAGACCAAGACCAGGCCTGAGGCTAAAGCTCCTATGCCCGCCCAGTTCCCAGATGAGGCACTGCTTGTAGACTCTGCGCTGATGACTTCTTGATTATAGAGTCGCAGGCTCATCAAGCTTAACAATCCACTCGGGGTCACCGGGGCAGTCTTCATTCTTCACCTTCTTCACCAGCCATTCAGGCACCCACACTGGATCTTGTTGGTCCTGTGGGAAAATACAAACAGCACCTCGTGCCCATATCAGCACTGGATTGGGTCCTCACCACAGACCCGTTAATATGTCTTTCCATTTAACTCGTTCTAGAGGGGGTACACGCCTCGCACTATGCCTGTCAGTTGCTGATTGGCCATGTACATCCAAATTCAAAAAAATTTAAAGTAAATAGTGCTAAAGATATTCTTTCTTTGGGGGTATGGCCTTGGCCTATTCCCCCCTTTTGTTTTTGTAAGCACTTCTTTAAAGTGCGATGGGCGCTCTCCACAATGCCTTGGCCCTGTGGATTATATGGCAGTCCATGACTGCAAATGACATCCATTTGTTTGCAGAAAGATTCAAAAGAGTGTGCCGTATAAGCTGGTCCATTTTCAGTTTTGAGCTGCTGAGGCTTTCCCCAGGCAGCCCAAGCTTCTAAGCAGTGTCTAATGACATTGAGAGCTTTCTCGCCAGGCAAAGGAGTTGCATGAATGATTCCTGAACAAGTATCAATGGAAACATGTACGTACCTTAGAGTTCCAAACTCCGAGATGTGAGTTACATCCATCTGCCAGATCTTAAGTGGCAGCAATCCTTTTGGATTTACACCTACATGAGGTGGGTGCAGATGTATCACACACACTGAGGACAATCCAAGATAATTTGTCTAGTATCAGCTCGGGAGAGCCGAAATTTCTGTTGTAAAGTTTTTGCATTGACATGAAATGACTGATGGAATGTTCTAGCCTGTTCTATATTTGTAGTAAAAAAGATACATTCCATCTTGGACCACTTATCTACCTTATCATTACTTTCACTTAGTAGTCTGGGCAGCCCAGTATGAGCTCTAATATGCTAAACATAAAATTTTTGAGACCGTTTCCAAATCAAATTTTGCAGTGCCAATAAAATGGTACCTACCGGGCTGCTAATTTTTACTGGTCCCACTATTTCCAAGATCCTCACTGCATTTACCACATAACTGGAATCAGATATTAGATTAAAGGCAAAGCTACATTTCTTAAACACCTTGACCACAATCTGTAATTCTACAGTTTGAGGAGAGCCAGGCTGAAATTGGCATAAAATTGGCTCTCCTGTGCCTATTATATAAGCTCCACATCCTGTTTTGGAACCATCAGTAAAGATATTAGGAGCTCCACGAATAGGCAAAACGGAGGTAAGTTTAGGAAATACTACAGGATGTTCCTTAAATAGAGATAGTAATGGATATTTTGGATAATGATTGTCAATAGTTCCATCAAAGCTGCACTGTAAAATAGCCCAATCGTCTACAGTGCCAGCTACCACCATCACTTGCTGTTTTGAATAGGGAGTTACTATTGAAGCAGGTGAGCAACCAAAATGCTGCAGGCACTGCTGAACTCCTAAGAGTGCCAGTGCAGCGACAGCCGAGAAATAGTGTTCAATAGATTTTCCAGAAGAAATTTTAGGGTGAATCCATAATAATGGTCCTTCCTGCCATAAAATTCCAGTAGGCTGTCCATACGTGGCAAGGATACACAAAATTATAGGTCTTTCTTCTTGCCATCGCTGCAAAAACGCAGATTGCAACCTCTCCTCTACCTTCTGCAAAGCTGCTCTCCCCTCCGATGTTAGTTGCCGAGGGGAATCAAGAACTGAATCACCTATTAGAATACTGTATAAAGGTTTTAATTCATAATTTGGCATCTTCAGGTAACATCGAACCCAATTAATGTCACCCAATAATCTCTGGAAATCATTTAAAGTTTTCAAATTATCCTTTCTAAACTCTACCTTTTGTGGCACTATCTGTTTTGTTCCTATTTGGCTCCTAAATAATCCACGACCTGTCCCTTTTGTACCTTCTCAGGTGCTATAAATAATCCTTTCTTTTCCAACAGCTGACAAAGCTCTGTATAAGAACTTTCAAGACACTCTGCTGTTTTTGAACAAAGCAGAATGTCATCCGTGTAATGAATGCACCTCAGCTGAGGAAATTTCTTCCTAATTGGATTGATAATAGCCCCAATATAAAGTTGACACATTGTAGGGCTATTGGCCATACCTTGGGGTAAGACCACCCATTCAAAACGCTGATCTGGTTCTTTGTGATTGCAAGAAGGTAGGGTAAATGCAAACCTCTCACTGTCCTTGGCACATAAAGGAATAGAGAAAAAACAATCTCTAATGTCTATCACTATAATGGGCCAAGAAGCTGGTAAAGATGACAGAAGAGGTAACCCTCTCTGTACTGGCCCCATGATCTGCATCTGCTGATTTATGGTGCGCAGATCCTGTAAAAGTCTCCATTTCCCTGATTTCTTCTTGATTATGAATATAGCTGTATTCCAAGGAGACACAGAATGTCTAATATGACCTAACTCTAATTGCTCTTGCACTAAAAGTTTTGCTGCTTCCAGTTTCACAGAGGATAGTGGCCACTGTTAAACCCACACTAGAACCTCTGTTTTCCAGGTAATGGGTATGCTATCCCCAGTGGCCACTAGGAAAAACCCAGTCCTTGTCTAGCATTTCGAGGTTGAGGTGGTATAGGACTCCTTCTTCCTTGTAAAGTCCTACCTAGCCCATGGGAAGGATGCCATCCCATGTTTCTCATTATATTAGCTGCTCCTTCAGTATAATCTACTTCATTAGTTAATTTCATTTTCATGGCCTTCAAAAGATCTCTTCCCCACAAACTTACTGGCAACTCCAGGACATAAGGTTGAAAAGTCCTGGAGTGCCCTTCCTGATCTTTCCATGAAAGCATTCTGGCACTAATATCATGCGACTTGGCATAGCCAAGACCTTGCAGCGTTTGGGAAGAAGTTTGCACAGGCCAGCCTTTTGGCCAATCTTTTAAGGCAATAATGCTTCTGTCAGCCCCGGTATCTAAGAGGCCAACAATTGTTTGCCATCCACCTCAAGCTTTATGGTGGGGCGTTGATCTAAATCTAAGGATAGAAACACTGAATCTGTGCCAGAAGAACCGAGTCCATGATTTCCTCTCTTTTGATCTCTAGACGTAAACATATATGCAAGCTAGGTAGCAACACAAGTTGCGCAATCCTGTCTCCCAGGGAAATTGCTACAAGCCCTCCAGGGGATGAGGCAAGAACTTTTACTTCTCCTGTATAATCTGAATCAATGATTCCTGGGTGTATAGTTAGCCCTTTAAGAGCCGAGGAAGAGTGCCCTATTAAGAGTCCCACAGTATCCAATGGGAAGGGTCCCTCAAAATCAGTCCCCAAGGGCTGGACCCCCATTTGAGGTGTTAATACGATTCTGGTGGTGCAGCAGAGGTCCAGTCCTGCCGAACCCGGAGTGGCTCTCCTGGGAACTGAGAGTACAGACGCAACTGCATTGGGTTCTGATTCTTCATTGCCCCATATATTCGAGGGCCCTGAGGTCGTGGGCCCCGTTGCACATTTTTTGAATGTGCACCTCCTACTGCCTGAGTAATAAACTGCCCATCGATATCCTTGATTGAGCGACATTCCTTGACCCAATGATTTCCTTTTCTACATTTAGGGCACAGCAACAGCTGCCTGGAGAAGAAAGGGCAGTGGTCACTTTCTGTCTTTTTCCCTCTGCCCCTTTCAGGACATTTCCTCTTAAGGTGTCCTTTGCGCCCACAATTGAAGCATGTGCCAGCAGGGGTATTTCCTTTTCCTTTTGCAAGCTGCATTACAGCTGCTGCTAATCCTGCATTAGTAAGGGGCCTACCTATTTCTCTACATGCCTTCATCCATGCCTCCAAACCTTTTCCTTTCTAGGGAGTAATAGCATTCCGGCACTCTCTGGTGCATTGTTCATATACTAGCTGTTGCACAAAAGGCATAGCCATCTCTGTGTCTCCAAAAACTCTGCCTGCCGCTTCCATCATCCTTGCTACAAAGTCTGAGAATGGCTCTGTTAACCCTTGGATGATTTTGGTGAGATTTCCAGTCACTTGACCCTTATTTGGTAATGCCTTCCAAGCTCTAATTGCTAAATTATTGATTTGAGTGTACACTTCTAATGGAAATACCACTTGATTATTTGCCCATTGACCTTGTCCTGTCAGCATGTCAAATGACCATTCAGGGCGATTATTATTGGCATTTGTATGAGCCTGCTGTTGAGCATAGTCAAAGAAAAGAGATTTCCAATCTAGATATTGCCCCATGGTCATGCATGCTTTTACAGTATCCATCCAATCCTGAGGCGTCATAGCTGTTGTTCCTAATCGATCCAACTGCGCTTGTGTGAAAGAGGCATTAATTCCATATGTTTGTACTGATTCGACTAAATTTTTCAATTGTTTGAACTCTAAAGGTTCGTGCCATCTCTGATTATCCCGTTCTAATACTAGAAACATTAAAAAAGAGGCTTCTCGCCAGGTCTCTGGACTAAAGGAGCAACACCCTACAGATCTTACAGATGACTTTGCTTCTGCACAAGGCGGTGGACAAGGTGTAACCCTATTCAGCCATGGCGGGCAGTTTTGTTTACTTTCTTGTTCCTGTCCCTTCAGTCTCCCTTTCTTCTTCCTTTTCTCTAGACTGAGTGACTTTATTTTTATCAAAAATAGCCTCCATTTCTTCCTCAAGCTTCTCTACTACTTCTTCCTCATCTGAACCTGATGAACTACCAAACTCACTCAAACTTGGGTAGATACCCGTTTTCTTTTCCTTTTGAATATTATTTTTTTCCTCTTGAAATTGTTCTGATCTACTCTCCTTCAACTCCCTTCCTTGGGAATATTCTGATTGACACTCTCTCAACTCTTCTACCACTGTTTCCATATCCTGTATTGCCTTTTTGCAGCTTTCACTTCCTAAACACCCATGAACCAGCATCCACACGGCTCAAACTCCTTGCTCTAGCTTACCTTGGTCCCAGGCAGAATCTAGATTCTTGCCTAATTTGTCCCAACTTGTAGGAGTCAAATTCCCTGTTACTGCAAACCAAGGGGCTATGGCGTCAACGTCCTGAAGGAGTCTAATACTTGATCCGTTAGCTCTATTCCCTTGGTTCTTAGGAGCTTTTTGAGTGCTCCGAGAACCTGGCAAGAATGTAAATTGCCCATTGTTTCCTTTTTTCTTGGCCGCCTCTACGCCTCTACCGGCGGGCTTGAAAAGTGCAGCTGCTTTACTGTGGACTGCAGGTGTGGCTGCCTTTCCCGGTGGGCTTGAAAATGTATATCTACCAAGCTCGCCAGCCGCTTTATCATAGGTCTGAAAACGTAGCCGCCTTTACCGGCGGGCCTCAAAACACATAGCCGCAAAAACCGTGGGCTTGCCTGCCCTACTTACAGATACCCTCTGAGCTCACCCTGGACAACCTGAGTTATAAAACCTTCGTGCGGGTCAGAATAACTTCTTCCCCGTGCGGGCCACCATCTTGCCGCGTGCACGCGGTTCCTGCCCAGCAGGGAATAAGACACAGGACAACCAGGTTTCTTCTCAGGACAGTTTACTCAGGAAAACGTAAAGTAGCAAAAAGGTGGAATGGCCCTGAGCCTCCCCGGGAGCAGACAATTAAACTCTGTCCTGGCCAATCACCAAGCTGCCCTGTGGCTCTCACTCATACACCAGGTGCTCTCGGGCACAAGATCAAACAACAGCTGACACTGCCTAATGCCAATTAAGAGTTGTTTATGCCAGTATAGCTGAGGTGGCTGGTGCCATCTTTAAGGAGCGGTTGAATGGTTCCCTATAGTTGGGTACTTTTATTTTCTTTGATTTTGTTTTTGTTGTTGTTGTTGTTGTTTGATAGATTTTCTTTTTTTTGAGACAGGGTTTCTCTGTAAAGCCCTGGTTGTCTGGAACTCACTTTGTAGACCAAGCTGGCCTCAAACTCAGAAATCCACCTGCCTCTGGGATGTGCTGAGATTAAAGGCGTGCACCTCCATGCCTGGCTTGTTTGATAGATTTTTGCAGCAGAGACAGGGTCATAATGAGTAGTTCTGGCCTTCCTGTAACTTGGTTAATAGACCAGATTGGCATACAAGTCAATGAGATACACATGCCTGTACTTGGTGAGCATTGCGATTAAGGGCATGAGCAAATACACCCAGCTTGCTAATAGTTTGTTTTTGTTTTTGTTGTTTATACTGATTTATCAGTTGTGTTGAGCTGTTTCTCTCTCTCTCTCTCTCTCTCTCTCTCTCTCTCTCTCTCTCTCTCTCTCTGGATTTTAATTGGCATTTCTTTTGCTAGGTTATATGCTCTTCAATGAGCACAGCATTCTCAAGTGAACCTCATAATTCGGTTTTCTTTTTTTTTTTTATTCTTTATTTATTTTTGTATGTTAGTACATTGTAGCTGTCTTCAGACACACCAGAAGAGGGCATCAGATCCCATTACAGATGGTTGTGAGCCAACATGTAGTTGCTGGGATTTGCACTCAGGAACTTCAGAAGAGCAGTCAGTGCTCTTAACCACTGAGCCATTTCTCCAGCCCCATAATTTGGTTTTCATAATTTGGTTTGCAAATGATTTCATAATTATACCAGGATTTCTCTGTCATGGGCTATGTGTGGGAATTATCAAGATCAAATGAATATATTGTCAGTGAAGTATTCATTACAGTATTATCACTATCACACTTTGTGTTGTACATATGTATGGGATAAAACTCTTCATTCTACAATTACAGTTGTCGATGGTTGTTACCGGCTCTCTCTTTACGTCTTCTTTGTAACTCTCTTCAATCCCACCCACCAATCCCTTCCTCCAACTTATATATGACCTCTATAACATTGGTCGTATCTTTCCAACCAAATTTTGAGAATCAAACTAAAAGGTCAACTTCTTGTAATTACACTCATACTCTAAGTCAGCTGTCTTAGTCCGGGTTCTCTAGAGTCATAGAACTTATGGAATGTCTCTGCATATTGAGAGAACATATTGTGATGACTTACAGTCTGTAGTCCAACAAACCCAACAGTGGTCATCTGTGAATAGGAAGTCCAAGAATCTAGTAGATGCTCAGTCTCATGAGGATAGTTGTTTGACTTGGTCTTCTGTGTGAGCTGGAATCCAGAAGAAGTAGGTTCCAACAGATGTACTTCCAAGTAAGTACAATCAGACAAAGAAGAGTGAGTATTCCTTCTTCCAATGTCCTTATGTTGGCTTCCAGAAGGAGGTGTGGCCCTGATTAAAGGTATGTATAACCACATGTGCATCTGGGACTTGCTTTTTCCAGGCTGACAGTGAACTCAGAGATGACCTTTCCTGAGACTCCTGGGAATAATCGAGTGTACTACCTTGCCTGGGCCTAAGCTTTTCATGGCCACTATACCTGAAGTTCTCGATGACAAGATCCAGGTCAGAATCTTGTGCATTCTAGCCTCAAGATCTGGATCACAGGTAAGCCCTCCTATTCTAGATTTTAGTTCATTCCAGATATAGTAAAGTCAACAACCAGGAATAGCTATTACACCAGCTATTCTGCTATAACTCCTGTGACTCCTATCTGCCATCACTCATTTATGGATAACTGATAAAGCTGAAAATGAATATTAAGGTTGGCAAGCATGGTGCCACTGGACTTAGTGGTCCAATTCTGCAACTCCAATAGCTGCAACCTCCAGAGGTAGAGACCCTTTGGAGGTAACACATGTGTTTTGAAAAAAAAAAAAAAACAGAAAAATGTGTTGAGAATTGTTGAGATGGACTCAGGTTTTAGGGGAATCTCAGTCCTCATCCAGCATGATTCCAGTGGGAGGTTCCTGGGTTCCTATTATTTTGTTAGGTTCATTGTAATTGAACCTAGCAAATAATCTCCAGTGGCGCATGGTTGGAGAGTTAGGAGGAGTCCTGGCAACAGCAGAGTTAGAATGAAGTATAACAAATTCAGTGATAAGAATAGAGAAAAGGGAAGCCTGTAGTGTGGTAGATGTCCTGGGCAGCTGGCATTAGGTTATGGATGTCCTTCCATGAGATCTTCTTCTTTCATTGGAGATGCCATCTCTTCTGTGTTGGGGGACTGGTTCCAATACTTTCAATTAATGCAGCCCCCAAAATTGGGAATCTGTGTGTCCAAATGCTGAGGTTCCTTGTCCCCAATTGGTCTTTGATCACTCAGTAAAGAGCCAACAGCCAATGATTGGGCAGGTAGACTGAGGTGGAACCTCTAGATTTGCATTGGCTAGGAACTGGGAGGAAGGAAGACAAAGAATCACCATGACTCGGGGGAGAGAGGTGGGATAAAATAGCTTCAGGAGAGAAAGCCAACCAGCCATGTAAGAATTTGGGTAAGTGGCCACTAGCCACTTTCCCAGTTCAGCCTGGGATAGCAGGGGAAGGTTTAAGAGTCTCAGGAATACTAGAGGAGAGCATTTGCTACCAGGGGAAGGTTTAGGAGTGCCCAGCCTTTGAGCTAGTCATGGCACATCATAAATTAACTGATGTGTGTGTGTGTCTGTGTGTGTTTCATTTATGATTCCAAAGAGATCCTGGGTGGGTGGCTGGAAGTATAACCCACCAGGAGCCAAAGCAGTGTAGCTAAACTCACCACTATGCTTCTCTCTTTCCATTCTTGAGTAATCAATAAATGTTGGGCAATCTTTTCAGTCAGTGAGATGGAGTCAGTCATCCGTGGCAGAATCCCATAGAGGATGGAAAAACACAGCAAAACTCTTTCCTATTATTAGCAATAACGTTTGTCTAGTGACTCCTTTTATCTGATCAGATGGGTGGTATATGTGTTGGCTGACTCCAGTGACAGAAAATGGGAGGTTTGTCCTCGGTAGCATGGACATTTAACACATTGAGAATGAACAATGCCAGATTTAATTGGGTGTTTGGTGATAGGGAGCCTGGTTGCCCATTTGAATGTTTTTTAAGCATTTGATGTGATTCTTCAATGATAGCTTGACCCTGGGGATTGTGGGGGATACCAGTGTGGTGAACAATCTTCCAAGTTTCATGCAAATTTGGACTTTGTGGCTTTTGAAAGCTGACCTAGTATCAGTTTTGATTTGGAGAAGGACCCCCATGATAACAAAGGTGTAGAACATATGAGTAATTATTTTCTTTTGAATTTTCATTATTTAGTATTGTGGCCTAGATTAAACAGGGATAAATGTCTATGGCTACAAGTACTTTTTTTTTTTTTTTTTTTTGCTACTGGATGACAGAATATAGACCATAGAGGTCATTACCTTAAGGCCGTTGGAGTTAGTGCATATAACAGGAGTACAAATAAATTGGGGAGGCACAAGTTTTGAGAATCCATTTGAGGTGTTTTATGGGGGGGGTAGAGAATTTAAGTTGCAGCCCTTTTAGTTTGATACAAATCAGCTGATGAAGATCTTTCAGTGGTGAGGGTGTTAGTAAAGGCCTCAGTTGTGGCAATCTTATCGGCTAAGGTATTTCCATCTGAGAGGGATTCAGAGAAGGATGAATATGACCATATATAGATGATAAAAATGGGAAATGTTCTAGTTTGAAATGGTTTTGAAACTTTAATTAATATTGGGGGAGAAGGGGTATATACAGTTTGATGTAGAAGCATGCTAGTTAGTGTAGGTTAACTTCATAAATGTTGTTTGAATATAGACCAAATAGTTCTTGTAGGTGTGGTAAGACCTGAAAGATGGCATATAGTTTTGTTTGGTTGGGGAAAAAGTGTGATTCAGTTTCATTTTTTCCTCAATAAATCACATAGGCAGCTCCTTAGTTAAAGGCATGGGGGCTTGTGGGATATGGGGTCAGAAGAATATGCAAGAAAGGAGTCATCTAAAGAATGGTATGGTTGCCAGTAATTTATCCTAGGGGTAGTGATTGTCTATTTGTCCTGGGAGGCCAATAAGAAAATGAGGTATGTGTATGTGTGTGTGTGTGTGTGTGTGTGTGTGTGTGTGTGTGTGTGTGTGTGTCTGTCTGTCTGTCTGTCTGTCTGTCTGTCTGTCTGTGTGTTTATGAGCCATTGTATGTCTGGGAGGGGAAAGGGTAAAATGATCACATCAGGTTCCTTGCATATAATCTATAAGGTGTGCTCTCTTCCCATACTTATCAAGGTGGATAACATGTCAACTTTGGCTAATAGTTGAGGCAATCCCCTTTTGGTCTATGGATCCATTCTAGTTGATATAAAGTCCAAATACTGTGGGAGAGGAATGAAATATCCGTGTGTGGATTTGCTCCTGTGGATCATAGTGATCCAGGGAGACATTTTCCATGTGGTAGTTGGCAGAACAAAGTTGCTGGTGTCTGGGAGGGAGGAGAGGCTGGGTCTTTTTCACCATTAAGTAAGTTAAACAGAAAGTGTAATTGGTTGGTCAGTATGGAGAGCCAAGGTCTAAGCCAATTGGTATAGCCTAAAAAGCTTTGAAGGTCAATTAGGGTGAACAGATTGGCAAAGTCAGTAGTCAAGAACTGGTTTAGCTGGTTGTACTGAGGTTAAGGTAATTTCAGTTCCTAGGAATGTGATGGGCAGAACAAGCTAAATCTCATTCTCGGCTATAGTAAAGCCTCTATCTGTTAGGGCCTTTGTGCCTTGTTGTTTATCCTTTGTTTAGCAACTAAGTAATAATTCATCCATATAATAATATATATGAAGACCTAACTGGATAAGCGGTTTTAATGCATGAACTACTGCTTCCAGGCAAATACTTGGGCTGTTAGTCATGTCTTAGGAGAGCATGATCCACTTACATCTATCAGTTGGTCCTGAGTTGTTGATTTTAAGTATTAAGAAAGCAAAGTGCTTGCAATCTTGTTCATGTAGTAGAATTGAAAAGAGACAGATTTTAGTGTCTAATACCAATATTTGGGTGTTTATAAGTATAGCTTAGTCAAGGGGGAGGCCACGCTGGTGAGCCCCAAATGTTCATGGTTTTGTTGACTACTCGTAAGTCCCGGAGGACCTTTTAGGTCCAGGTTTTCTTTTTAATTACCAAGACCTGGGTATTCTAGGGGATTCTAGAGGGACATATATGCCCCATATCTCATTAGTGTTTGACAAATTGTTGTAAGATTATTAATTTCTCCCACTTTGGAGTTCACTGTTCAACCCAGATGAAGTCATCCATGATTCATTGCAGGTAGAGAGTAAGATACTTAACAGTTACCCTTAGAATTGAGGGTTCTTTTGATCTCGGTATTTTTCATACTTTTCTACCTGGAGGCATTCTCCCTGTTCCTCACTAACATGAACCACATCTAAATCTTCTAAGACATCTCTATCTAGCAAGTTAGTGGCAACATCAGCAATTAGGTGTCTGATGGTTCCATTTGTTCCATGTGGGTCTTCTCATTTATAAAAGTCTTGAGTAATTAGTGCTTGGGAGAGACCAGCAACACCCATCAATTAAGTCCCTGGTAGGAGTGTCTAATATTGGAAAGCTTTAACCTGTTTTAGGATCATTTTATCTGCTCCTCTGTCTATCATACATTTAAAATTTTTATTTTTAATTTTTATTTGTGTGTGTGTGTGTGTTGTTTTGTTTTGTTTTTGTTGTTAGTGTAATGCATCCTTCCATGTTGATTCATTTATTGTCAATAAAAAGCCCATACTATTCTTATGGAAGAGCTGAACTTAGAATCATTAAAGACCATATTAATCAATTAGTAATGAATCTAGAATTCGCTCACTTAAACAAAATCTTTATTTCCTTCCTTCCTTCCTTCCTTCCTTCCTTCCTTCCTTCCTTCCTTCCTTCCTTCTGCCCTCCATCCCTTCCCCCTTCCTTCCTTCCTTCCTCCCTCCCTTCCTTCCTTCCTTCTTTCTGCCCTCCCTCCCTTCCTTCCTTCCTTCTTTCCGCCCTCTCTTCCTTCCTTCCTTCCTTCCTTCCTTCCTTCCTTCCTTCCTTCCTTCCTTCTTTCCTTCCTTCTTTCCTCCCTCCATCTCTCTGTCCCCCCTTTCTTTCCATCCAAAATGCTGGTTTCCCCCATACTGGTTCTCCCCTCACAAAGTCTCTCCCTATACCCACACCTCTTCTCCTCTAAGATGGTTGTGCTCCCCTGGATATCCCTGTCTTTGGCATATCAAATCTCTGCAGGATTAGGCACATCCTCTCCATCAAGGTCAGACAAGTCAGCCTTGTTAGGGAATGGATTCCAGAGTTAGGTTATTGTTTAAGGACAGTCCCTACTCCAACTGCAAAGGCTTTCACAAGTGAGGTGGCCAGATATGAAGCAGTCCAAATACAATGAGTAGCTTCTATACATTTGTCATAATGTTCCTGTTTTAGCCCCTGGCATGCCTGCCTGTGTTCTGGGGTCATTGTTTCCAAGTTAAGATTATTTAGAAACCTTGCTTTGGCTACGTGGTCTGTTATTATTCTATCTGTAAGGGCCTGAAAGGCTTTTAGGAGTAGTATTAAATCTGGAAGTGTCTCAGTTGGTTTTTGTTTTAAGAGGACCAGTGGAGAGGTCTCTTCAGGTTGTTTAGACAAGATAGTTAGATGGTCTCAGGCCAGGAATGTAGATAAGAAGGCCTGCTCGAAGCAGCTACCAGGGAGTAAAGTCTGACAAATCCGTGGAGAAATTACACTAGCCATACATCTGGTCATAATTCTAGTTTATTAATTGTGTAAGGTGGATCTGTCCTTGTTATAGCCCTATCCTATCTGTTTATTTTGTATTTTTTTCATCCTGTATCTGACATTTATCTTTCAATAGGGCCTCCCCTTGTCAAATGAGGGCTCTGGAGAGAAGACTGACATATCTCTCCAGGCTTGGTGAGTTAAAATGTTACTAGTGAAATTTTAAAAGATAGATTTAGTCCCTGGGCATGAATTCCATCCTCATGCATAGCTTGGCATTGTTCTATTAAGTCTGTGGCTGGGATAGGATAGAGACCTTGTCTAGAGGTCTTGTCTTGTTAAATGTAGATTAACAGGGAAGGTCCCTATGTGGGGAGGTCCGGGGACCCAGGTCCTTGAGACTAAACCAGCTGGGAATAATTGTTCTCAGAGTCTCTCAGATTACAGAGCAGTTCATTGGCCATTGTGAATGGTGCCAAGGGTGGGACAGGTTTTATCGGGGTTGGTGGTAATTGCTTATAACATCTCTGAGGTCCCCAAGTTGTTCAAGGTCCATAGATTGCATGGCATTTCTTAGTTGGTGAAGTTTTGTTTGGGTGACTTTAGAAATTTTGGTCTTAAATTACCTGCCATTTAAAATATTGGATAAGGAAGGGTGCAGGAAGAAATAGGTCAATAGGGGCAAAGATGGGAAGAAGACAAGCCAAAAAGGATTTGAGTCCTAGGGGATTGGTGTGTCAGGCAAATAACATGCCCTGAAATCCCAGCAGATCTCTTTGAATATATCTTGTAACTCTAGACCAAATTTTTTTTTTTTGAATTGGCTTAATATATTTTTTAAAGATTTATTTTATTTATTATATGTAAGTACACTGTAGCTGTCTTCAGACACTCCAGAAGAGGGCGCCAGATCTCGTTGTGGATGGTTGTGAGCCACCATGTGGATGCTGGGATTTGAACTTATTACCTTCGGAAGAGCAGTCGGGTGCTCTTACCAGCTGAGCCATCTCACCAGCCCCCTAGACCAAATTTTTAACAGAGAAACAGCACCCTGTAGGGCCCAGCTAGCAGACTTCCTTCCTGCCTTTAAAATGAAGGAATGTGGCCTTTTGCATAATAAAGAGCTGGCATCTGGAGCTGGAGCAGGAAATACAGCCAGGCTTTCCAGGCAGAACAAGATACATACAGAGATGCAGGGAGACAAATGGAGATACAGATTGATGGAAAAGGAGAAGGAAGGAAGACAGAATGGAGTAGGGTGTCAGGTAGTGAGAATCACAGGGAAAGACAGAACGTTTGAGAAGTCAATTTAAGTTAGCAGCTAGCTGGGAGACTACCCCAGGAGAAGGGCAACAGTTTTAAACTATATAGATGTCTCCATGTCTTAACTTACCCTCAAATGGGATCACAAAATTCTCACACTATTTGGTGTACAAACATAAGGTCTGAAATCCAGGCTTGGCCATGAGATTCAGATTAGGCCTGAGATACAGTCTTAGGCAGGAGATCAAAATTCTCCACAATTTCCAGATATGGGAGCTGGATGAGAGAATCCAGGCAAAGGATCATCCCAGACATAGGACTGTGGAGCAGAGTCAGAAGCTGAAATTCTAGACCTCAGAGTTTACAACATATGCTCATAACAGAATATTCCCCAGAGAACAGAATTTTATTTATTTATTTATTTATTTTTGGTTTTTCGAGACAGGGTTTCTCTGTATAGCCCTGGCTGTCCTAGCACTCACTTTGTAGACCAGGCTGGCCTCCGAACTCAGAAATCCGCCTGCCTCTGCCTCCCAAGTGCTGGGATTAAAGGCGTGCGCCACCACACCCGGCTGACAACAGAATTTTAAAAAGCTTTTAAAACTTTAAAATGTTTTAAAAAGAAATAAATATTAAGTGTAGGAGTGGTAAAGAGAAATAAGTAGAAATGTTTTGTAAAAGTGCATAATAAAGTGGAACCTCTAAAGGAAGATTTTAAAAAGATATTTTCTGTGTATTTTTTTAAAGGAAAATACTATAGTAGAGGGCATTTGTACCTCATATAATTTTGTTTTAATTATCTCACAGAACTAATTATAATATGCTCAGTAATGATTGTTATTTTCTATGTCTTCTACTAGAAAACTCAGCATAAAGAAGAAAGTAGAGAATCTCTTTGTCTTTCTCCCTTAAATTCACATAAAAAAGACTCAGATAGGGAGACTATTGTGAGGTGGAATGCTAGATTAAAAGCAGTAGTACAGGGGCTGGTGAGATGGCTCAGCAGGTAAGAGCACCCGACTGCTCTTCCGAAGGTGATAAGTTCAAATCCCAG
>LR751813.1:7385-133007 GCA_902729485.2 Mus minutoides | reverse complement strand
AGTGTTGTTTGGTTTTATCTTAGGTCCCTGGGCCATCTAGTCTCAAGTTCTTGGTCACCTGAGCAGTGTCAGGTATGGGTTCCATCTTGTGGAGTGGGTCTTAAATCAAATTAGTTATTGGCCGGATACTTCTACAAGCTTTGTGTCTTATATTTGGTTACATTTTGGTGGGTTATTTGGGGAGTGGGGGGACAGGTGTTCTATTTTGTTTTCTTGTTTTGGGGGGATTTGTTGTTGTTTTGGGTTTATATTTGTTTTTTTGAGAAAGGACTTAGAGTTGTGTACGGGATGAGGAGAAGAGCTGGAAGGCCTTGATATGATATGGTATGATAAAGTATATTTAATATATAAAAATTGTCTTGTTTGTTTGTTTGGTTTGTTTGTTTGTTTGTTTGTTTTTTCGAGACAGGGTTTCTCTGTGTAGCCCTGGCTGTCCTGGAACTCACTCTGTAGACCAGGCTGGCCTCGAACTCAGAAATCTGCCTGTCTCTGTCTTCCAAGTGCTGGGATTAAAGGCGTGCGCCACCACTGCCAGGCTCAAAAATTGTTTTAAATAATAAAAATAAAAAAAGATTATATGTTATCTCTGAGGAATGTGCAGTTACAGAGGCAAGAGAAATTAGTAAAAATTGAGTAGATTTTGAGATGTAAAATATTTACATGAAAGCACTGATTTTTCTGTTTAAACATTTATAAGAATCAAGAGTAGTCTTGATTAAGGACTCATTTTGTTTAAAGGATTTTTGTTAACTTCTGAGCTATGCTAATGCTATGCTAATGAAAATGCCCATTCTGATGTATTTTTTGGATGTAGGACCTGAAGCCTGATGATCTACTGATTGTCACTGAAGTACATTTGGAAAAAAATGGAGAAGAGTGCAAATCACATCCTGTATACTTTCCTGCCTAGTGATTGAGACTATATAACAAAGGTTAAAAGAATAAATGTAAGAGAGTTAATTTTAAAAGGGAAACCATAAATATTTGTGTTTAGTTGGCATGTACTTTATTATGTTTCTTGAAAATGAGCAATTAATTATGTCTTTTATAAATCCTTAAGAATTCTCACCCACCTACCATCCCCTCCACTTTATCCTCCCTCCCTTCCTTTTTCTTTTCTTTCCTAAGTATTCTGATTCATCATATGTTTCAGGTTTTCATTCTATTAAATAATTTTTTTCACATTTTTACTTTCAGTTTTTCTGTGCTATATTATGCAAACTTTACTCAAATTTATCTTCCAGAACATGAATCCCCTCTTAAGCCATTATTAACCTTCTCCTAGTTCTCATTCAACTGAGTAAATAAAGCTGGATATCAATTATGATTGAAACTACAGAAAGTACACAAACTCATAAATACTAAATAACATTAACTTGTTTATGACTACTGAATGATAATTGGTCAAAGATAATAGTAATGGGTCAAGGATGAAGTCAAGAAAGAGTTTTAAAATTCCTAGAATTGAATGAAAATGAACCTGTAACATATCAAAATTTATGGGACACAAAGAAGGCAGTCCTAAGAGGAAGCTTATAGCATTGAGTGTATTTGTCAAAAAATTCTAGAGACCTCAAATCGATAGGTTAACAATGATCCTGGAGGCATTGAGAAAACAAAAGCAAAAACACCCCCAAACAGTTGATGGGGGTCATTACATTTAATGATCATAAGGTCATTAAAAGAATGAATACAATTAATGAAATAGAAGTAAAAAAAATTAAACACACATACACAAATCAATGGAAAGAAGAGTTGGTTCTTTGAAATGATGAATGACATTGACACATCTTTAGCAAAATTAAACTAAAAAAAAAGATAAGGAGGAGCCAGGTGTGGTGACACATGCCTTTAATCCCAGCACTTGAGAGGCAGAGCCAGGTGGATCTCTGGGAGTTTGAATCTAGCCTAATCTACATAGTCTACCTAGTCCAGGATAGCCAGAGCTACATAAGAGAGATTCTGCCTCAAAAGGGGAAGAGACCCAAATTAGTAACATTAGAAATAAATGGGAGATATTATAACAGACACTGAGGAAACTGAAAGATTCACATAAACAGTCTTTTAAAAAAAATCTATATTTCACCAAACTGGAAATATCTAAGAAGAGATGAAAGAATTTTAAAACCATATGTAGCCTAGCAAAGCTAAATCAAGATGAAATATACAATTTAAATATACCCATGTCATTCAGTGAGATAAAGCAGCAATTAAAAAAATCTCTCAAATAAAACAAAAAACAAAAAACAAGCCCAGGTCCAGACAAATTCAGTGCATAATTCTACCAGACTTTCAAAGAAGCACTAACATCAATATCCCTAAAATTATTACACAAAATAGAAAATGAGAGGTCACTTTCAAATCCTGTTTATGAAGCTGATATCAGTCTGGTACCTAAACTGGACAAAAACCCAACAAAAAAAATTATAGGCTAATATCTCTAATGACATAGATGCAAACATTCTCAATAAAATACTTGTATAGATAACTCAAGAACACATCAAAAAAATTACTCACCAATATCAATTTGGTTTTATTGCAGAGATGCAGGGATGGCTCAACATATATAAATCAACAAAGATAATAAACCACACAAACAGACAAAGATAGAGACGACATATTCATATCAGTAGATGCAGAGTAGGCCTTGGACAAAATCCAACATGCCTTCCTGATAAAAGTTTAGGAGAACCTAAGAATAACACGGGACTTATATCAACATAAAAACAACAAACAGCCAGCCCACAGCCGGCCCACAGCCAGCCCACAGCCCGCCCACAGCCAGCCCACAGCCCGCCCACAGCCAGCCCACAGCCCGCCCACAGCCAGCCCACAGCCAGCCCACAGCCAGCCCACAGCCAGCCCACAGCCAGCGTCATTCTAACTAGAAAAATTCAAAGTATTTTCACTAAAAGTAGGAACAGGACAATGATGTCTGTTCTCCACCCTCTTGTTCAATATAGCACTTAAAGTCTTAGCAAGAACAGTAAGACAAGTGAAGGAGATAAAAGGGAGAAAAACAGGAGAGGAAGAAGTCAAGAGCATATTATTTGCAGAAAAAAAATATACATATTCCTAAAGACTCCACCAATGATAACAAAACTTATACACAAAAATCCTATTCACAGACAACAAACACACAGAGAAGGGAGCAGGGAAACAATTTCATTCACAATAGCTTCAAAAATCATCCCGGAATAAATTTAGCCATGGAAGTGAAAGATGTGTACACTGAAAACTTAAAGACACCGAAAAGGGAAATTGAAGAAGAATCAGGAGTGAAAAGGCCTCCACGCTTGTGGGTTGTCAGGGTAAATACTGTGAAAATACCCATCCTACCAAAAGCAATTCCCAGTCAAAGCAATCCTCATCAAACTTCCAATGCAATTCCTCAAAGAAATTGAACAAAAAAAGTCTTAAATTTCATATGAACACACACACACACATACTCACAAAATCAGGAAGCAGAAACAGTCCTGAACAATAAGTACAGTTAAAATTTTCAATTTTGAAGTTTATTTCCAAAACTAGTTTATTCTTCACAAAGATATTTGGCTATTTATCTCTTGATTCTTTTTAAATTGTATTTTCTATTTAAAAATATTAAACATATATGCTTTATATTTTGCTACTTAATATCATGCTGGCTCTCTCCTGAGATCATTCCTTCTTGCATTTCAATAAAGCAAAAACAAGAACAAAATTAAAACCAGTGCGTCGGGCCAGAGAGGTGCGTCGGGCGGGCCGGAGAGGTGCATCAGCACTGAAGAGCACCAGCAGCTCTTTCAAAGGACCCGAGCTCTGTCCCCAGCACCGGTGGCAGGTGGCTCAGGACCACCTGGCACTCTCTCTGCCATCTCCTGTTCACCCACACAGTGCTGCATTCATACTTACGAACCCATACACAGACATACACACAGATACCTTAAAAAAATTTGTTCACATGTCCTGGATATCACCATGTGAATGTGTATGAGGTGTGGCTTAGATAGGAGAATGTATCGATTGTGCCAGGTACCAAAGAACCCCAGCGTCCTGGATTAAACTTCAACTCATGGTTGTTGAGATTTTAAAAAACTAAACTAAACCAAACCAAACCAAACCAAACCAAACCAAACCCTACTCACATAGTTTTCAAATGAATTGAGATTTCTCGTGATCAACATATGGCTATAAATTAACAGGGGTTTCTCTTTTTCTTCTTGGTGTCATAGTTTTAAACACGTGTACTGCCCTGCAGGAATGGAGATTCCCTACTTCTCTTGGCCCTTTAGGACCCCAGGTTTATAGTGTGTGTGTGTGGGGGGGAGGTTTCTAAATAAGTCCACCTTGGAGGGCTTCTGGGCTTTTCCCTTTGAGTCATGGAGGTTGCATAAACCAGAGTTAATCTCACTGAATCTGGCCAAACCCTTGGAGTGAAGTCAGGCATACAACTTCTCTCCATTCCTGGTTCCATGTGCTCTCTGCTGCTGTTGTTAAGATTATCCATTCTAATTTTATGTGTCTATTTGCTTGTATGTATGTATGTATGTATGTACATACATACATCATATGTGTTCTGGTGTCTGTGGAAGCTGGAAGACAGCATCAGATTCTCTGGAGCCAGAGTTACAGGTGGTTATGAGCTGCCATGTGGGTGCTGGAAACGGAACCTAGGTCTTCCACAAGAGCAGCCAGTGCTCTTAACTGCAGGGGCATCTCTCCACCCCTTAGCTGCTTTTTCATTCTCCAGGGACTTTTTCTCTTGTCAACACACCACTGCTTTAAAGGATTCAAAGAATATTTATCTGCCTCACTGCCAGAGGCAGAACCCAGACTAGGACTTTTAAAAATAGAATCCAACCCAGAGCAATTACTGAGGAAAATGCAGGGTTCTGTGCCCAACACAGAGAGTGGCTGCAGTGGGTCCTGCTGCTGGCAAAGGCTGCGGCCCTGCCAGGTAGCCTGTGTGAGTATGGACCCACCCGTGCACCGAAAGCAAACCTAAACTCTCTCATCACCAGAAACGTAAGCAAGAAAGAGAAGCGCATTAGGAGTGTTCAAGGAAATGAACACCAGTGTGGCTGATGACAATTATAGGACAGTGGCTGACCATTTCTGAATCATATTCGAAGGGGGGGGGGAATCAAAGACTAAAGAGCTGGGGCACTTTCTGAGTGGGTCAGGCAAGCCCAGCAGTGTGGGTTTCTAGCCTACAGAGTCTCCTGACTGCAGGTCTGTGCTCACCAGGATGGGCCTGCTCATGACTCTGACCTAGCAGCACTGGGCCTCAGAGGGGCTTCACCTTGACATTGTTATACACAAAGCTTAGGCAGGATCTTTCTGCAACACACATGGCCTCAATCTTGTTTCTGTAGCACAACTAGATAACATGGAAAGTCAAAGTTTTTCTAAGTGTGTCATAGTAACTCAAAATTATCCCTAATTTATAATGTACATATTAGTACAGGCTAAACACATAAGAATTATCTTTATTTTCTTTTTCAAGGAGAGAAATTTAATCTTTTTTTTTTTAATCATAATAAAGAGGAAGGTATCAGATCATGATGGTGGCCAACAGGGAGGTGTCATGGTCACCACAAGGAAATGGCCAAATAGGAGGGGCACTGTGCTCCTTTCTAGCAGGGCAGCCGGGATGAGTTGTAGCCAACAGGAAGGTGGCTGAGTGGGGTTCTGCTTGGTGGTTAGGATAGAATTTTACATGGGGCAGGGGAACCAAGCAATAAATACATGCATTATGAATGAACAGTGGGAGCTAGAAGAGAGCTAGCTGAGAAATCTCAGAAGGAATTCTGTGGGTGAACTAGCACTGGGGGTTGTAAGTAGGCCTTCAAGGCTGTGACAGACTGCCTGACGCAAACAACTTAAAAGGAGGAAAGGTCTCTTCAAGACTTAAAGTGAGGAACGGGTTTAGTTAATTCCGAGGATCAGAGGTTTTGGTTATCATAGTGGTGAGTGTGGGGTGCAACATTTCACATCATCATGGTAGACAGGAAGTCAAGCAGAGCAGTGACAGGAAGTGCCCAGGGCAGGATACAGCCCCCGAGGACACACCCCTAGTGGTCTACTTCCTCCAATAAGGCCAAACCTTCCACAGAGGTTCTTCTAAGTTTTACCGTTTGGAAATGGTATCACAGACACACTGGGGGTCTGCTTTATTAATTACTTCGGCATCTCTCAATCCAATTGCATCGACATCAAGAATGACAGTTAGGATGACCTCTGTCACACACAAAGGTGCTGAAATAAACTCATGCTTTACAAGACATACACATGGGTGATGCCACCCACTTGTCAATGTGCACCAACCCATGTATGTTGTTGTTGTTCTGGAAGGATCTCAGAAGCAGCAGGAAACACACTTAACACCCATGTCTCAGTGTGTCAACACAACTTACCATGAAAGGGAACCAAAGTTCTTTGAAAAACATGGCTTGTTGCTGGGAGGGGCAGGCAAAGAATAGGAATAGCCTGGAACATCTTGTGAGAGAAAATAAGCAAGCACTTAAAGAGTATTGTGTACTGAAGGACACCAAAGGAGGACGAAGGAATGCCCACTAGCCAAATCCCGTACATTTTTAGCATGAAAATTAATAATGACAGTAACAGAGAAATGCTTTAAGTTCATGGAATCTGTGAATTCACAGGGATTTTTTTTTAAATGAACAAGCAAACCAGCAAGAAACATTCACAGTAGAATTCTAACTGGGAATGGCGAACAAGGGGTGGAGTCAGAGATCTTCTAGTTGGCAGTCACCACAGTACTAATTCAGACAAGACACAGCTGCATATGTTAAAGTCAGTCAAGGAAAGAGACATATTTGGACATGCAGAGTCCCAAAGTGCTTCAGCATAGCACACCTGTAATTTAAAGGACACGGAAATGCCATAGTGGACAAAGCTGGCAGTCATCACCTTATTCAAATGGCCAAAGATGACACAACCTGGTATTCTATGTTGATTCCTATATCTGTGATAAAATATTCTGACCTAAAGCAACTTAGGGTAGGAAAGGTTTATTTCAGCTTATTGACCCATCATTGAGGGAAGTCAGGGCAGGGGCTCAATCAGGACCCTGAAGGCAGGACTGCTTGCTGTTCCAAATACATTACCCCTGACGAAGGAACCCTTGTCATAGCCAAAGAGGTACAGCAGGAACTGTGAGGGATGTTGCTTACCAGCTGCCTTGCTCACAGATCTATACTTAGTTGGCTTTCTAATACATCCCAGGACCACCTGTACAGGGAATGGTGCCGCCTACAGTGGGCTGGACCCTCTTGCATAGGTTAGTAATCAAGATAATGCCACATAGGCATGTCCAAACACTCTCTTTCTCAGATAATTCTAGACTGAGTCACATAGACAGTTCAAGCTAGTAAGGATATATGGGCCAAGGCGACATCACAGGCAACTAGATGGGATTTAGGGGAAAAAATCCACATCATAATTTCTATACTGTTTCTGTTCAATCCACAGCTATAATGTGCTTGTGAGGAAACATCTAATAAACTCTAATCAAAGGACATTATTGACATGACTGCCTGCTACCTTAAAACATGCAAAGCCCTGGCCACCAGGGAAGGACTAGAACAGCTGTGGATTTAAGTAACTCTCAGGACAGGTGGCCGCTAAGGGGGGCAAGTGCTCTGCTGTGAATTCTTTTTCTATAAATGACATATTAGGACAGTTTGCAAAACTTGAATAGGGTCTTGGGGTAAAGAATCCATGAGAATTCTTTATACTTCCCTAGTAACTTTCCAGTAACCCTAAAAACACAAGGTGTCAAAGTTTTAGGGACCAATTTCGACTTTTAGCTATAACGTGAATGTTTACAAAATATTGTTTCCACTCTTTAAGAACTTTTGATGAATCTTTATAATGCACAATGATAAGTGCAGTTTAAGATTGGTGGTCAACTTGACAGGCTCTAGAAACATCTTGGAGACAAGTCTCTGAGCGTGACTATGAGGCATTTCCAGATTAGGAAGCAGAGGTGGGAAGATTCACATGGGTGGTGGCAAGCCACAGCCTGAACATAAAGGGGATTGTGAGCTGAGCACCAGCATCCATCTCTCTCTCCTTCCTGACCACGAGTGTGCACGTACAATGTGACAGCTGCCTCAAGCTCCAGGCACCAAGACTTTCTCACCATAGTGGCATGGGCCCTGGAATTATGAGCCCAAATAGATGTTGCCTTTCTTAGGCTGCTTTTTTCAAGCATTTCAAGCATGTTTTGAAACAGTAAGAAAAGCAGCTAACACAATGTGTTTCATCATAAAAGGTTTTCACGTATGTATAGGATGCATTTGCTTGGATTCGCCTTATCTTTTCTCTGTCCTTCTCTAGTGGGCCTTTCAACCTTTCCTCTTTCTGCTTTTCTCTCTCTCTCTCTCTCTCTCTCTCTCTCTCTCTCTCTCTCTCTTTCTCTGTGTGTGTGTGTGTGTGTGTGTATGTTGTGTGTGTGTGTGTGTGTGTGTGTGTGTTGACCCAACAATTTCACTAGGTTATTTACAGGAGAATGAGGGCCTTATCACTGGCTGCACACCATCCCAGTCAATACTTCTCCTCTCCAGCAACTATACAAACACTCAGACCTACTGTTTCTACTTTTACAACAAGGAAACATCAAACAAACTGTAAGCCTATGATAACAGGAAAGGAATACATGCCTAGGTGAGTTAAAATCCAGACAAGAACACACCTTGAATTGAAGCATACAAAATCTATGATCTTAAAAAAAGATTTAAATGGTCTTTGGTAGTAGTAAGAGCTGATTGGTCACGGGAGAGAAAAGGCTTAATAAATTCAAAGATAGGTCAAGATTTAAAAAAATGCCCAGAGCAAAGCACAGAGGAAAAAGAAAGACAGAATAAACAAATGCCAAGAAAACGGTGAGGGGGTTGGAGTGCTGACACCTGCACACATGGGTCCCCAGAGGAACAGAGAGATAATGGGGCAGAAAAAGGTATTCAGAGACTTTGGTTAAAAGTCTTTAAAGCTGATAAAAAAACAGCAAACAATATCCTAGGCCAGGAAACCCTGTGGCAAATAAATAGGAAGAACACACTGAGGTAGAAGGCAGACAGTCACCAGAAACTAACTCCAAAAGAAGACAAGGAAAAATACAGCACCAGGCAACACACTGTTACCACCAGAGCCACAACAATGAGGACAAGGTTTTACTTCACACTGGTGAAAGCGGAAGTCAGATGCAGGGGTGCATACCTGTAGCCCAGAAATTAAAGACAAGGAGAATGGCCTCATTTGGGAGGTCTTGTCTCAAACTATATAACAGTCTGTTACCCAAAAGACATAGAAACAGTCAAAGGAAAAGGAAGGAAGCTTCTACCTCAAGAAGGAAGAAAAGGCAGGAAGATTATCAAAAGGGAGCTGGAGAAAAAATAAAAGTAAGAAAGGATATAAGCAAATCAGAAAAAAATATAGGGAAAAATCAGAAATTCTCCTCATAAGACTGGCAGTGGTGGGGCTTGGTTACAAACACCCACCTCGAGAGTAAATGAAAAATGTTACTAGAGACACACTATAGTCATGGAAGATCAGTATATATTATAAATTTTATGGAAAATCAATAAAAGCACAACTCACAAAACTGGCCAATCTGATCATGGATTATCAGGCTCAATATATTTAAGACATTGATTCTTCTAAATTGATCTATGGTTTGGTACAAGCCCAACTGTGATACCACCAGACTTTCTATATATGGGGTGGGGGGTGTGGTAAGAATGAAGTCTGACAAATAAAAGGCAACTGTTTATAAGATTCATCTAGAATATATTCAAAACTCTTGAAAAAGAGCAGATTTGGAGAATTAATATCAATGTGACTTGGGAATTACTATGAAGCTACAATAAAGATCAGCAACATGTCAATGACCATCCATACTGTGTGGTCAACTCTCAAAGGCCAATTTTCCTGAAGTATAACTGAATTGCATATAAATAACATATATAAAATGAAATTTGTGTACAGCCATGAAACCACATCAAAATCAAGGTTAAGAGGGCAATGAGATAGCTCACTGGGGAAGTTGCTTGCCACCTTGCCACCAAGCCTAATGACCTGAGTTCAAGTCCCAGGACCTACATGGAAGTTATCAGACTCTGGAAAGATGTCCTCTGACCTCCACAAGTATTCTGTGGACCTATGTGCATGTCCATGTGCATGCACACACACGCGCACACACATACACACACACACACACACACACACACACACACACACACACACACACACACAAAAGAATAATAAAAATAATCATGGGTAGGGAACTAGAAAGATGGCTTAGCAGTTAAGAGTACCCACTGCTCTGACAGAAACCCTGATTCAGTTCCCAGCACCTACCTGGCAGCTCACAACCATCTTCAACTCCAGTTCTAGGATATTCAGTATCCTTGTTTGACTTCTTCAGGCACCAGGCACACACATGGTGCACAGACATACATGCAGGCAAAGTATCCATACTCATAAAGTAAAAAATAAATCTCAATACATTTCAAGGTAAGAAACATGCTTAACAAGTTTCCTTGTGGCCTTTCGAAACCCTCTTTTCCCAACTCCCCAACCCATGACTGATAGATCTTTTGTCCATAGACATTAGTTTGGGCTTTCTATACTTGAATGGAATCATGTGATACTTGCTTTGTCTGTCATCCAGTATAATTGCTGTGAGATTCATTCATGTTGCAGTATAAATCAAAAGATTCCACTCCTGGGCCTGGAGAGATTGCGTGGTGGCTATGTTTGCTGCTCTCCCAGAAGACCTGAATTTGGTTCTCGGTATCCACATTAGGTAGCTCACAACCATCTGTGAGATTTGATGTCCTCTTCAAGTCTTCATGGGCAAAACACACACACACACACACACACACACACACACACACACACACACAAACTCACACACACACAAACACACACACAAATAAATCTTTTAAAAAGATTTTAGGTTCATCAAGCTTCATAGGGGGAATAATTTGTATTCTATGACACAAGTAGTATCATATATATTCTATGATATTGATATAGTTCATTCATTCAACTATCAATGAATATTTGGGTTGTTTAAATCAAGGTAAGGATGCAGCTCAGTTGATGGAGTACTTGTATTACATGTTCCAAAAACTGAGTGGGATCCTTAGCACTGCATAACCTGGGTGTGGTGGTACATAACTGGAACCTCCAGATTCCAGAGATGAAGTCAGAAGATTTAGAAGTTCAAGGTAAGCAACTCAACTATCGAGTTGAAGGCTGACCCTGATATAGCTGTCTCATATGAGGCTATGCCAGTGCCTGGCAAACACAGAAGTGGATGCTCACAGTCATCTATAGGATGGAACACAGGGCCCCCAATGGCTACATGAGACAGTCTTAAAACCTATGCAAATAAAGTTGCTATGAATATTTATGTACTAGTATTTGCATGGACCCACGTATTAATTTATCTTGAGTAAATAAACACTTGGGAGTAGAGTGGCTGAATCATTTTTGAATTATGTGTCTGTACGTGGGAGGGATATGGGGTATGTGCACATGAATTTGGGTGTCCTTGGAAACCAGAAAAAAGGCAGCAGGTCCCCTAGAAATGGAGTTACACACAGGTCGTTGTGAGCCTCCCAGTGAGGATGGGGTGCTGGAAACTGAGCCACCTCTTATATTTAAAAACAACCCTCTTCCTTCTTCTTGATTTTCTTGTGTTTTGCAAATTGTATCTTGGGTATTCTAAGTTTTTGGGCTAATATCCACTTATCAGTGAGTACATATCTAGTGACTTCTTTTGTGATTGGGTTACCTCACTAAGGATGATATCGTCCAGATACATCTATTTGCCCAAGAATTTCATAAATTCATTGTTTTTAATAGCTGAGTAGTACTCCATTGTGTGAATGTACCACATTTTCTGTATCCATTCCTCTGTTGAGGGACATCTGAGTTCTTTCCAGCTTCAGGCTATTATAAATAAGGCTGCTATGAACATAGTGGGGCATGTATCCTTATTACCAGTTGGAACATCTTCTGGGTATATGCCCAGGAGAGGTATTGCTGGATCTTCTGGTAGTACTATGTCCAATTTTCTGAGGAACCTCCAGACTGATTTCCAGAGTGGTTGTACAAGCTTGCAATCCCACCAGTGTGTGGATACTTCATTCCTCCTTAAAATAGGGAACAAAATACCCAAAGGAGTTACAGAGACAAAGTTTGTAGCTAAGACGAAAGGATGGACTATCCAGAGACTACCCCACCCGGGGATCCATCCCACAATCAGCCACCAAACCCAGTCACTATTTATACTATTGTATAAATATTTCAGATTTTGCTGAAAGGACCCTGATATAGCTGTCTCATACGAGGCTATGCCAGTGCCTGGCAAACACAGAAGTGGATGCTCACAGTCATCTATAGGATGGAACACAGGGCCCCCAATGGAGGAGCTAGAGAAAGTACCCAAGGAGCTGAAGGGGTCTGCAACCCTATAGGTGAAACAACAATATGAACTAACCAATAGCCCTAGAGCTCGTGTCTCTAGCTACATATGTAGCAGAAGATGGTCTAGTTGGCCATCATTGGGAAGAGAGGCCCTTTGGTCTTGCAAACTTTATATGCCCCAGTACAGGGGAACACCAGGGCCAAGAAGTGGGAGTGGGTGGATAGGGGAGCAGGGCGGGGGTAGGGTAGAGGGGACTTTTGGGATAGCATTTGAAATGTAAATAAAGAAAATATCTAATAAAAAAACCCTCTTATATTTAAAAACAAATCATCCAATCATTCTCTGGTGTAGTTGCAGCATTTCATGTTCCTGTCACAAACGCTCTGTGCCCCCACCTCTGCCGACACTTTCTGTCACTTGTCTTCAATTTTAACCAGCTCAGTGAGTGTATGATGGTATGTCACTGTGGATTTAAACCGCAGCTCCTAACGGCTAATGGTCCCGAGAAGCTATTTATGTGCTCGTCTGTACATCCATTCCAAGAGAAACAACAGGCCATACCTTCAAAATGATACTCACTAAACTGGTCTCAGCTCCTGCCTGTCCTGACGTGAATAGCTCCCTTCAGACACTCCCATTGCCGTGAGGCTCTACCTGAAACATGGGCTGAGCAACCACGAATTGAACCCCTGAAGCCATAGGCCAGACAAACCTTTCCTCTTTCCCTTTTTCTCATGTATTCAGTCACAGTAAAGAAAACTACCTAATAGACACACACACACACACACACACACACACACACACACACACACACATGAGACTGTTAAGTGGAGCAAGCCAGATGCAAAAACACTACTCACTGTAAAATACAGTTCCACTCGTATGAAGTTCAAGTATCTGGGGTATTAAGAACCAACACTATGCTTGCTCTGCAAAAGGATGGAATGGCTAAAAATTTAGCCGGGGAAATAATGCTCTTGAGCAATGGCCCTCAATCTGTGGGTCATGACTCCCTTGGGTGACAGTGTCAAACAACCCTTTCACAAGGGTTACATGTCTGATATCCTACATATCAGCTGTTTACATTACAGGTCATTAACGGTAGCAAAATGACAGTTAAGAAGTAACAACGAGAATAATTTCATGGTTGGGGTCACCACGCCATGAGGAACTGTATTAGAGGGTCACAGCATTAGGAATGTTGAGATCCGTTGAGACAGAGTGAAGACATACTCTGTCATGCCTGGCACGGCAGTGTTAGGCATTTGAAATCGTTAGTGGAGGTGTATGTATGCTGTTGTCTGTAGACTGTGCTTCAATCAAACACAACATTAATTATCTCTAACAGAAGTTTAAAAAACCTTTTCTAGCCCTTGCAGATCCTAGTTAGCAATCTAAGCCTCTCACCTGCATGGGTGCCTGGCAGGAGCCCTGCTTTTCTCTGGGTGCCCAGGCTAGTGGTATGCCTGGGTGATCTGTCCTATTTTAAGAAACAATACTACCCTGGTGGCAGGAGCCAGTGTTGGTGAACGTTGCTTGAGCTACAATTAAGGTACTTCTAAGGACCAGAGAAGCTCCTAGGGCAATGCTGGCTATCCTGTGTTCTGGGCTTCAAGCCATGGTCAGCTATGGTTGTGTGACTAGTACCATAATGCAGGCCCCCTACACTAAAAAAAAAAAAAAAAAAAAAAAAATCTCTGGGCTCAAAGCTTTGTGCCTGAAGGTTATCTTGAACCTCTTAGCCATTCTGTTTGAATTTGTACTGTGGAATAAGTCAGCCAGGGCTATGGAGAATAAGTCATGCCAAGGCTTGGAAACCTTGCCTTACTTTCTTTCCTCCCCATCTTGGCTCCACTCTGTTCATTCTGAGAAGCACCCTGGGTGGACAACAGTTCCTATTTGTCTCTTTTTCCACTCTCTGCCCTGGGCAGTGATAAACTATACTCGGGAATATTATGCTGGGGAGGAGGGATACATTCTGCTGTTGCCTTGACAATGCATGGGCAGAGCTATGAGTGACTTGTGGTCAGATCCATGCCACAAGCATCTTAGAGAAGGGTGAGAGGGTGGCAGTCCTTGCCCAGGCTGACAGGATCATGGCACATTTGGGTTTGCTGTTACTTGGTTTCGGGTATTACCTAGGGAATCATGATATTGATTTCTAGCTGGGGCTAGGCCCATTTTCACTCTACAGTGGCCCCCACACTTATGTAGCTTGTCTTGACTAGTCACAGCCACATCTTCTCTTATGTGATCACAGATCAGGCAGCTACATAGAGAGGTTATACATAACTCTTATCTGTATCTGTTCTCTTGGTGAAATGTTCTCTTCTGCATGCTAGCTATGCTCACGACTGGGACTATGGCAAAGTTCGTAGGCTATAAAGGAAGTGCAGTCATGTCCCATACCTTGCATCGTGTTTAGACACGATTCCTAAATACAGTTCTTGGGAGAACAGCATATGAGTCCATCATGCCATCTTGAAAGATGGTACATGGGGCACAAAGTTATGAACAAACAGCTGCAGACTTCATCATTCACTCATAAGCCTACTGAGTGCTCCTTTGTGGTAGAAGACTCTATATGTTGGAGATATATTAGTGAACAGTACATACAACCCACCCCTCACCTTTGCAAACAGGTTGGAGAAGAAAAAAATTGATGCAAAGCCATGAATGTCACCAAGGAACAGAAAACCAGGAGACTTGGTCATGTGGTCATAGAGGCCGTCTGAGAAGAGGCAGCCTTTCAGCGGTGATGTTAACAGATGAGGGAACAAACCAGAAGTAATGTGAAGATTTCTCAAGGCCCTGGAGTGGGAGCCGACTTGCTCAAGGCCCTGGAGTGGGAGCCAACTTGCTCAAGGCCCTGGAGTGGGAGCCGACTTGCTCAAGGCCCTGGAGTGGGAGCCGACTTGGGTTTTGAAGGAGGAATAAGAGGGAGCTGGCATGAAGGACAGCAGAGGACAGAGGCTGAGACAAGGTATGGGATCAAGAGGAGATGGAGTTCCCGGAGCTGTGCAATGAGCGTTGGCTGCACCCTAGGTCCAGGGAGAAGCTGATAGAACAAGAGAGTGATGCGTGGTGATTTATGTTCTTGCTAATGTGCTGTGGCTCCCGGGTGGGGCAGAGACTGAGGAGGCGGACAGCTTGGAGGCTTGAAGCAAGAGATGCTAATGCTGCTGGCCTGACCCAGGCTGAGACCTGGGGAGGAGGGAGAGGCAAGGCTTGCTGGAGAGTGGATGGGGGTGTGAGGAGAGGAGCTGAACAACCAGGAGAATGGTATTGCTCAAGCTCACGAAGGAAAAAATGAAACAAAGCAGGAGATCTGTTCAAACTGTATTAGGGGTGAGACACCCATATGGTGTCCATGTGGAGACAACAGGGGTTACTGGCCTTTTCAGAATGTGAACAGAGGGGAAATTAAGGAAGATTTTAAAGTTTGGGGATTGAATGATGTCACCTAGAGAGTGGGCATAGAAGAAGACAGCTTAACTTAAAGCAAAAGTTACATCTGCGCAATTTTCTAGTGTGGAAAGTTGTAAAATTTAACACTCCTTCCTCTGCATGGGAAAAGGATGTTTAATCTGCTCATCTGGATGAATTTAAAAGAAGCTGGCCAGTCTGAATCTCTTTCCCCTTTTGTGCCTGTATGTTCTTGGAGTCAGCCCTTGAGCACCTCTGGGGTGATCTGGCTTCTCTACTTGTTGTTCTTGGTGGGATGGGAAAACAGAAGACTAAGTGAACAGGAGGTGGGTTAGAGAGAGACAGAATGAAGAAAGTACCCCCTTGGTATTTCCATATTGATAGGCTAAGCTAGAACCTGGTCTTGGATCTTTTACTGCAAGACTTAGCAAGTCACTTGTTTACTGGCCCCAAACCCTACTGCCTTCATTTGGCTGCTTAGCACTGCTAACTGGAGCTCCATCCAGACTGGCCCTGTGAAATGGTAGCATTTTACAGCCTCTGTTGGTTGGCCATATTATAAACTTGCAACCAGATGCATTCAGACAGCACCTGGTGCTGTTCTGCCAGTATTTAATGAGCTGGACTCTGCCCTTCTTCCTTCCTGGGAAGAACCATGGCTTGTGGTCTCGTGTGCCTCCTGGGCTCCTGCCATGACCCCCTCAGAGCTTTGTCCTTATGGACTGCATGATCACCATCTCTCCTGGAACAAGAGCTGTTCTGTTCTGCTGTGACATGAGAATCCAAGTCCTTGCCACCCACAAATGGAAGCGTCCAGATCGTGTTGGCTGAAACTATGGCGGTAGTGGAAACAGTGGGGAAGGGAGAGAATGGCTGTACTGGGAGTAGCAGGGGTACTGGCGAAGGGATCTGTGGTGATGTGGGATGTTAGGGTGACTCATGGTGAAGCCAACGGGGTGGGGGATGGGAGTGGCTGGCAGGGGGCAGAAGTAGCAATGGCAGTTAGAAGCACAGGCCATTTCTACCCACAGGTAGCTTAGATCCATGCCTCATGATTGAGGACACAGAGTCTTGTCCTGCAATGTCCAGGAAGAATGGATCAAAGATAGAACTTCATCCCAAGATAGAACTTCCTCCCAGCTTAGCACTCACTCAGTGTATGTGTCCATGTGTCAGGACAATCTAGTCAATGCAAAGCCTGCATGCAGACACCCCTAGTATCTGATACTTAGGGTCCAGTGCTTTAGTGGCTTGACAGGTGTTATCACTTGCTCTAGGGTCAAAGGGCAAACAAGCAAGACTGTGTCCACCTGTGGAATCAAGATGTGTCAAGAAGGCATTCAATGTGAAGCCATCAGAGGGAGCACCTGTCACCATGATTTCAGAGGATGCCTCAGACCTGTCCCTGTCACAGCAGGATCTCAGGGGGGGCAGATGTACCTGAACTTTCTAACTGTTCAAAGTCTGGGCACACAAGAGCCCAGAGTGACTTTGCTGCATGTGGCACTAGAGATGTACAGGCGGCACAGGAGGCCCTGTCAGGACAGATGATGAGGCAGGCCTGTCAGGATGATGGAAACACTCATTCAGGAAGGTCATGGAGAACTTGAGAGGTACACAACCTGAGGGGACTGTTCTGCAGATAGGGGAATCAAAGAGGTGACTTTTTTTTTTTTTTACTTGGCACACTAGAGACAAGGAAATGACATACTGTCACAAGGTCTGTGTTTTTTAGTAGACACTAGGATTATAGTGTTTAGAACACTCAGGGCACTAGGGTTCTCTACGGTTTCCCTCACTTCCTCTCCCACACTGTTTCTTTGCTGGGGTGCTCAGATGCCGAAGGGATGGATGGAGTGGCCTCCGAAGTCACCACTGTTCATTTCTAATTGAAGCATGGCTGTAGCCATGCTGGCAGTGGTCACATGGTCACCACGGGCTCTGGCTCTGAGGTCACTGTGGAACAGTCCTGCTACTGGCTTGTCTCATAAACATCATGTCAAAGAAGGAGCACCGGGCTTGGGGGGCTAACAGTCTTGAGCTTGGCATGTGAAAAGTCAGAGAATATGCTTCTCTTGTAGACAGTAGAACACATGTAATGATGAATTTAAAACACCTACTATGGTCCCTGAAGCACAGTGGGAACAGAGGAAGTTTTTCTACCGTTCTTCTCTACCCTCTAAGCAGATTATTCCAGTAAAAGGGTATCTGTGGAACCAGGGTGTGGAACAGCTGGCTGCATCCATAGAGCCCCGAGTTTGATCCCTAGCACCATGTGGAATTTGCTGTGATGGCGCTCACCCATAATCCCAGCACTTTGTAAGTGGGTGCAAAAGGATCAAGGTTATCTCTGGCTACAAAGTAAGTTCAAGACCAATGTGGACCACATGGGACCTGGCCTCAAAATAAGCAAGAAAAGAACTAGACAGATATCCCCTTGTAAGAACATAGCAAAGCCACTATCTATATCAGAATGTGGCCAGTGTGGAAGCGGTTGAGATTATCTAGTCTAAGTGACTACAGACAGAGATCTATAGGTCCACAGCTGCCCAGCGTTCACTATGCTCGGCTTTCATAAGAGCTGCTTGGTGCAGAATACCTGCACAGGTGATTTTGCAAATAATATTTTTATCTCCATCTTTTATATGCCTTTTATAAATTCATTTATTCTTTCACAATTATATATACATATACATATACACATATGTATATATATATATATATATATATATATATATATATATATAAAATTTGATCATAGCACCTCCATTATCCTCTTATTCCCTTTCATTTCCCACTGAACCCCTTCTTCCCAAGTCCCCTCCTACTTTCATGCCTTTGTTTTTGAGGGGCTACCATCAAGCTGCATTTAATTAGGTTTGTTTGCATGAGCATGAGAGGATGGGTTACTGAGGAAGGGCAACTTGCCAGTAACAATATGAGCCCCTTCCACCAGCAACCCTTAACTGTCTATAGCTTCACAGAGAGGGTGGGGCCTCATGAAGCCCCTCCTCCATCCAGGATGGATTGCTGCCGGGCTCAGCCTTGTGTAGGTTACCACCACTGCTGTGAACTAATGGGTGTGATATGTCGCATATGCCATGCCCAGAAGATAGTGTTTCTCAGCATTCCTTCCCAGGGTCTGGCTTTTACATCCGTCTATGTTCCAAGACGGAGGAGGTGATGTAAACATCACATTTAAGATAGACTGCTCATTTGTTAACAATTTAAAAAAAATCATTCTCTTATATACAGTTTAGTCTATAATCTTTTAAATCTATGACTTATAAAGATATACTTTGGCTGAAGCCCACGTCTCGTCCTGAGAGATATTGTTAAGCTAAGGGGATAGTCTGTCCCAAGCTGAGACAAAGTGTGGCCGCTAGACTCTGACCCACAAGCCACAGGCTATCCCCAAGTTTTGAGTCCCTGAAGCCACATCACAAGCCTTCCCACCTGCAGCTTAACAACAGTCCTGTGTTAAGATGACAAAGAGGCATCAGGGAAAACGGGGTGACCGTGACTCCAGTTGGTTCAGCAGACTTCCGTGGGTTGTGATTAAGGCCCAGTGGATCTCCCAAGACTCCTGTGACATCTGAACTCCACGGTTAGCAATTCAATGCTTTCAATAGCCCTTCTGGGCCACCCTCTGAACTCTAAAACATGAGTCAACCTATTCATTCATTGAAGAATGCTGCCTTCCTACCCTAGGCCAGAAACCTATGGGCTCCTCGGGTTCTTAGTCCGTCCGTGCATAGCCATAGCAGAGAACACAGCAGACAGAACTGGCCCCCAAAAGTGATACAGTTCTGCTGTCTACAGCCGTCTATGCCTTGCACAATAGGCCTAGTGGGGAATGAAATCCATTTTCTGCTCTCCTTGCTCAGCCACACGCCTTGGCAGGGGGGCTAGGTTGGACTGGATGAAGGGAAATTATCTTCTTCATGTAAAAAAAATACTGTCTACTTGTTAAGCCAACCACCCGGAGGGCTCTGTTTGCACTCGGTGGGTACTTTCCTTGTGACTCACCACACTCACTGGAGTGTGGTGGCTTTAGAGAGATGGACTCAAACTGTCTCAGGACCATGATCACCTCAACAAGCCCTCACAGCCTGGTGTCATGGCAAAGGGCTTCTCCTGGTTCATAGGCAGCCCTTAAGGAAAGCGGGCCTCAAAGTTAGGATAGAATATGGAAAAATTGTGTGTGGAACAGGTGGGAAGCAGAGTGATTCTGGTGGCTTTTAGGGCTTCTGTCTGAGTGTTAAAGGGCCTTACAGGACACTGCTGCCCCTGCTGACCTCTGTCTGTTCCTCTTCTGTATAAGGAAAGGGAGAGCTGATCTGGCTTGGCTTCTCGAACAGCTCCCATCTTCCCTGACATCACTGTGAGTCTTTTTCCACAGTAGTGGGACAGAAGGAGGAGCAAGGCACAGCTGGAGTCCACGGGTATGAGGGCAGGAGACATGTTCCCGGCCATCTACACACCATGTTGACAACAAACCTGGGGCTCGGGTTACCTGCCTAATGAGGGCTCTGGGCAGGTGGGCAGTGCAGCCTGCGGACTTGGCTGTGCTGTAATTGGAGCATGTCCTAAAGCTGGTGTCCAGGCAGCAATCATTAGGCATGACACTAACAACTCAGGTTCCTTATGATGCAGCGCCACAGCCAATTAGCAGCTGAGGATGCAGAGGTGGACCGTGGGTTAGGGATGATCGACATGGGCTTTTTGCTCCTAACAGAGTAGGTCAGGGAAGGGATGGGAAGTGGAGCGGAGATGGTAGAAGTGGTAACTGAGGGGCTGCGGAGGAGCTGTCCCTGGCTAGAAACGTGAATTTTAGTCTTCTTAGTCCCTAGCCCCAGGCTCGGAGCCATGTCCTTCCTGCATTAACAAGACACTGGAAGGACCTCCAAGCCCTTTCTTTAGCTTAGGTTTGCTCTTCATCTCCATCTCTGCACATCTTGTCTTGTTGACACTGGGCTCTCTCAGGTGCCTGAATCGCAGGGTGAGCTGAATTCACCTAACATGAAAACAATCCCAACATGCCTGGTAGTGGTTTTGTTCCCACCCTATAGCACGTGCTGTCCTGAGGGTGCCAGGGCTGAGGGCAACAGACTCTCCTTCATAGGAGGTGGAAGCCAGCAGGTTGGGAAGAGGGGTACCCCAAGGTACTGAAACCCCGAGTAGGAAAAGAAATCATTCCTAAAAAACATGTGCAAACTTACTTGTATGATGTTAGAAATTTGATGGAAATTGACCCTCACTGGCTCAAGGGATTGAAAAGCTGGCCACTCTGGCTGGAGGTGAGGATTTGAGGGGCCATAGAGCCTTCAGGAAGTGGGGTCTACCTGGAGAAAATGAGTTACTGGAGGGGGTTGGGAAGGAGCCTTGAGATTTGTAGCCTGTCCTTACCTCCTCTTCTGCCTGCTCCTGGATGCAAAGATGCAAATCCGCAGCTACCAGGCCCCTGCCACCGCGCCTTGCGTCCATGCTGGGCTTTGTTCAAACTCTGTGGCTAAACAAACCTTTTCCTCCTATAAATTGCTGCTTCTTCTCAGGTCTTTGGCTACACAACAGTGAGTAAAAATCAGAAGCATGATGTCATAAATAACACAAGTGACTCCACTTTGGGGGTGGGTCCTTTTGGAGAAAGAATTTTGAGTAGATGGATTTAAATTTATCTCAGAATCACTAATCGCTCTCCCACGGTAGGTCTCTGAAAACCTCCATATATCATCCATATGGGATCCCAGCTAGTGGGACGAATGAGGCACACCTTTGATCCCTTGAAATGTAATCTACTTGTGTGTCACCGCAGACACATCATGTGTGTTGCCTGAGTTCTGCCACTGCAGCTTGTCCCAGGGTCCCTTACTGGCACCCTCCTGATTTGATCGGGTAGGGAATGTCCGGGGACTCTGTATACATTGCTTGGATCCAGTGAGGAGGATATCAATGATGAAGACGGGCTCCAGCCACCCACAATGAGGCACCCACCACAGACATACCCATGCATGAGACCTGTGCACCGTGACATGGGTGCTCTGCTCAGCTGAGTGACAGACAGCCACATAATCCAAGGCCCTGAGAAACTGGCTATCAAACAGTGAAAGAGAGGCTGCCACCCAGAGGAGCTACCACAAAGGCTCCTGTCTCTACTCTCTGCAAAAGCAGCCCATGCCAGACTCTTAGCAGAGCAGGTCCCCCCTAACTCAGCATATCCCCTTTATGGGCATTCCTTTGAAGGCCGTATTTTCAAGGATCTTTTCCTGTGGTTAGCTAAGTCTCTGGCCAAAGCTAGCCTGAAGTGTCACACAATGCAGGGGATACCCTGCCTTCATTTTGGTCTTCTTGTTAACAGGGAACAGACTGTGCCCCTCCAATTGCACAAAAAACCCAATGCCATCATTCGAATCATCTGTCTCGTGTCTCAGCTCTAATTTTGGAAACGAGAACTACTGAGGCTTATGTGCAGGAAGGGTTTCAACTCTTTCCTTTTGGTCTTAATGGGGGAGGTGGGCTTTTGAGGGTTGTACATGCGCTATTAAGAAGAAACAAGCTCTAGGCATCCATGGACTATAACCTCATGACAATTCCCTCTGGCATGTGCCCTACATGGGTACTGGTTGTGATTAAACCAATGATTAAACTTGGAAAGGCTGTCCCCCCTCAGAGCTATTAAGAACGAGGAGCCACCTACTTAATCCTTGATAGGGGTTCTCTGGCCTTGCAGAGGAGGAATGCGGGTGAGACCGAGCATAAAGGTGATGATGATTTCAGTGTGGTCTGAACTCTTAAACAAGTGTTCCATGGGAATAGCCTCATTTTATGTTCACAACACTCCCCCAAGGTAGGTTGTAAGATTCCCAGTGTATAAGCATGAGAAAAGGCAGGAGGAGGACTCTGCCCCAGGACAGTGTGGTACCAAATCCTGCGCTCATGACCAGCATCTCTGGGATAAAGATGTTATAACAGCTGCATGGAACAGAGGAGATGGCCAGGGTCTAAGCTCATTCATTCACACTTCAGAAACTGCCTCAGAATTAGGACCACTTTTCCCAGTATTTCCTCTGCCTCATGGAGGGAGGGAGAGCCTTCCTGGGGTTAAATGAACTTTGAACAACTTACAAGGTCGAGGTGGGAGGTGGGGGGGGAAGTGAGGCTCTATGGTTGAGACAGCAACTGTAATCTCTATGGGGAAGTCCAGGGATGCAGCTTTCTCGAGGCCTCTGCCATGCATGGTGGGAACATCTTTGGTGATGCTCTGCCTTTTAGTCACAGTGGTCCCCAAACTCACTGTTTTCATCAAACTGAGTTTGAATGGAATGGCTTCTTTGCCTTATCTGGGGTACACCGACATTTTCACACTTCTCTTCAGGAGAAGGAGCTCAATGAATCTGTCTTAATTGGGGGGCACTCAGGTTCTTATGCTTGCAGGTATTTTAAGTCATCTGGGTTCCTGACTCCCCAGGTGATCAATCCAGAGTAGCAAGGAACGATCCCTGTGAGTAAGGCATGCATCCCCTGTGAGGGTTCTACTCCCTGCATGAGGTCACCATCCCTCAGCCACTTCCCAGAATCCACTGGCACAGTCCACATCAAGATGCAACTTAGGTAGAGGCTAGAGTCTCTTCTTCCTGCTTCAGGGTAATTGGGTCTGCACCAGGGTTCACACATTCTTGTTTTCACATCTCTGATTATTGATTAACGGCAAGTCATTGGCTACAGACTCCCACTGCATACCATGAGCCTCTGAAACGTGAGCTGCAAGGAAATGCTCACAATTACTACTTGAGAAAGACTGGGTAGCCACTGGACATATAAAACACTAGGGAAATGCAAGGTGCATTTTGACTTGTCCAAGCAATTTTCCCATCTCTAGACAGAGAACAACTTGGATGTAGAGTGTAAGTTGAAAGTGAGATTTTTCACATCAGAGGAAAACTTTAAAAGAAAAAGAGACAACTGCAGAAAAGCCAATTGAGTTAATTGTCTTTGTTCCACCTGCTGCCCGTGCGTGCCATCATCCTCTTCTGAAACCTAGCCTTGTTCTAGTTGGTGGGGCCCTGTGGGGGTGGGGTCTTGCTGTGTCTGCATGCAGCCCACCATCTCCTAGGAGTGAGACTTAATAGGAAAGTGGCGTTTGCAAGGAAAGGGTTCAAGGAGTGGCCTTAGGACAGTGATATCTGTTGCCATGACAATGAATATAAAGTCTCCAGTTCATCAGTGCTATCTCAGCAGGACCTGGGAGAAGAATGGCCAAGTCAGAGCCCTTACAAGTTTGGTTAGAGGTGTATATTCATGAACTTGCAAGAGAATTGGGGGAAAAAGCTGTTCAGGCATGTCTTGGCTCACTGTGTGTGCTGCCCTGGACAAACTCATTACTGTGAAATTTTACTCTACAGAACAAAAGGGTAATATGGATGGAGCTTTGTAAAGTGATGATCAGGCTTGCTTGTGTCCTCTTTCCTCAATCTCCCGATGGACCATTTAACGTGAATCCCCATCAGGTAGATTAGAGGCAACAAAATCAGTCATGTTATCTGGTGTTGAGGTACACACCGAAGATTAGATATAGAGATGCGTTCTTGGCCGTGCATAACTCTAGCTTGGCAAAGTTAGAGAGGGAGCAGTCATCCAAGGGGAAGGACTCCCTATAAAGACATGAGAGTTTCAGTCACAAGTATACTCCTGCAAAGTAGCAGAGAATAGTCAAACTTTCTGTAAGAGTCTTGGGCAGAGAATAACTGCAAGTGAACAGAAGAAACTGTTGGCAGAACCAGGAGAGATGCCTTTGAGAGCAGAAAGTTCCAAGTCAGAGGCAGCAAATACGGGACATTATCACATCATCCCCACAGCCGCCAATGGGAATCTCCTCTTTCCCATGAAGCCCCTCTCACTTCTGTTTGTCATAGTTCTAAGTGGCTAAGGCATCAGCATCACTGTTTGCAGCAGATGAGGATGGAGCCACGTAACCCACTGCACACTAAGGAGAATGGTGGAGGCCACAACTATGACTCCAGAGGGGATGGAAATAAACCATGAGGAGACAGCCTATGAATGTACAATGTCAGGGGGTGAAGGAGTACAACAGGTCCTGCCTGGGAGATGACTCTGCCGACATACTAGACGATGTGAGGCCCCGGCCAGGACCCTCGGTTACAGCTTGGTACAACACTACCACTATTGGCATTTTCGCTCAGGAAGTCATTGGTGCCCGAGCAGACGAACCACACAGCTGATCCCAACCAAACTGTATTTGCAAGACTGAGAGGGACGATACAAAAGTGGTTCTAATCTGCTAGAATTTTCTGTAGAAAAACCTTCCTCATGATGGTGGTGGAAGGATTAAGATTTTGAATTACTATGAAGATTGATGGGCCCCATATTAAGTGCTCACTCAGTGGAGAGCAATGTAATTCATTTACTAACTTATCTAGCAAATTGTTGAGCATCTGATCATTGAAGTTTTAGGTACCAGTGACTAATTAGAGAATAAAATAGGCAGATACATGTCCCTTCCAGATCTTATATTCCAATATCAATTGTAAACCGCTGGAACATGGGACCCTGGGTGATTGGCTCTTCCCCCATCCCACTAACCAAATGGTTGATTTTTACATAGAAGCTGTGAATTGCCCTGCCACAAATGAAACCCCATTGAAATGGGATGAATCAGCATCTTTTAGGGATCTGTACCACATAAGCTGTTCACAGACATCAAATGGGGGCAGATCTGCTTTGGAGCCTTGCTATGGTGTCGTGACAGTCTAGATCTGCTAAGTTTGTGGAGAGTGGGGTCCTACCACATTAAAAGGCACCTGGCTCCACTACACTATTTCAACCTGTCAGGGAAGAGAAGAGAAATTTCCTGGTAACACAAAGAAAGCCCAAGCTGTTTTCTTTCCCATGAATTGAAACCTTGCATGCTTAAAACCAGAGCTCATTGGAATTCACCAAAACCTTGAGAGGTTCCCCAGAGACTGAAAAGGTTTAACAGTGCTATTTGTTTCTGAAGCAGAAGACACCACACAATCCATTCTACCTGCCTGTCCACATTAACATCATTTTCTGGTCTGGTGGGTCACATTTGGGAGGAATTACCCACTAGAGAGCAGCAGGGTACCCATGTGCCGTAGAGAGTGCCTGTTTAAGCCTGGAGATTTACTAGAGTGCCGTATCTGAGTTTTGAAGATTACCGGTCAAGTTACTTGTCAAGGTTTACTTTTTCCGGTTTCAATGAAACAGTTTTTGGTGTTCCATTTTCTGATTCACTCATTCAGCAAACATTCAGTGCACCCTTCTAGGTAAACTCAGAAAGCTGAGATGGATTTTTACATCCTAGTGGACACAGGTTTAGACAATACACAATGAAACACATCAATATATAAGGAGAAAACCAGATGGTCGTAAAGCCTAATGAAAGAACGGCCACTTTGGGTGTTGACCCTGAGCAGTCAACCCTGAGGTTGACCCTGAGGAGGTGACCCTGAGGAGGTGACCCTGAGGAGGTGACATTTAAGCTGAATTAAGAGCAGAGTGTGCATCCCAGGCAGAGGGACGAGCTAGTGACAAGACCAAAGAGGTTTTGTAAAGGAGAGACTAGAGGGGCTAACATTCAGCAGAAGTGGGGGAGTAGGAAGGAGGTCAGAGAGGAGGGGCAGCCACAGCAGGAGAAGGGTTCTGTGTTTTATTGGATGCCCGATAGGAAGGCCCTGGAGGGTTTCAAGCAGGAGCTAATGCCATCTGATTTCCATTGGAAATGGATTACCCCGGCTGTTGCATGGAGATGCAATCATAATAGGGCAAAAGGAAGAGGGAGGGGGACCAATGAGCACCTTGTACATGTGTCAAGATGAAAGATGACAGTGGCTGTGACTAGGGCAGAGGCGTAGGGATGGAGGGGAGTAGGCAAGATCCGGTGCGTGTGCTGGAAGTCGAGTTGATAAGACCCAGTTGATGGATTGGATGCTGTGGGAGAAGGTGAGAAAATAAACGGAATGTTTTCCAGGGAGAATAACTCAGCATCCAAGTATATTTCATCCTCGTCTTTTCTAGTTACTTAAACATACATATGTATTTTTTTATAAAATTGGAATCAGAAGTGGGTCTACATCATCGTTTTAAACTTAATATTCTTTTTCGTGAATACTTCCACAAGTTGAAATTTTTAATGGCCAGATAATCTCTCATTGTATAGAATACATCATAATTTCTTCAACCTATCACAGCTTGGCATCCGGCAACTTCCAATACCTCTGCTATTAGAGGCAACGCTGCGGTAGACAACCCTGAACATAACTCTATGGGCGATCTCTGTGGGTCTTGCCTGCAATAAATTTCCTGGAGCAGAATTACTGAGTCAAAGGCATTTTTTTAAAAAAGGAGATCTGATAAATAGGTACTGTCAAATGACTGGCCAGAGCTGCTGCCGTTTGATATTCTCATTGGCTACATTTGAATATTCCCATTTCCATCTACCATCAGCCAAACTGAACTTTTTCATTAAAAACTCCCCATTCCAGAGCCCAGCAGGACAGCGCACACCTGAAATCCCCACACTTGGGAGGTGGAGGCTGGGGATGAGTTTAACGCCAGTTTCAGCCATGTCTGAGGCAAGCCTTTACTTCGTAAGCTCTGTTCAAACCAAACCAAAAGACCAGAGGGAAAACAAAACAGAGAACTGTCTATCCCACAGTCTAAAACACATGATGCCACTCTTTAAATTCACTTTTTCTGATTGTGAGGAGTGCCACCTTTCCAGTATTTATTGATAATGTAGGATGTGTGTATGTGCATATGCACGTGTGTGTGTGTGTGTGTGTGTGTGTGTGTGTGTGTGTGCGTGTGTGTACCATGTCTGTATTTTTATTCTTATTCTCTTCCATTTTTACCATTTTGGTTATTACCTAAAGCTTCACTATTTAACAAATACTTATGCTATGTATATTTACATCTGTGTGTATATGCCCATAGGCCCATGTCTGGGTACCTGCAGAGGTCAGAAGATGACATCAGATTCCTTGAAGCTGGAGGTTGTGTGTTAACTGACATGGGTACTGGGAACTACACAGGAGTCCTCTGAAGAGGATCAAGTGCTCGTAAGCGCCGAGCCATCTCTCCTGCCGCAGAAGGCGATCTTACAGGTGTGTTTTTCCTCACTCCGGCTCTTTCCCCCTCCAGCTTTCCACCTCTCTTACGCTATTCAGTAAAGGTTTTTCCATCTTTCTGAACATATCAAGTCTCCTGCATCGTGCCTAGCCACTGTTTGCTTTATTAGAGCATCCTTCTCCTGAACGAAAGCTCCCAAATATCTACTTACATTTATCCAGATTACTGTTATGATTTTTATCTATTTCACTAGTCTTTAAAGCCCCCGTGTCTTCAGTGACTTGTAGAATGAAACATGGTCTCTGAGCTGTTCCCTGAGTGAGTAGTCACAGGGATGGTTTGAGCAGTACCAGTCTTTTGGGATTTGGAACACACTGTAGTACTATTCTTAAAGTTCTCTCCCATACTCTCTTCCCTACCCTGAGAAATCTATTTAGCAGGGCTTGGTGGCACAGGCCTATAACTCTATCCCTTGGAGGCTGAGTCAGGAGGATTGTGAGTTAAGGTCTCCCTGGCCTACAGAGTGAGTTCAAGGGCAGCTGGGGAAACTTATCAAGAATTTAAAAATTTAAAAGAAATTAGGGAAAGGGGGTGGCGGTGAGATTCTAGGCGAGTGGGAGAGTTTCTCCCTGACTCTCACAGACCCCCTCTGCTCCTCAGACCTGAAATACAGTAATGAAAGACTACATCTGTATTCACTTTGCTTAACACTGCTGTTTCCTAGGCTCTCTTGACCACAGAGTCTGTTTCCTGTCAGGGTTGCTCTGAGTGTGTTTGGGGACCAACACTTTAGAAGTACACTTGTATCTACCTGGTGCATGGAGCCAATCATTTTTGTTGTTAATGTTTAGTTGTTTGTTCCAGCACTGTCTCTATTTCTCCCATTTGGAGAAGAAAATGTTTAATGGGACAGAACTGGCTTAGGCAAAGCCATCTAAGGTTTGCTGGTGGCTTCTCCATTCAATCCCGCAGGCATGTTAAACTCTCATGCTCTGAGCATGCGCTCAGGCGTCCTTCTATTCCAAATAGTAATGGCTGCTGTTGGCTTATTTGGTACATAGAACCTTCAGGACCATTGTGCTTTCTTTATAGAATTGACAACCTTTATCTATCCATGAAATTATACCCTTTATTTTTCTCCCTTAATGTTTTTACCTTAAATTTTACCTGATTTCTGCTTTGTCTCTTAAAGAGCTGGAGTTTCGTCTCTAAAACTGCTACTTTTGCTTTCCTCTTTGGATTTTTGACTAATAGATTTTTTGCTAAATCTTAAACCCTCCTGAAACCCTTTGGACCATTTGGCGTTAAGTATGTGTCTTTTTGTTTTCCTGTTCATCAAAAATTTATTGAGAATTTTGTACAGTGCCAGTGTCGGGCACCAGGGAATCCAGTGAAGTTCATAAAACAAATATGATGCTTACCTGCATAGAAACCAGTGCTGTAAAAGGCAGACATTAATCAATAATCTCACAGACCCAGCACTACTCCAACAGAGGCATGTGATTAGTACTGCGAATGACTACACATTATACAGGCTATAATGGGATTGGCATCGCATAGTTTGGAGGAACTGAGGACTGACTTTTCGAAGGAACAAGTATGCTGATGACTAGTTTAGGGTCAGGGAAGTCACTGGGATTGTCAGGATGGAGAAAGACAAGAAGCACACTGCCAACTGGTTGGCCAATCACAGATAATCAGAGAGCCTGGTCACAGCAGTAGTGGGATGGATCAGTGGGGCTGGGCTTAGCAGCTTCATGTAGGGGGATTTGAATCTTTGTTCTAGAAGGAATAAGAAGTCATTAAATACTTTAAACAAAGGGAGCTACTGAGTTACAGCACCATCTCTCTCTCTCTCTCTCTCTCTCTCTCTCTCTCTCTTTGTGTGTGTGTGTGTGTGTGTGTGTGTGTGTGTGTGTATAGGTATGGGTGTACATGAATACCAGAGGTCAACCTATGTACCTTGTTTTTTGAGACAGGGCATTGTCATTAGCCTGAGGCTTGTTTATGTGGCTGTGAGGCTATGATGACCAGACAGAAAGACCTAGAGGATCCTCTCACCTGCACTTTCCAGAGCTGGCTTTACAAATGTCCACCACCATGCCCAGTTTTTTGCCTGTGTACTAGGGATTAAACTCACGTCTTCATGGTTGCCTGGCAGGCACTTTACCCAACTGAGGTGTTTCCCCATTCCTCTTCCCCACTCGCTGCTCATTTCTTGAAAACAGAAACAAAGTCGTGCAGTGATGAGTTGCAGCCCATGGTTCCTAATAGCACATATATCTTCTCATCTCTAAGTTTCCTGGTGTCACTGAACCAGTCAACTGAAACTGCCTAATTGAGTCCACACCATGTAATCAGGCAACTGTTCTCAATCAGGGCTTTTCTCCCTGGGGAGCTGCTCGATAAATATTTACTCTCATGCCTGATTAGCATTATCCCAGAAGCCCAGTGTCCCAATGGGAAATAGATTCCAGGGGCGTAATATAAGGTGGCTGGTTAGGAAACCTCTAGGATTCTGGTCAATGAACAACTGTATCTAGGACTGGAACAGAAGCAATGGAGAGGGAGCACAGGTAGATTTGGGACAGGCATGGGTTACACATTGGACAGACTTAGAAGCACATTGGATGTTACATTGTCAGAGGGGACCAGGGAGCTTCCCAAATAGACAAGCAGCTGTTTCTTTCACTGAGCTGTGAAACGGGTTGAAGTGTTTTGTTTTGATCTGGAAAGGGGGTCAGTAATACAGAAAGATCAGTTCAGCTTAAGGTATTTTGAGTTTTGCCAAATAGTGGTTGAATAAGAGGACTTGGAAATGGTGTCTGGGCAGGTGCTCCAGGGCAGGTGCTCCAGGGCAGGTGCTCCAGGGAGAGTCACGTGCTGGGGAAAGAAGGGGCACTTCAGGCATGAGCTCCCATGCTTCCAGAAGAGAGTGCAGAGGTGGGAGCCAAGGCAGCTAAGATTGAATCTCCCAGACTCGAGCTTGAACCAAGGTATTTGGTAGTTAACAGAGAACCCAAACTGTGTTTACTTGGATTATTTTAAGTGAATGTGAAAGTCTTTGTTTTTTCATTAATAAAGTTTTCTTCTTAACTGTATTTTTAAATTTCGCTGCATCTGTGACTAATGCATCTTTGTCCTTTTCCTGCTACATTTTGTCTTCAGCATCAAAGGACCAAGTTAGTTTCCTTCTTCCTTCCCTCCCTCCTTTCCTCCCTTCTTCCTTCTTGTCCTTCCCTCCCCATGGTTTTGAATGGATAGTTACCAGATTATTACATACCTCTCTAATTACACATGCTTTAATTTCATTACTGACTGATTCTGATTCTCATGGCCAGTCTCCTTTGACAGTTCCCCTTCCTGGGTTGTTTGGTTCGTTCATCAATTGTGTAGCGTGCAAAGAGGAACACTACTTCTCAAATAAGAAAAAGCAGAAAGCTAGGATTTCTGAGCTCCTGTACATTCTGCAAGAGCCTTTCTTCTGCCTTCACACACAACATTCAGACGGGGCCCAGAATTCATGGCTTATAATCTTTTGTCCTTGAAATACTCCAACCACTGATCCATTATCTTCTTGGCATTCAGTGCTTACAGACAAAAAGCCATAAATGGATTTTATTTTCCTTCCAGGATGTTAGAAAAAAAAATTCTTTGTGTATGGATTTAGAAACTCGTTGCAGAGACCATGAGATGGCTCACTGGGTAAAGACATTTGTCACCAAGGCTGGCAAGCTGAGTTCAATACCTGAGACCCACATGGTAGAAGGAAAGAGCTGAGCCCTTCAAGTTGTCCTCTGACCCTCGTGTGTGTGTGTGTGTGTGTGTGTGTGTGTGTGTGTGTGTGTGTGTGCGCGCGCGCGTGCGTGTGCATGTGTGCGAGCTCTCGAGCACATGTGCAGATATGTGCACATACACAAAGGAAAGAAATGAAATTTTAAAATGAATAAAACCTTTTGAGAATGTGCCTATGGGGTGGGAAGGGTTGATAAGAGGAAAGTAGGTTGTTTCAGTGGAAGGAGCGGTATTAGCGACTGTTCCTAGGAAGGAATCCATGAAGGCCTGTGGGAAGATGCCTAAGACACTGCAGACAAATGGACACAGAGTACAAGAGGGGGCGGTGTGAAAACTGCAGAACTTTCATAGTCACAAGATCCCAGGCATGGGATGAGTGAGGGACCCGGAGGGGCTCTGATGGAGCTAAGAGGCCAGTGCTGGTTAAATCACAAATATACCACCCTGATTCCACTGATTTTGGGGCTCACACCTCATAGAAGTGACATGTTAATAAGGAAACCTACATGCAAATGAAATCAGTTAGATTTAGAGGTGATTAGAGCTCTTCTTTGGGCTAGCTAGCTAGTACTCCCTTTGGGAAGGTTTCAGGGAGCCAGGAGTGTATCTGGCTGCAGGCTGAGAATGATATTTCATGGGAAATAATTTATATCCATACCACAGGATCATGACGAGCATGAATGTTCCAGAATTCACACTCCATTCATTCCGCTGGCCTGGCTTGGTAAAGGCCAGTGGAGAAAAAGCCACGAGCCCCTGGTGCCGTGTTGTCTCTTACTCTACCTGATACCACTATTATCCATGAGGAAACCTGTGGAGACCCACGGCAGGGTGTGCGCCTGTATGGCCTGACATCGGTCACGTTGCCAACAGCCCTCTCCCAGCCCATATGACATTTTTATCTTGCTGTTATCAGGGGGAAAGGTTAACTGTCATTCCTGTCAATAAAGTCAAGTGGCCCAGGATTGCCAGGTTGACATAGTGTAAAAGATGACACCTGGCCACCCTCTTTCTCTACACTGGGAATCTTTAAGTGCTAACTCAGGGGCATCTTGGGAATATCTCTTTATCACAAAGGTTCTCTGTGTCCCTGGATAGTAAGGGGAGAGTGTTCCAGATCCTAGACCTGTTTATCCAAGATGGCAGAGAGAATGCAGCAGAGGCACAAGGCAGGCCTGGGCCTGACGGTTTGCCCCGCTGAGATGTAAGTAAAAGGCTATGTCCGAGAGGAGACACACGAGGGTCTGTGTGTTCAGTACACACCCACTCAGCCCCAAGCCTGCACCCTGGCAATAGAAATCATCTCCATAGGACTGTTCTTTCTCTTTCTCTGGCAGGGGCTGGATATGGCTTTATTGGCTGTAGTTAGTCATCCTCTGGCTCAACTGTTCTTGGAGAGGGGAGCATCATGGACAGGCACACGCTGGGGGGGGGGGTGTGTGGCACAGAGGAAGTGGGGAAGGCTGTCCTGGAGCTTGGCCTTGGAAGAATGAATGCCAGGTCTAGATGGTCAGGAAGAGAGGAGACACTTCCCGATACCTGGGCTACAGCACCTCATGGAGTAACTCCTGGGTACCACTGAGGGAAGGGGCTCAGCATCCTGTGAGACACAGAGATAAGAGCTACCTACTTTTGTGGTGGCAGACAGATAGCGCAGAGCCCCTATAAAGTGTCTCACCAGGCTCACAGCTGAAATAGGTTTGGGCTTCAAGGCAATATCACAAAGCACACTAACATCTAAGGGCTTCTGTCTCAGGAGCCCACATGGAGTCCTAATCAATCAATCAACCCAACATGGCTTAGGGCTGTCCTGAGCCCTTCCAGGTAGTTGGGTGGCAAAGCTGTCATAGCACTACCTGGGTTGGTCTGAGGCATCACCTTCATGTAGGAAGCAGCTGGAGCTGGTCTCAGCCCATCATCTGTCCTGGATGGACATGGCAAGGGTCCTCCATAGGGATGGACCACCTCCATAGGGTACTGTAATAGGGTGGTGATGGGCTTATACTCTTGGCAGAGCTATGAAGAGGAGAAAGAAGGTAAGTAGAGATAAACACTCAGCCATCACATAAGAACTGGACCCCACAGCCTTCTCTGGCCTCTTTACCACAATACCACATGGTCGAGGCAAGTATCCTGGAGAGTATGTAGTAGCTTACTCCTCCTTGTTAGCCTACAAGTTCAGTTCCATTCCAAAGATAATAAAGGAAGCATCCAGGCCTATCAGCATGGCCTGGTTCAAGGTCACCCTCAATGATCAGCAGGTCACTGCTTCAGTAGGGTATGCACGTATTTGACAAGGTCTTGATATATAGCCCAGGCTATCCTTATACAATCCATCTCCCTGCCTTAGACTCCTGAGTGCTAGGGTTACAAGGTAGCACTGTCACACCTGGCCACCCTAGAGGATATGAGTGCACTGAGTTTCCTGGAAGATGTTCCCAGAAGCACAGGGATTTGGAGATTGAAACAAGAGACAGAAAGTGGCCAGCAAGGGTAACACTGGTGAGCAGGCCACCGCCATGGCCAGGGGGCCCTCCTGGGCAGACTCTTGTGGGAGATGCAGGTGGAATCCATTGCACCAGACAGGCACCTGGGGAGTTGGTGCTTATCCATCAACGCATGGCTGTGGAGGGCTGTTCCTGAGGGCATCCGCTTTTACACTATCTCTGCCTTGTGAGTGCACAGAGAGAGTCCCTGGATCCTGGCAAAGTCCAAGGGGGAAGCAGGGAGCTGCCAAAGACATATGGAGTATGTAAGGAATAGTGAGAGCCAAGAAGCCAGGGTGGCAAACTGCCGACTGAAAAGTTGTCTAGTAGAGACATAGCGAAGGCAGCTATGAGTGGATAATCAATCAACACAGGGCAGAACAAGATGAGTACCTGAGCAGGAGACCAAAAGTGACTGGTGGCGACAGACAGGACTGCTGAAATGGAGTAACTTGTTCCAGGTTATAGAGGTGGCTGGCAAGGTTAGGACCAGAGAGCCCAGATCTGACTCCCAGCTCTGACACTGGCATTGGAGCCCACGGCTTCCTACCCTCAGTGAACAAGGCTGATCTACGATCTACACACAGCAGTCAGATGCAGTTCCCTTGGAGAGTCCAGCTTCTTTTTGCAGGGTTGCCAGTCCAGAGTGGACAGGCCTGAGGTAGGTAGACGCTCAGAGATAGAACCCTTGTCATATATCTGCTCTGAGGGTAGGAGGCTATGTTTCCAGTCATGTCTCAGTGGCTGGTGTCCTCAATGGGGAGTTGGGGTGGTAGGGAAGTGACCTGCCTTTCCTCTTAGAGTGAACCAAGGGAATCTCATGCCTTGGGTTTGAGCTGACAATAAGGTTCCTAGAAGTCTATACCAGTGGCAGGACCAGGCAGTATCATATCTCATGATCTGAAGTGAGAATAACCTTTTGATAAGCTATTGCCTGAGGATGGCTGTACGTCTGCATCATGGGGTAATAAGAGCCTCACTATCTCTTTCCCCCTGACAATAACAACAACAAAAGATCCACATGACTGAAAACTGATAGTATGACATCCCTCCAAGCTCCCAACCAGCTCCCAACAATTTCTCTTTGTTGCTAATTATATGGATATGCTTATCTAGGCAGCTGGTCAGCAGAGTGAGAGGTGCTAAGTAGCTTTACGCTTGCATGGAGTCAGATCCATTTTTTATCGAATTTCATCTGGTGCAGCTTTCTGGGGATGTGACGCTGGTGCTGTATGTGTGTGTACACATGAGCTTTAAATCTACCTCTTTTCATCAAAATTAAGAGGAGAAGGACTCAACCAGAGTCAGTAAAAGTATGTTCAGCAAAACAGCACGGTGTTTGTTTGTTTGTTTATCTATGTATAACATTTTTGTGTGGTGATGTTTGTGTGTGCACGGTGTCCATGCCTGAAAGCCACATTGGTGTCTTTTTCAACTGCTTCTCCACCATATCTTCTTTTGGAGGCAGGGTCTCTCATTGAAGCTGGAGCTCACCAGTTTGGCTAGATGAAGGTTGACCAGAAAGCTCCAGGGATCCCTCTGTCTCTGTCTCCCAGTGTGTGGGTTATAAGCATGCACCATTGTACCTAGCTTTGTGTGTGGTTGCTGGGGATCCAAACTCAGGTCCTCATGTTTGATTGGCAGCCATTTATTAACTAATCCATTTTCCCTAACCATTAAAAAACAATAGCCAAAACAAACAAACAACACAATTCCCGTATGTCATCTTGAACCGTGGTAGAAGCAGGAAGGAACGCAAAGGTCTCTGTGCTGTGACTCCCTGGAAAGTCTTGCAGCCCCCACATTTCATGCCATCTTTTCTTTCAAGCTATCCACAGAGCCCCAGTCAGGCTTCCAGAGCCAGCAGGACAAACCCACTCACTGAACAAGGCTGCACCACACAAGTGACCAGAGGCTGTCACCACCTGCATGCTTCACCCACCACCCTTGTCACTTTGTTTCTCATGCAGTTACACACAACATATCTGATTCAGACTGACGGTAGGTGTTTTGTTTATATTATGAAATGTGAACCCAGCTCCTTACATCAAATATGGTGTTTTTGAACAATACATGCCCAGATTTAGCTCATCAGAAAACAGTTAGGTCTAAATATACTCATGGCAATATCATTTTGTCCCATATGGGACACCGTGCCTCCCGCCCAGATCTGTATCCCTTTGCAGACTGTCTTGTGCACAGCAAGCATCTTGTGTGTGACAGGTGAGGATGATACAGTAATTAAAAACTAAGCAGAGATGGTGGAGTCCAAACGTGGAATTTAAATTTATTTGAAGTCCAACATTATTGTGTCGTTCCTGTCTTTTTTTGTTTGTTTGTTTGTTTGTTTGTTTGTTTTTCAAGACAAGGTTTCTCTGTATAGCCCTGGCTGTCCTGGAACTCACTCTGTAGACCAGGCTGGCCTCGAACTCAGAAATCCACCTGCCTCTGCCTCCCGAGTGCTGGCATTAAAGGTGTGCGCCACCATGCCCGGCTCGTTCCTGTCTTTTGATGGCTCCATTCTTCTATCTGTTTTGAGGGAGAAATGGCAGCATTTACGGAATGCCACCTGGAAAGGGAGAACACCTGGTTATCCAAAGTTTCCAAATTGGAGACTCAATTTTCATACTTTCTGGTGCTGGTGCACCTTCTGTAAGGAAGTCTGTTCCTCCAGACCAGTGCACGTGGCTAACCCTTCAGACCTTTCCAATAGGGAAAGTGTCAGGCTTCTGATGAACACTTCTGGGACCCTGTTCAGATGTGGTCTGACCTGGGTACATCAGTGGTCCTTGTTCCTCTGGGTTAGTCACTCAGTGGCTTCAGTCTGGTGTACTGAGAGAGTCCAAGACTTGTCACTGTCTCAGAAAACCCCACCCCCTCACGTCAGGGGAGGCTCTATCCTGTCTTTGCCTCTTGCACCCTATTCCAACTCAATTTCATTGCTCGTAGCAATGCTGCAAGCCACGGTGCTCTGCCAAACTAAACTTTTGAATATGATTCTCTACTATGACCACACCCTACACTCCTTTGCACAAGACCCTTGCTGGCTTTTGGTTTCCACTTCCCTTTATAGAAGACACCGTTCCTAACTCTCTTCCTTCTGGGCAAGGCATGCATGTGTGGCTATAGTTGTTCACTGGTCAGACCAGAGCACGTGGAGGTTGGAGCCATGTCTGGATGGGAGATACCTTCCCAGCTCCCTACAGCCCTGGAGCCATGACAGAAATGTTTGCTAACGACAAGACAACTGAGAGGGTGGGGGAAGGGAAAAACCACAATGTACAGACAGACAGACCCATCTGACTTGTCCATGGTCTTCAGAGGAGCCTGGCTAGGTTGCTGAGTGTGGCTTGGAAGTGGCAGAGGCTGCTCCAGAGCAAACCTGCAGCCTGCTTAGCCTGCAGATACAGGCCCTTCTACAGCTACCCATCTGATGGTTGGGGCTGGCCAAGAGTAAGTACCCTTAGATTACTTCCCCAGTGAGTAGTACATCCTATGGAGCTCAGGATCAGCCTCTTGAGTGCCCTCCCCTGACCCTGATATATGGCTGAAGTCTTAGGGTACACTGTCTCAGACTCCCAGGCAATCTTTGAAGGGCTTAAGAGCAAAGTACATCCCTCCTCCCGTGACCCAGGAGCTCCACATGGAGCCTCTGAGATACCAGCTAGGGGTGAACTGACTTTCCAAGGACAAACTGGGGGTGGGTTGCTGCATGTCACGTTGGGTATCAACCGTGGGCTTTCTCTGCCAGAAGCAGACAGGCTCTGCAGGGTCCTCCTGACCGGCACATCTGCTTATCAGGGCTGTGGCAATATTAAAATGAAAATTCTTGAGGATTCTTTAGGTGAGCTTTGAGTTTATACTCTCTCTCTCTGTCTCTCTCTCTGTCTCTCTCTCTCTCTCTCTCTGAGTGTATGTGTGTGTGAGTGTATGTGTGTATGTGAGTGTAAGTGTGTGTGTGAGAGTGTATATATGTGGTTGTGTGTGTGAGTCTGTGTACACATGTGGAGGATACAGTTCAATGTTGGGTATCTTCCCCAGCTGCTCTCCATCTTTTATTTTGAAATATGGTCTACCACAGAACCTGGAGCTGATTGGCTGTCCAGCCGTCCAGCAAGCTCCAGGGACCAGGCTAGCTCCTTCTCAGTGTTCAGATTACAGGTACTACCATTTCATTATGGTTGGACCCTTTTTAATCTTTAATTCTTTTAATTTTATGTGTATGAGTGTTCCCCTGAATGTGTTTGAGCACTGTGTATGCAGATGGTGCCCACAGAGGCTGGAAGAGGGTATTGTATCCTCTGGAACTAGAGTTACAGACAGTTGTGAGATGCCATGTGGCCACTGAACCCAGGTTCTCTGCAAGAGCAGCACGTGCTCTTAACCTCTGAACCATCTCTCCAGCCTCTATGCCTGTTTACTTGGGCGCTGGGGAGGCCAACTTAGGTCCTCATGCTTGCATAGCAAGGATCTTAGTGACTGAGCTGCCTCCCAGACCTACACTTTGAGTTTTGAAGAAAGAGACAAAAGGCAATCCTCTTTGAAACAAATCCCATGAAAGTCCATAAAACATGGACGATTTACTGTGGGAGCAGATGACAGGCAGGGACCGGGTGAAGCGAGCACCCAGCTAACCTTTTAGAGGGCGTCGAAAGCTTATACTTGCCTTATAAATGCAAGGGCTGGTGGTTTCTGAGAGACACACCTTGGAACATAAATCTGATAACTGCTATGACCTTCATTTCTCCCAAGAAGAATCTCTGCCTATCTATCCCTCTTTGGAAGGTATCCAGGGAGACACGAGCCCCACCAAACCCCTAGGTATGCATCCACAGGCAAGTCTGGCAGCATCTGCTTTAGACTCTGTGCTTGTCTCCTGGCCCTCACAATGTCTGGATCTGTGAGTATTTGCTCCCCAGAACTCTCAGGGGCATCTGGTCTCATTGCCATGCCTAAGCCTACTTGCAGAACTGACCAGTGTTGTCTTTTCTGGTAACTTCTTTCCCATAGCCCAGGCTCCTCTCAAATCCTTCACAAAGGCTCCTTTATCCTAACACTTTTTCATTGTTCAGAATAAACACCCAATAGCAGCAACTACAAGGAGGGAACATTTATTTTGTCTCAGAGAGCTTAGGACGTTCAACCCACAGTCACTTGGTCTCACATACTCGGGCAGAACATCGTGACAGGGGCGTGTGGTAGGGGCTCTTCTCTACTTTTTCCCAGGCAGGGAGGAGAGAAAGGAGAATACAAGGAGGTCCCAGGTGAAAGGTAGATGCACCCTTAGTGACATGGTCCCTTTAACTCAGCTCCAATTCTACCTTTCACCACCTCCCAGTAATACCGTCATACGAAGAATCTACCCATTGATGAACCCACTCGTTAGATCACAGCCTCCACAATCCAACTATCTTCCAAAGCACCACCACAGACCCAGATGTGGGCTCTACCACTTCCCTCAGTGCAGTCCAAATCTGGCCAACTTCTCAGTCAAAATCAACCACCATGTTTTCTCCCTTAGTGTACATCTCCGGAAGCTATGTCCACATGCGACTGACCCCCTCCTTGGATGGTGGATCCAAGTTCCAGTTCTGTCCCTGGTCCTCACTCACTGTGTGGCTCAGTGTTTGCTGGCATTCGACACTCTCACCATACCTTGCTTTCAGGTGCGTTGATCCTTTGTACTGAGAGGCCACAGGGAACCACAGACCTCTAGCGGGAAGGCTGGGGAGCACGGAAGGCTCACACAGGTGCACCATTTGTTTTTACAGAAGTAATGCTACTTTAGTAATGCTACTTCTTGTAACCTCAGCTCACTCTCACTAGGAGATGGGAGGCAGAGTCAGGAAAACCAGCATTGTTCACCAGAAACTTGCCGGGCAGCTAGCCTGGCTGACAAGCAGTGAATGAGAGACTCAGTCTCAAACAAGACCCAGTCTCAAAGTAAAGACAAAGATTGACACCTGAAGTTGTCCCCTGACCTCTGCATACATGCCTTGACACACACGCAGCCCCCCCCCCCCCTCCCCCCCAAGTATATAGTGCATGATCTGGAAATTTCCAAAGCCCAGGCATGAGAGAAGCACCCTGGCTGGCACTAGGGAAAGAAAAATATACTTAATCACATTTGGGCACAGATTTCTAAAACTCACACATGACATAGCTCAGATACACATGTCCATGATGTACATGAGATCCTCTTTAGAATGCTACCTTAATGTCACACACACACACACACACACACACACACACACAAACGTCCTAAATTTCAACTGATTTTTTTTTCTTTTTCTTTATTGGAACAGATGGTAAGAATCTTTTTTTTTAATCTCAAATAACTGCACTGAGGAAACTGTTATTTGCACCCCACGTTGCATGTGTGAGTACCTCACGTTTCACAGATGAGCGTGGAAGTAGCTGTGTTTAGTCGTTGCTCATGCTGACGATGTGAGAAGACACTTCAATTAAGTGCCACCAGGAAAAAAGTGGTCGTAAAGTAGCAGGAGACAACATTGCACTCATCTGTCCCCACCCAGGCCATATGCTCTTTTCCCTCCTCAGGGTGCCCTGCTAATGGGTTCCATTGCTTCTGTTGGCCCAGCTGCAGCTTCCATCTTTTTCTCTACACTCTCCACCTTCCACAGGCCCTCCCATCTTGCTCTGTGACCTGGGAGCTCACTGGGCTCAGCGCCCACCTTGCCAGTAACTCCCCACATCGCTTGGACCCCCACCCAGAGCACAGCTGCAGGGATGATTTGTCACTGCTGTCCTCCAGGTGTCATTCCTGAGTGTATTTGTGTGTGTATGTGTGTGTTTTCATCTTCTGAGACACAATTTTACAGTGTATCTCAGGCTGGCCTTGAACTTGTGATCTTCCTGCCTTAGCCTCTCAAGTGCTGGGATCACAGGCCTGGTGTTTGTTCATTAGGGTCAAGTCAGGTGCTGGCAGCCCTGGGGGTTAATGTTAAGTGGGGAGCAGCGTGGTGCTGACCCTCAGCTAAGCTCAGGGGCCTCACAATGAAGCCAAGGCGAGCACATCAGCACATTGCTGCTCTCCCAGGGCTGGCTGGGCTGTGGATTGGCCCCAGTAACAACACAGGTGGCCTGAGAAAGCTGAGGGCAGGGCCTCTGAAGATCATGGGTTTTCCCATAAACCCTCAGAGGGGGAAGGTGCTAAAATGTGACACCCAAAGATACAAAGGCAGGGATTTCTATTCAGGTCCCCATAAGGAAGCCTCTTAAAAAGCCACAGCTGCCACCAGTGCAGGTAATCAAGCGACTAATTCACATCCAGATGTCTAATTGACTAGTTACACGGAGGAGACAATTCTCCCCTTCCAGAGAACTGTTTTCTTAGTGGTGGCCTCCAGGCAAACAAACCAACTTGGAAGACAAGGGGTTGAGGATAGTTCTGCAAAGGGCTTTCTCTTCCTCCATCCCTGGGACATCTCTGCATGTGAGCCACAGTAGTCCTGGAGGCCCAGTGTGCTGGCTCTACCCTGTCCTTAGCTCCTTGTCACCCATGGTGTTAGATGCATTGTGAGGATATAAGAAGTCCCGACTACTCCATTAGCAGGCTGGGCCTGGTGCCCTGAGGGGCGTGTGGTGGGGTTGCAGGGAGAGGCTAGGAGGGCATCTTTATACAAGCACAAAAGTAGAGTCTGGAACTGGGTATAGAGGCCCTTAAAAGGCTTGGGGAAAGGCTGGTATGACATTCGGGGCAACAGTCAGCAAGACTCCGTGTAACCTTGACCTAACAGCAACGATGGGAGCAGGAACCAGAGCCCTGGGCCATGAGACAGTAAAGCAATTGGAAGCCTTGAGAGACTGAGAGTACCTGAGAGGACAGACAGCCACGTGCCAGGGGTAGGCCGGGGGTTCAGTGACTTCCCCTCAAGTCAGCTTTCTTTCTAGCCTTTCAAAGCCCATAAGGACAGCTCCGCGCTTCTGAGACACTGGCTTTCCCACTCAATGTTGTTTGAATCTCTCTTCCCCGGCATCACTGCGTAATTCATTTTTGCTGCAGGGCTTTTAAGTGTTGGCAAAATGTATGAATTCATAGAAAATGAAATGGAGGGCAAATTGGATTTTGCCTTGAGTGAAAGGATTCCAAAGTAATTGATCCCAGCATTTCTGCCCCAGGGGCTCAACCAGGCCTTTACTGGGGGAGACACTGGTCACCTGTGTCCACATAAAGTTAAAATTTGGGGAAAATGGGAGTTAGTTGAGTTGGTGAAGTGCTTGCCTTAGAAGCATAGGGACCCACGTCCTAGTCCCTAGACCTGTGTGCAAAAAGCCAGGCAGAGCAGGGAGGGATGCTCAATGGTTAGGGGCACAGGCTGCCTTTGCACCTACACAGTGGCTCATAACTATTTGTAACTCCAATTCCAGGGGATTTGATGACGTTTTCTGGACTCTGTGGGCACGAGAAATGAACATGGTACACAGACATACATTCAGGCAGGCACTCATATATGTAAAATAAAGCCAAATAAGTCTTAAAAATAAAGTCCACACATATTCAGAGTCTGGTGTGATGATACATGCATGTAATCCCGGAGCTTGCGAGAGGAAGTTAGATCCCTGAGGCTCACTGGCTAATCAGCTAGTCTACTTGGCAGATTCCAGGCCATTTGAAGAACCTTGTGATAGATGAAGCTGTAATCTGGTCTCAGGGCATGGACCTGTACACACATGCCCATCATACACACACACACACACACACACACACACACACACAGAGAGAGAGAGAGAGAGAGAGAGAGAGAGAGAGAGAGAGAGAGAGAGTTACAATCCAGACTTCTTTTTCTACGTTTAGACCAAATTCAACTTGGGTACATGAGAGGGTTTCTGTGTGTGACAGCAACTACACATGTGGCTTGGAACACCCACTTATGGGCTGCCTTCCAAGAACTCTTTAGGCTAAGGCCCCCATCCACTTTCTTCACCAAACACAAATGCCTCGGTCTGACATCCCTGTGCCCCAGGGAAAACAATCAGGATGCAAAGCTAAAGCCATCATGAAGCTTTCACTAGGGGAGACTCTGAATGCTGACTGGCTCCAGGGGCACATAGTTGGGGCTCCCCAAGAGTTAGTTCCAGCCCTTCCAAAGCCCTAAGCTCCATGCCTTGGCAGTGGTGATAGACTGGGGGCTCTGGCTACCACTCTTTAGCTATCTGCCCAGGGAAATCCTGAAAACCCTCACCGGTCTTGTCTATCTTTCATAATTCAAGAGAATTGGGGTTAGAAAAAGTGCATGACATAATTTATATGCTGCAAGTGGACGGGCTGGCATGTTCCCCCATCATAAAGTTTAAATAATGGCGTCTTAACATCAGATGTAAGTGCAGCTGTCCTCAGAGGAACACCATTAGCTCCATTACAGGAGAAGATGGTGTGATGCTCAGTCCAGCATCTGCAGGAACACTTCACATCTGTCATCTCCATGCCACCATGGCCCACTTGACGCAGCAGTCTGTGGACGCCTTTTCAGATCAGATCCATCAAGGGCCTGGGCTTTCACGGCTGAGGGGAGAGCCAGGCAGTGCCAAAAGGCAAAGTGGACAAGCCCTGCATTCCAGGGATTCCCAGGTGGACTTGGCTCTTAGGCTACAGCAGCATGAAGGAGCAGAGGGAAGGGGCAAGGGACAGGGGAGGGGAATGAAAGTGTGGAATAAGCTCTGGGCCTGGGCAACCTGGAGAATGGATCCTTCTCAGTGTCTGTCTATTCCTGAGGGGCAAATGACCCACTGCGGCAGGTAGGGTCTATACGCACTGATTGGCACCACCTGCAGTGGTTGGTGCCAACGTTTCTGGTCTAATCATAGGCTCCTTTGAATGCCGGCTGTATGCAATGGGAAAGTCTGAGAATGCCAAGGCTGTCAGAGGCAAACAGGGATGGGACAAAAACACGTGTGGCTCAGAGCGCTCTCTGCTCTCTCTCTCCCTGGAGTAGAATTTGTCCAGGGTCTATGGGAATTTGTCCAGGGTCTATATCTGAGTACAGAGTAACCACACAGAGAGAACAGAGTGGCCAGACGGCAGAAGGAACTTCTCCAAGACCCCTGGGCAGGCAACTGATGGCAGAAGAGCTGTCAAGTCAAGCAGAAGCCCTGGATTGGTCCATTTCTCTCCAAGTAAAGAGGCTGTAACTATCCACCAAGGTGACCAATTTGTAAAATACCAGAGTGGGCGTGGCCAAGGAGAAGAGGGTCTGTTTGGCCTGCTAGGTACATGAGCCCTGTGTTTGCCACTCCAAGTACAAATGAAAAGTATTCCTCTTATTCAGGAGCATCTGCCTGAGGAGATGAGAGGGGGCATGCATTCCATATACTGTGCTGTGGGGATGTGGAGGGCAGGACCTCTGACCTTGTGTGGGGATGACACAGTCATAGGCAGGGTCATAAGACTTCTAACACATAAGACTTACAGGATCTAGGAGCTTCACACCAGCACACAACTGAGTGATCATTTCCGTGTGTGTGTGTGTGTGTGTGTGTGTGTGTGTGTGTGTGTGTATGTGTGTATTAATAACCTATAAGTATATGAAAGTCTTGAGACTAAGAGCTGTCACTAGGACCACAGTTAGACCTCCATCAACTGGAACCTGCCAGCATATCGGGATGGCTACCTGCTCCCAGAGCCTTGGGAATGTAAGAAGTTCATCTGCCCTGCTGGTGCCACTCTGGCCTAGCCGGGTCCCCAGAAGAAGCCCAAGGTGTCCCAGGCCCTTGTTCTGCCTCATCCACTGCTCATCTCCCTCAAGTACCAAACCAAAGAGCTGATTTTTTTTTTAAGATGACAAGTGCTTTTTGTGTCGTACCGAAGGAGAAGAACGCAGCAGAGTAACACTTAGCTGTGGGGATCTGCGGCCCTGGGAAATTTTCCTGAGCTGAGAGATTTCTGTGCAGGTGATTTCTGGAGACATTTCTCATTTAGATGGAAATTCCCCCTGAAAGAGTAACAATAGCTAACACACCACATGCTTTACTAAGCCCTCACACTGAAAGGCTGCCTCATGTTCACACATTTAAGCCTCAGGAATACCTTAGGAAGTAGGTCTATTTTTTTTTGTAAATGGGGGTGTTGGGGCTCAGAGAGGCTAAGCAATCAATCCTAGATCACTTGTGGCTTGTAAGTGGCAGCATCAGGACCTGAACCCAGGCAATCTGCCTTCAGAACCGACTATCTGAATCACAGATGTTCTATGGGTATTAAGTATAGATCAAACACTGAATGAAGAATTGACTCTGGGTCGCACAGTCATCACAGCCGGGCTGGAAGGGTTTTGTTAGCTGACTTTAATAAAACTTTACACCTTGTAGGCATCTATTTCAGAAAGGATTCAAAGGGCTGGGAGGTGTGTGTGTGTGTGTGTGTGTGTGTGTGTGTGTGTGTGTGAGTGTGTGTGTGTGTGTTTTACAAGTGTGTACCACCATACTCCACTCAAATTCAAAGTTTACCAACTCAGCAATCTTAGCTTCAGAGACAGCTGTTATGGCAGGGGAAATGCAGAGGCTGTACTTCTCAGAGTCCTCTAAGTTCCTCTGCCACAGTAGGAAGGTCTTTATTTTCCTTCTCTAAGAAAGCAGGGTATACACCTCAATAGTCTTCATCAATAACCTCTGAGTTATGGGGTATGGTGGCACACACTGGTATATATGCATATGTATATGTATGGTATATATGCATATATGTATATTTATAATTTATAAGTTTATAATTTATAAATATAATATATAATCTATAAAATTAATTAATTGGAAAATAATAATAGCACATGAGGAATCTCTCTCTCTCTCTCTCACACACACACACACACACACACACATGGATGCATACACACACACATGCACACATGGAAAAAGGAATAGGTGGGTAGGTGGATAAATAGATAAACAAACTGGTCTATCTTGAAGCCCAGACCACACTTGCTCCACCCCATGACAATCCAGGCAGCTGGAAGGTGGGGTCAAGATATGGAAGGTGACAAGAACAAGAGTGCTCATAAATGGTTTGCCAGGGCCACCTCTCCAGAAGGCTGCATTCTCAGAAATCTAAAGTCCTGTGTTCAAATCAGGTGGACTTTTGGATGAGTGTTCTTGCTCCCAGACATGGAACACATCCCTGGGAGTAGCCTCCAGGCACCTAGGCAGATGGAGCCTCATGGTGGAGCTGAGGGTCTCTGTTATATCATCTCAAGACTCTGTGTCTACTCTAAGTTAGATCCCAGGGTCCACCCCATCTCCTGGCCAGCCATAGCTGCTGACTTGGTCAAAGAGTTTGACAAGCCACATAGAGTTGGTGGGAGTCATAGCTCACCCTGGTCTATGAGGGCACACAGTGAGTATGACTCTTAGGTCTGTCTCATGATAGTCCAAGAAAAGGCCAGGCTGAGCAGATAAGAGATGGGGAAGGGCTGGCAAGCATCTCACCATCACCATGGCCTGCAGTGATGTATGTCTTGTATCTTTTGGGGAGTGGAAGATTTTTTTCCCAGTGTGTGTGTGTGTGTGTGTGTGTGTGTGTGTGTGTGTGTGTGTGTAAGCGTGCACTTGCAAGCACATGTACAAGCAGGTTTATTGTATATGCATATTTATAAGTGTGTTGTGGGTATACACACACGTCTATATAGATACATGTAGTTGAATAATTCTCTTTGTTCTTCCTTCTTTACTGAGGCAGAGTCTTTCAGCAAACCCAAAACTCACTAGTCAGTTTGCTTTGGGGATCCTTGTCTCTACCTTCCAGAGTCAGAAATACTACGAGCCTCCATGACCATTACAGTCTTCACATTTGTGCCAACCACATCAATGCATGAAAAGAACGAGCCAACTCTAGCTCCAAAAAAAGTATGTAAGAACGTGGATAAACAATGCTGGGGCTGACCAGGAAGCTTCCTCCCTGCTGGCTAGCTTTCACAGAACTAGAAGGTGCTACGCATGCTTCTGGGGCAAGACGTCATCAGCAGCTGTGAACCCTGTGAACTACGGCGATGGCCAGCATGGCAAGGGATGTGTAACCATGGATACAAGAGTGGCATTAATATTATCGAGGCAACCAATCACTTTTTGTTTGCACTTAAGGTCTTCTCTACAGGAGGAAACACATAGCTGGCACTTTGATCTGGCCCCCATCCGTTGTTCAGGAGCTCACAGGTCCCAGGGACGAGCCTATCACTATTAGTCTGCCCTCTCCATTTGTATCTCTTCACTAGCAGGCAGTATCTTTCACTCAGACCTCATCATGTGGTTAATGGAGAAACCCACAAATGGTCGAAGTACCAGGTGTCAGTGCACTGCTTGGCCACAAATGGAACATCTATATCACCCCTTCCACCCCCACCCTGCCACACCAAAGCTCAGGGACCATTGTGAAAGAAGGGGAGGAAAGACCTCGGACGCCACGACAGAGCTACCGCATGCACACACTCACCGCAGCTACAGCTGAACGCACAAGACGAACTTTAGCTGGCCTGGAGATTACCAAATAGGAGTGGCTGGCTGGCCAGTGAGCCTTAGGGACCATCTTGCCTCTGCCTCGCTCTCCCTAGCATTACAAGAAAGCACTACCACACTTGGCTTTTTACATAGCTCTGGAGGTCTATCTTAGGTCCTCAAACTTTTGAGGCAAATACTTTACCAACTGAACTGTTTTCCTAGCCTGCTCCCGATGTCATTTTGTCTCCCGTAAGAAATGGAAACCACTATATTGGGTAAGTATGAGCTATACCAGTAGCATAGCATCCATCAGAAGAGAGATGTAAACCTCTGTCAGCAACGTAAGTGTCTCATTTCTTCCTCAATCAGCGCATTTTAATGTATTTATCTTGCCAAGCCATGATGGTTACAATCTGCCCAAATATATAACAAGGGGCTAATGCAATCTCTTACTCAGAAAACTGCCACACTATAGATACCACCAAGCTACTTCCTCAAGTGTTTAATACCCTGGCAACCAAAAGAGGTAGAGAAAAAAAAACCCAAAACAAAAAGCAAAGAAATAAAAGACAACGCAAGTAAGACATGAAAACCGCACTGCATCTGCAATACTTGGTGGAAATTGGTTTTACAATAAAGCATGTATTGTGAAAACAGAGGTTTAATGATAGATGTTTGGTGGGAATCTGATTATGAAGCAAAAACCACACCACATAGATCTAAGTGAAGTTGCAGAGCTTTGAAAAAATGAAAGTCGGCAAGGCAGCGCTGGTCCGGCTCTGTCTGCAAGGGGGCTAGGTCACCCCCACCCCTCAGTGGCAGGTCTGCAGGGACGAAAACCCTCTCTCAGAATCTGCACTGTCAGCCGTTCAGATGCCCACACAGGTGGCAGGTGGGTGCCTGAACAGACCAGCCATTTGTCAAAAGATGAGACCTGACTCCCGTGGCTGGGTTCCATCCCACCTAAGTACCCTGCGAGAGGATTCCGGAGGAGGCTCAACATCCAGCCTCAGAGCCTATCACAAACCGTCCTTGAACAGTTAAATATATCCTCCCAGTCCCCCTGGTCTTACAAGTTTCTTGTCCCTGCCTTCTAAGGTCTGCTTTTAATACATTCATTATACACTGAAGTTAGGTTACAAAGTACACATCTCTCCCGGCACTCCCTGAGCCCAAGCTACAGGCCAAGGTCAGCTCTGGAAGGAGGCTGACTATATCTAAGACACAATACAAGTGATTTTAATCAGCATAGAAATGTTGATTATTTGTGTCTTTCTTAGATTCACTGGGATGTGACTCACCGACTTTGTGAACTAGAAAACACAAACACACACACATGCATACACACACACATAAACACACACACACACACACACACACACACACACACACACACAACCTCTCAGAAGAGGTCCCTTTCATACTAACTTTCTGGGTCTTACACATCTTCAATTGAAATATCACATATAAGATCGTCCCTTAGAACAAGGGGCACAAAGGTCGCAGGAAGGCAAGAGCTGGCCATCTGCTCACATGCCTTTCTGTGAGCTTTTTCTTCCTTACTCTTCTTCTCCACGTATGGACTTTGTGGAGAGCTAAACCTCATCCCTTCACATTCTTTTTTCCCTTTTCATAATTTATTTTTTATTCACATTACCTCCCAGTTGTACCCCCTCCTCCTGTCCTTCTAGTCCTGCTCTTACAAATCTCTTCCCTCCCCCCTTCTCCTCTGAGAGGGGGAAGCCCCCATTGGGTACCACCCCACCTTGGGACATCTAGTCCCAGCAGGTCCCTTTAATTCTTACCATCACCTAAGCTCTGCTGACTTAGCGTTTGGCTGGTTTGGGTTTATATTTTGAGATTGATTCTCATTCTGTATCCCAGGCTGGCCTTGAACTTGCTACATAGCTAGGATGCCCTTTAACTTCTGATCCTGTCTTCATCTCTCAACTGCTGGGATTACAGGCTGGGGATGGCACCCAGGGTTTTATGCATGCCAGGTAAGCACCCTGCAGACCAAGGGAAATAGCCAGCAGATTTCACTGTTCTGACTAACATCACTGACTGAGGATTGATAGCGTTTGCTTTGCGCTGCTGATGTTGTTGCTATGGAGTGGGCTCTGCAATCACAGGAGCCCCGAGGAAGCTTAGCAAGCACTCCCTTTTATCATAGGGCATTCCTCACAGCACTCTGTTCTCAAGGGTTTCCTGTTGACAATCTCTTCCTCCACGTTGTGTCATGTTTTTGACAACCTGGATGATGTGATGTCACCTGAAATGGGCCAGGCATAGACACATCTCACCAACATGTGCAATCTTTTCCCCCCCCAAATACTGTTTCACTATGCAGTCCTGGCTGTCCTAAAACTCACTCTGTACACCAGGCTGGCATTGAACTCAGAGATCTGCCTGACTCTGCCTCCTCAGTGCTGAGATTAAAGGTGTGCGCCACCACCATCCAGCTGCCTGTGGAATCTTATACAATGCAGTCTTATAAAAAGCAGAGAGCTGAATGGTGGCCATGAGGCTGGGGAGTGGCTCTGATGAGATTCTGGTCACAGGATGTAGAAGCACAGTGAGCCAGGAGACAGAAGTCATGAGACATGATGATGAATTAATGAGTGCATGTAGTAGTCTTGAAAACCACAAAGAGGACGTAAAGTCTTTCCCCACACACATGACAGCTCTGTGAGGCAGGGCCCTAGTGAAGTGACTATATTTAACTGTTCCACAATGCTGGGTTGCTTCAAACATCACAGTGGATGGAGCAAATGTGGGTCTGTACATCTAAGGCACATTCTTAAAGTAACTTGTGAAAGACACACCATCTTCCCCATCAATGTAGAAGGCAGGGACATGTCTTACAGGCCTCGGTGTTCCAGTCATAGCAAGGAGCTTTGCACAGAAGGGGCCTCACTCAACATGGCCTGGTTGAATGGATGCACACGTGATAGGCTCATTGGAAAACAAAGGGCAAGTGTTGAGATGACAGATTCCCCTGCCTTGTGACATGTATGATCTACCTAGGATGGGGAAGGGGTTAGCTGAAAGAGCCAGTGACTTCCCTGCACTTAGATTTCTTCCCTCGTAACAGACCCGCCTTCCAGGTACCTTGCTTTGGTACTTTCTAGTACCTGCTATGTAGAAAAGCTAAACACATCACTTTGTAAAACACTACACATATTATATTGATGTATGTTTATCTCTCAGGGAAGCAGTGGACAGCAGTGCTTACCCTGGGAGGATGAATGGGGGCATTTTAGACACCGGGATCTCTGGAAAAGGTGATGTATTGTAACTGCTGTTATAACGTGGCAGGAGATGAAAGAACTGCTTTCTAAGCAAAAGTGTGTGTGTGTGTGTGTGTGTGTGTGTGTGTGTGTGTGTGTGACTGGCTCTATTTCCTCACTTATACTGCTTGCCTTTTCAGCAAGGGCCGGGTGCACACCAGCTGGAGCACGGGTGAGAGTGTCTCTGAGGGTAAGTGAGAAAGAGGAGACATCTTCCAGTACGAAAAATGGAGGAAGGAAGCACTGAAGAGTTGGCTCAGACAGGAATTTGGCTCCCTGCACACCAGGTGGGCAGCTCACAACCACCTGTAACTGCAGCTCCAGGGAATCTGATGCCACCTTCTGGCCTCTGCTTGGAACCTCCATACACTCATACACAAACAACAACAACTAATTTTTACTTTTTTAAAGGAAAACCACATAGAAAGGTTGGAGTCACATAGCTGACTCAGCAGACCCATTTTGACCCAAGACCTAACCTTTAACGTCTTGAAGTAGATTGCAATTGGTCAAAATAAAAAGGAAAGAATTGGGGACATAGAACTCTGAAAGAGACTCCTACCTTGTTGGCCACTCTGTCTTATAGCCTGAGAGTGGGGTTCCTTGGCATGGAAACCCAGGGGTCTCATGCTCAGGGGGAACCTGTGTTACTCTTGCTCTGTGTGTCAGAGGCTTCCAGCAGAGTCCCTGAGAACGTTTTGTGTGCTTGCAGGAGCTCACGGAGGGACCACAGGTTAGTGTGCATGTCTCTCAGGTACCAGGATGCCTGCGTTCTTGCTATCAGCGACTTCTACTTGCTGTTCGTGGCTATAGACTATGTTCTCAGGAGAGCGACGTCAGCAACATAAACCTGTGTGTTTCCTCATGAAATCTTTGATCTGACATGGGAGGCAAGGTCCCAGCATGCCTGCCTGATACATGATGGAAGAGGCACTGTGATTGTCAACTTGATGAGACTTAGAATCATTGTGGAGAAGAGGTGTGTCTCTGAGGGTGTTTCCAGAAAAGTTTACCTTTGTGAGAGGACCACGCTCAGTGTGGGTGTCACCGGACCGAATACAAGAGAAAGCAAGCTAAATCAGCATTTACCTGTCTTTGCAGATGTAATGTGACAATCTTGATCATGTTCCACTGCCATGATGGTTCTGACATGATAGATTGTAGCCCCAAACAAATTCTTCTCTCCTTAGGTTGCTTTTGCCAAGTATTTTGTTATAGGAAGAGAAAAGTTGAAGTTCTCAGGAAGCACACACGTCTTAACATCCTCCGACTGTCCGGAGCAGCTGGGCTCTGCTTGTGTCTGACTCCACAGGGGCTCTGGTGTCCTCTGGGCTTTGCCCTTCAGATCGCTACTCAGCAAGGGAGCCTGTCAACAAGCTTCATGAAGTAAGACCGGGATTCCCTTCCCCAGACCCTCAGCGAGGATGGAGCTAAATGCATTGGATGGAATTTGCAACCTACAATTTTTCTATAACATTGTTTCTGGGGTCAGTAGGTGGATGAGGCAGGAGTGGGCAGGAAGAAAGCTAAGAGAAGGAAATATAATTTCAAATTCATTCATGATTTATCTGCTCGCTCCCTGTGACTGCAGGGGAATTTGTAACTATGCTGCAAGATGGCCTGGCTGTGCCCAGTGCTGCGTGCCATGGAGCTCAGAGCAGCTCCTGCAGTGTTAACCTCTTCTTTGCTGGTGGCTTTCTACCCTTCCCATTTCAGATACCTGCAGTTGTGGGACACTCGGCAAGAGGACAAATTGTCACACAGGTGGATGCATAGACTTACTCCATTTTCCCAACACATGAAGCCATGCTAGAGGTGTCTGAAATCTTTGTTCCTTTGCTCATTTCTGAAGTGTACTCTTTAGTCAACACCTTCCCTTTGCAGAGTGGTAAAGTCCTGACTGGAGATGAGTAAGCCACGCGTAGGAGCCTTCCAGAAATGTCATTTTCCATGTTAGCCAACCCAGGCAGTGGAGGCAGTCACATGTCTGTAAGCTGCCCAGATGGCCTCCTAGACAAGGGTTCTCCGCATCAAGACTGTACCCCTGCCTCAGTGTATGGAAGCCCTTCCCTGCATATTCCCTTGTCTAATCTGATACTGTCATTTAATCAAGGATTCTTTCGTGTTCTGGGAGAGAAGGGGACACAGTGACCCTGGAGGGATCGGATGGGATCATTAATCAAGAGAGAAAAAGGCCAAGGCATACAGCCGAGCATGGATCCTAATTAGTACACAGAATCACATCCTGCAATGAAAGGGTTAATCACAATGTCCCCCCAGGTGAACAAAACCTATCAGCACAGACTGGCCTTCAACAAGCATCCGTCCATCTATCTATACATTGAGCTCAGTTCTTTTCCATTCTGCACGGGGGACAGTCATTGTTTAAAAATGTCACGATAATAATCAGCCTTTGTGGCAAAGATATGAAAAATGTATTGCAAGATCAAAAGGCTGATATTGTCTTCCCTCAGATCACGCATTCCTCCCATAGAAAGGGCTAATCTGATGTCCTCAGAGAGGAAGTAGGTAAACATTTTGAACATTATCACCATTATGTTTCATTTCTTTGGGCCTGCTTGAGGAAAACAAAAAAAAAGGTTATTTATGTACTAATAAAAAAGAGTGATTATGTTCTTAACCAAAGAGTAATGGAAGCCTGAAACCTCAGCTGTGGGTTTTGTAAGCCTGGTCAATCACACCTCAGAGGAACAGAGGACACTATTGCCATCTTTTGTGGGGATAGGTCAGCCTTTCACATTGCTGCTTGTCTTCACCCCAAAGGAAAGCTAGTCATGGAATTGGCCCAGTTTCATGACATGGCTTGTGTGTCAGAATCAGGAGACAGGCTCCCTCCTGGGAATTCCCTCCAATGGAGGTGGATTTAGGACTCCCAAGTCTCCGTCAGGCCAGTGTCCTTTCTGAGCTATGCTTCATCTGTAGAGTGGGTACAACATGGTTTTAAGGGAGAACACTAGAGAGCAGTCATCTACATACCAATGACGAGGGTCTCACAGACATGAGGACTCACTCTATCAGTGCTGTTATCACTAAGGGTACGGTTATGAAATCCAAGGAGGTTGGAAAGGGAAGATGCCTTTGAGTTGATTGAGTCCCAGTGACTTGGCTAGCCTCCCAAGAGGACTCTAGGGTGGCATAGGTGAGTGATAAATTCTATGCAATGTTCCAGAGGGGAGGAAGAGAGTATCTGGCAGAAGTGAAGCACCCAGCTCTCAGCCCTGTGGGGGTCAGGGTGGTGCTAATTCTGAGCCTTTGAGACTAGTTCATTGCCCGCCCCCTCGTCCAGAAGCCCCCAGCTGCATCCAAGCTGTAGGTACATGGGGCTGGATAGCCAGGTTTCTTTCCAGTTAGTGGGTTTCCAGAAACTGTGGGGATCACACCATTGGCTCCTTTTGGGGGGGAACTGGCTGGCTAGAGCAAGGAGCTTGTACATTTATTATGAGGCTGAAAATGAGGAACAAGGCAAACCCACAAACTGTTCCCAAAAGCATCTGCTGCTTCCATCACCCCGGGATCCAGGGCAGCTCTTTTTCCACCAGGTGGGTAGGAAAGCTTCCAAGCATCCCCGTTCCTCCACCCCACCAGCCGCCGCCATTCCCAAAAAAGGCTGCGTGTAGACATGCCGACTCCCATACCAAGAGCCATGATTAGGATTAGATCTCTAAATTATAGATTTTAAAGAGACATTTGCCTTGAATTTCAAGTGCCAATTTTACATAGTGTTATTTTTTTTCTCAAATGTTTTTGCTGTCAGAAACCCTCTTAAAATTGAGTAACTTCATTCAATGGGTATTACCAAACAGCTGCTGGAGAATCTGGAGAATTGAAAACAAGGGAACGAAAAGACAGTCTATGTCCTCAAGCAGTTTATAGTCTGAGGTGAAGGAGCACAGAGAAGACAAAAGAGCCCCCTGAGTCTCCATTGCTCAAGCTTGCCTCTCTGGCTACAGGTCATTTGAGTCCAGTGTGTTCACACTGGATGCCAGTGTGGGCTCTGTAGACCAAAATGCTCTGACTTTTACTTATTTCAGCTTCAATGTACTCTGAGTGTCACACACTGAATCATGAGCTCTGTGCCTCTGGATAACCACCCTCCCATTTATTGAAGAAGTTGCTATGGTTTGCATGTAAAATGTGTTGCACGGGCTGATGGGTTTGAACATTTGTTCCTCAACTAGTGGCGATGCTTCTTAGCAAGACTGGAACGTTTAGAGGGTACAGATGGAAAAGCTGAGTCACTGGCCAGGCTATAGCCTGGCTTTGAACCTAGCCTGAGATGTCGCTTCCAGATCCACTGAGATTCAGTAAGATGGACCAAAAGCCCCCACTGCCATAATTAGAGTTACACCATCTATGGAGGAGATTCCTGTCTGCTGTGCCTTCTTTACCATGAAGGATTGGATTCCTTTAAAGTGTAAAACAAAAGTAAGCCTTTCCTCTCTTAAGTTGCTTTTATCAGGTATCTGGCACAGAAATGATAAAAGTAACTAGTCTAGAGAATTAGTATCAGGAGTGGGGTTGTTGACCTTATGGCCTGTAGCTCTTCAGAGCTGGTTTGTAGAAGAAATGTGAGAGTGTAATGAATTATTCTGGGGGGTAGGGGGGGGCGTCAGGAGACTAGAATGCCAGTAGAAATGCATACCAGAGAGTCTGTGCTCATGAGGTTTTGGAGGTAAGGACAAATTGTCTGTGAGGGATTGTGCTAGAAGCCATTCATATGATCTGGCAAAGAGGATCTGGCTATGTTCTTATCGTGTCCTTTGAGCAAGGCTTAGCCAAAAAGAAGAGACAATGTTTATTTGTTTGGTGGCATAATTTTAAAACAGCACAGCACTTAGACTATGGTGCCAGGGGTCGAGGGAGAACTGAGAAAAGTAGAATAGAAATATGAAGAAAATGTAGTTTGTGGAAGAAAGGAGCTTGGGAATATTTAAAGTTGCAGACAAGCTGACTGCAGGGAAAGCCACTGTAATTGGTAAGCAGATTGGCAACATGAAAGAGAAATCTCACACTTTGCACCAAGGTAATAAGAAAAGTATCAAGTGCAAGACCTCATCCACTGGGCGTTCCAGGGTATGACAACACACACTCATTTAAAAACACAACAACTGTCATTGAAAAGGGAGCACCTGGGAAGCGTCTACACAGACATGCAGAATGCAAGAGTTACAGGGTCATGGAGGTTCCCATCAAAGTTCCAGAATAAAGCTGCTGGGGTCAGGCACTATTTGTAAAAATAAGATTCCCTGAAGAGGTGCCATGAAAGGCCAGTATATGAATATCAGGTCTAAGTTTCAATAGAGACCATTAAGATATTAGAAATGGCCAGACAGTGGTGGTGCATGCCTTTAATCCCAGTACATGGGAAACAGAGGCAAGCAGATCTTTGTGAGTTTAAGGCTAGTCTGGTCTACAGAGTGAGTTCCATGTCAGCCAGGATTGCACAGAGAAACCCTATTTTGAAAAACCAAAACCAACACCAACACCAGAACCAAACTGAAAACCAAAACAACACTAGAAATGCAGGGAATGGAGTATTTACTTGGAAAAGCTGTAGGCACTTAGTGGAGCCAGTCTAGAACAGATGCCCTGTTTGCTACAGGCAGCAAAGTTATAAGCTACCCAACCGCCTGGGGGCACAGATGATGCCACTACAAGCCCGAGATGATGGACATGAACTGTAGGGCTTAGGAGTTGACCTGCTTACTTTGGCTCCACCTTTCTTTGTTGCTCCCTATTCCCATGGGGACGGGTATATTTATTCTGTAGCATTGTGCACTCTCAGTATATACACTTTCTTTTTTTAAAACAGCGTTCACAGCTTAAAGTTTGCCTTGAGTCTCAGAAGAGATTTTGAACTTTGGATTTTTGAACAGTGTTGAAACTGTTAGGAGTACTGGGATTTTTGAAGTTGGACTAAATACACACATTACAATGTGAGGTGGCCATGCGTCTGTGGGAGCCAGGGGTAGAATGTCACGTTCCATGTTGGCTCATGTATTTGAGCACTTGGTCCCCAGCTGTGGTACTGTTGGGGAAGCTTTTCAACATTCAGTAGGTTAATCAGAATAAACAGCTCTCTGGGAAAGAGGGTGAGGGTTAGAGTCTGGCTCTCATGCGGCCCAAGATCTTTGCTTCCTAATTTACCAAGATATATATATATATATTTAAAAGGTTATATTTAAAAAGGATATATATATATATATATATATATATATATATATATATATATATATATATATATATAAATTTTCTGTTCTATAACCCTAGCCGCCATTTCTTCTCAGCCACGATGAATTACTGATATCCTTACATCATGCACCAACGCAAACACCTTTTCTCCTAGGCTGCTTCTGTCAGGATTTTTTTTTTTGGTGTGGAAGCATTTAAATAAGTCACGTAGAAGGCAAAGACACCATCAATGCTCCCTGTCCCCTGTCAAGGAGCCTTGGTCTTCTGTCCTGTGGTGCTTTTTCCAACAAGGTCAGCAACAAAACTACCCATGCCTATAGTGCACCTTCCCGACTCCATCTCAGTAGCTCTCCTTAGTTGGACCACATGCTCTCCTTGTCTTCAGAGCCAGCTCTCCCACATCCCCATCTTGATCAGTCTGGCCTTGCTGGTTGTTTGTTTGTTTGTTTGTTAGAATTTTATCTTCCACCTCATCTGTCTGTAGACTCCAGGGTAGAACAGCATATTTTATGGGGGAACTTAGGAAGGAAAACAGATACTAAATGAGGCACAGCACTGCTTGAACATGCTTGCTAGTCTCTTTAGAAATCTCATAGGCATTAATTCCTGGTGAGGGTGAGTCTGAGTTCTAGTCATATCTTGGTGGCTGTGTAGCCAAATACTCTCCCTGAATCCTCCTTTCTTTATATGGTAAGTAAGGGTGTGAACCCAACCCTCTCAGACCCTTTCCCACTCTTTCATGTGATCAGGCCAGCTTCCTCCTCCTTCAGGTAAGTCTGTTTTCTTCAGATCACACTAGTCTAGGTGGGAAATCCACCATCACCCTTGCGGTTCATCTCGGTTTTCTACTCAGTAAGACCTAGAATCACATAGGAGAGATGCCTCCGGGCATACCTGTGGGAGTATTAACTTGGTAAGGTTAATTGACATGGAAAGGACCCACCTACTATGGGTGGCGTCATTCCCTGGGCTGGGATCCTGGGCTGTATAAAAAGGACTAAACCAGCTAAGCAAGGCATTCTTTGCTTCTTGGTTGTGGGTCTTGATTATGGGACCATCTGTCCCAGCTTCTGCTGTTGTGACTTCCCCACTACAATCCTAAGTTGCTTTCATCTGCGTATTTTATCACAGGAAATAAAAAGAAACTGAGACAACCCTCTTCAGTTGATGCTACTTTCGCTATAATGAAGGCTTCCCTGATTAATTCCATGTTCAAAGTGCATTTCTTTCAACAGTAAAGGGTAAATAAATTTGGGATACCAATGCAGAAAATCAAAACACACTCAAAGGGATTCTGCACGGAAACAAAGGAATTTTTGTTTCCAGAGGACCAAGGGACTCCATCGTGATAAACTACTGGCAACCAAACCCTGTGGTGAACTACAGACTGGTTACACAAATCACCTACTCGAATCCCATCTGTCCATGCTGCTCTGCTATTACAACTTCCAATCTAGAAGGAGAATTCCATAACTTGTGTGGGTTTCAACTCCATGTTACAATATTGGGGCCTGCCATGCACCCTGGCTTGTCATGACAGATTGATTGCCTTCAGAAGTGGCTCTTCAGGAATGTTGGAAACTCTCAGCCTTTCAGACTTTTGCAAGGGACTTTATCCAATGCCTTTATGTATATACTAGGTTTCCTCTGCTGTTACCTGACTCCCCAGTGTTATCTCCTAATTTGAGCTCATTAATGCTTGCAACTCCAAATCAGCCCCAGAAACATATTGAGGTGAATGAAGACTGTATCCCCTTGTCCAAGCTAATAAAAACCTTTTAAGCTACCAAAGTAACTCTAATCAAATTACAGAGGTATAGGCTAGCTCTGTATGCTGATGGGATGGCCATGTCTGGATTCCCAGAAACATACCAGTCACTGTAGTACTTGGGGAGGGGTCTGGTGCTCACCGCATATTCACTACTCCTATCTAGTCCCATACCATTTATATATGACCTGCTATGCCATTTGGTCAGCCTGGGCAATACACCTCAGAAATTTGCTTGATCTGAGACACTACTCCCACCCCCCATACAGACAGACTTAATGAGAGAACAAATGACCCAGCATGCTCAAGGGAGAAAAGGCTTACACATTTTCACAACCGTACCTTCTGGAGTTTGGGAAGCTGAGGTAAGTGCTAGGTCTAGGCAGGTTCAGTGGATGGGTTCTGCCAGAGACATAACTGCCTCTGCCAGCCATGAAAGGAGAGGTAAATAAGGGCTTCAGATGGCTAGCAGGCTATCTGTTTCCAAAGCCTGTCTGAGCTGTTCTACTCAACCATGGGGGAGACAGATGGGGAAAAGGTAAACCCAGATCACTGACGCTGACGCCTCACTAAGGAAGCAAGCCAGGGACATGTCTGTTTCTGTGACATCCCCTTCTGCCCTGATATTCCAGTGGCAGACAGAACATCTCAGAGTAGAAGTTGGCCAGGCTTAGGACCAGGCTAGGTGCTCAATAAAAGCATGTTTGTGCACACAACCCTTGTGGGGCAAAGCCTAGGGGCTTAGTGCCCCTTCTCTGAGGCCTTAGGGAACATCTAGAAAATATACCAAGAACCTCTGGTTCATGCACATCCCCTTCCTCTTACTTGAAGATACAAGACATATATGACTTATCTTTAGCCTATCAGCAGTCAACTCTGTGGCCCTGACTTCTTTCCACTCAAATAAGCTTTAAGTAGCATGGGTAGAGGACACACTGTTTGGTGTCCTTGACTTCTACATGACTTTTTAAAATGCTTCTACAAAAAAAAACCTGACAGAAGTGACCTAGGAGAGAAGGTGTTTGCTTTGCTGCATGGAGTAAGGGGATCCAGAATAGGATGCCAGGGACTGCTTTGGAACAGGGCATGCATCCTATTCTGGATAATGAAATGTGAACTCACCAGAGAAGGATCTGCCATGTTTGTGTGTTGTCTGTGTATGCAGGGGCCATGTGGAGAGTTAAGTCATCCTGTGGAGGATGGCAGAGCAGAAGCAACCAGGTTCTTGATATCAATGACAGTTCTAAGCTTTAGATCGGCTGTTACCAAGGACTTAGCAATGTATGAGAATGATTTTTCCAGTCATTTGGGCCAATCTGAGTGAGGCTTTTTATAACCTGGGGGCACATGTGACTGACAAGGCACTCAGGCTCTGGGCTGGGAAAGCTGTGGGTCTCAGGGACAGGAGCAGTGATCTGAGATCCTCAGTGCCCCTGAGCTCACATGCAGCCAAAGTCTGAACTCAGCTTCTTCCCAAAGCCTGGCTGACAGATGCCACTTGGGGCAGGTAGGAGGGCTGCTCTAGGCCTTAGGGATTCAACTGCCTTAATCCATATGATGACCCCGCCTACACCATGTCTGTGGGGCAGCTATTCCAGTGTCCTATGGAGGGTGTGCTAGGCCTCTCAGATCACTGTCCACTCTGTGGATAGATGCTGGTGGCCAAGACCTGACTGAAGTTTAGTTGAGCTTCTTTGAGTCCTAGTCTCTACTGGATCTTGACCCTGGCTTGATGTCTAGAATTTTAAGCAAAGAATTCCATCAAGCCAATTTACCCAGAAACCCTGGGCTTGCAAGCCAGTAAGGTTTCTTTTTCTTACTCTTGATCACCAGTAAAGTTCCCTACTCCCCATCCTTGACCAAAGTCCTTGAAGTAACTTAACCTTTGGCTGCACCTTGACTACAAATCTCCATTTGCCCTTGCTGGATCTGTGATTGAGTCCAATGTCTCTCTCCCTTAAGAAAGGCTTGACTATATGAATAAAACTGCCTTCACCATCTTTTTTTTATTGCTGTTGGTTGATTTTGAAGCTTTTGTGTCAACCTTAAACTTACTAATTTGCTAAGGATGACCTTTGTAGTATCTAGGAAAAGTCTGTCACTCAGAGCATCATCCTCTTGTCCAACCTCCCCAGCCTCCTGGTACAACACTTTCACATAAACACTAATTTGACTTTTCCATGCCACCATGAGGATTAAAGTTCAAATAGCCAGTGTTGAGGATCTTGATGTTAGCATAGGCAGACACTCAAATGGAAGATGTCATTTCCAGAGGGCAAATGAGGAGAAGGAATGGGCCCAAAGCCAGTATGGGTGGCATGAGCACTACTTTTGATTGTTAACTTGACCAGGCTTAGAAATGCCTGTTAGGATGGTGAGCAGATAAAGCACACTTGTCTCCAAGTCTGATGACATGAGTTCCATTCCTGGAACCCACTCGGTATAAGGGGAGAACAAATTCCTATAATGTATTATGTCATTCCTACATGTTATCATGTCAGCTGGAGAAGGCAGCTTTGAGGTTGTTACAAAGTGGCACCATCAAATGGAAAAGTAAACTTCTGTACCTCCAGGAGATCAGTAGAGTAGGAACAGCTGAGCTCTGGTTTCCCATGGGTGAGCTATCCTCTCCTGGCCATATCTGTCTGTGTGGATTAACTGATGCCAGTCCTTGTGAACACAACAAAAGCAACAATAAAGTAACAACATCTGTGCTCCACATGCACACACTGGCACTACTCACATGTACACACACACACACACACACACACACACACACACAGAAACAAACATATTACATTTTTTTTAAAGAATTTTCTGAGGCATTAGAGATACCCCTTTGGCTGTGACTGTGAATTTCCAAGAACAATTAACTGAAGAAGAGAGAGAGATGGCCTGAACATGGCTGACACCATTCTATGGCCAGGTCTCTAACAGGGAAACAGAAGAGAGCTAGGTGAGCAGGTTAGAGGATGGGAAGGGCCACGAAAGGTAGGTGGAGGCTGGTGAGGCCAAGGTCCAACTTCTTCACCCGGAGTACCAGAGCATCCCTGAGCAGTACCAGAGCATCCCTGAGCAGTACCAGAGCATCTCTGAGCAGTACCAGAGCATCCCTGAGCAGTACCAGAGCATCCCTGAGCAGTACCAGAGCATCCCTGAGCACTTACATGGCAAGTAGTCAGCCCATTCTGTGCTGAGTTCAGTCCCATGTGGACAACACGGAGTCTGTGTATGTTTACTGGTGCACTCCAATGCTAGCCCATAAGTTTATCCACGCCTAAGTGTCTTCCAGACAACCGGACCAGGTGCTCATGTCGCATTGGTGATAAGGGTGTTACAGGGCTGTGGAGAGCTGGGGGACCAGTATAACAGCCACTGTTTACCATGTGGCAGTGGGTGCCAGATAGTTTTGTGTGTGTACATTGTCATGTCACCCAGAGGAAGGAAGAGGTCAAGAGGTGTGGTTTTATTTGTTCTTCCCAACCTAGATCTAGGTGATAGAAAGATTTCACTTAAATCTCTAAGTCATTCAGCCATGTACCCCCTTGACACCCACTGGCTCAGAACCCATCTTGCAGTTGGAGCTGGAATCTACTGTGTGCACAGGGAGGGGGACAGTGAAGGTGCTGTTTCTTCATGAAAAAAAAAATTCTTTGCTAAGCACAAGCTGATTTTCCTGGTTAAAGAATAAGGAAGTATACTTCACTCAGTACCAAATACCCTGAACTAATATACCTCCAGTTTACAAAGCTCAAGTTGTCTGAAAGAAATAGCTGAGGGTATTTTTTGGTTTTGTCTTAATTTTTGTTTGTTTTAAATTTAATGTTTGTTTGTTTTTACCAAAGATTAAACTTTATCAGTGTTCCCAACTCTGCATCACCAGTAGGGCTGGCTCAGAGCTATTGCTTGCTCTAGGAGGAAGCAGGCAAGGAGGCCCACCCTACCCACTTCACACAAGCTTGCACCTCTGGGGGTCACTGACAGAAGGTGGAGATTCTCTCCAGAGCTTGCCGAGCTGATGGCATAGGCTGGGCTTCCTGAGCATCGTCTGGTCTGGGTGACAGGGTCGTTGTACAGGCATAAAAGAAAGGACTGAACAGTCTGAGGTGTAAAAAGAAGCCTTAATCCCTTGCCGGACAAAGCAGCACACAGACACAGGTGGCTAAAATAAATTCCAAGAGTCACTCGGTATTTGTGAGTAATTGTGCCACTGGCTGAAGATGCACTGTACTTTCCTGATGGCGTGGGGAGCGGGTTGTGTTTCATCAGAAGCAGGAAATGCAGATCAAAGACTGGAGGTTAAGGATGCTGAGATCACAGCAGAAAGCAGCTGAGCCCCTGGATGATTTTCAAAAGGACAAGCCTCAGGCAGGAGAAAGTAAAGAGGATGTAACAAATTGTAAGCCAAGTCTTTGTTTCTCAGTCCTTGGCTAGCACTGGACCCTCTCAGACAGCCAGATAAGCCTCCCAGGAGCAAGAAGGGGGGGGTGATATGTTCAAACACCTGTTCCTAGACTCCACCCCAGGGGATCATATCAGCAGGATGGGAGCAAGAGATGCCCCCACCCCCTGAGATTTCAAGACAGGTGGCCTGGGTCCCCTGTTAGAGAAACTATTGGGTCCTGGCAACAAAACAGTGGCTCTGCCAGTCCAGGCTCCACCCTCTGGCAGTTTTCCAACAGGGGTGCCAGGAAAACTGACAAAACGGTTGTCTCTGCTTCTCAAGATCTTCCCAAGGGCGTGTAGAGTAGTCTCACCATGAAAGGCTTGTTTGTCTTGGAGACCAGACCTTGTGAGGCACAGTCAACCACACTTCCAGACCTCTGTAGGGGGTGTATGCACTGGTACAGTTCTTGGTAGGGAAGATGAGAACGGCTTTGTGGTACGCCTTCCTTCTCAGCGGATGAAGACGCAGCAAGGCCTCTGCCTTCACAGTGCTTACCACCCTGAGCAGCTCTTCACCACCTCCTGCTCCCTGCCCATTCCCACAGGGCACATAGGCAACAAAGGCCCTGGCAGTCAACATCCCCACCTCTCCACCCAAGCAGCTGCTAATTTTAAGTTGAACTGAAGTGGATAGCTTCCTTGGGACAGCATTTTCCTATAACACTTGGTTGTCCATTCATTTTTCTGTCTGTTCACCCCTCCATCCATCCAGAGCCCACTAAATTCATCTTGTGGCCTACAGCCTTTGCCACATGGCCACAGGTGGGTAGAACGAACGAGGCCTTTCTACTCAGGTTGCTCAAGGGGCAATGGTGAGCTCCGTAGATGCAAAGCAGTGCCAGTACAAGAGATGCCTCGTGCTGACGCCAAAGAGAAAGCACCACCAAGCTGCAGGTGCCGAGCTCTTTCTACCATGGTCAGGGCAGATGACACTAAGCCAGCATACTTGGTCTAGAGAGCAAGGAGCAAGCAAACACACACACACACACACACACACACACACATGCACACACACACAGACACACACAGACAGAGACAGAGACAGACAGACAGACCAATCGACCCTACTCACTGGAAGCGTAAAGCACACAGGGAAAATGAGAGGAAGCCTGGGTAGTACCTTTATGGAAGTGCCTGCTGGGCATGGATCAATCCCTAGATTCTGTCCTTAGCATCTAAAACAACTAACCAACAAGCCAACCAAAGGCAGAATGAAGCTGAGGGGTCTCCAAAGCTTGCCTACCGGAAGCTAGGCTATAGACAGAGCCACACCTTTCACTTTGCAGGAAGCCCCAAAGCTATTAAGGGTCTGATTTGTGGTGCTTTTGCCTTTGGTGGTTCTCAAGGTGGCTGAGGGAAGGTAATGACTGGTTTGAAGGAAAAGAGGTAAGCTTGGGGTAGAGGGTGGGGTTGACTGTCCCACTAATTGTGACCACAGAGGTAGGCCTGCCCTAGGGCAGTGGTGAAGTAGGCGGCAGGGGCAGAATCCATAGGCAGGCCTTGCTGGCCAGGGAGAAAATGGAGGACCAGAGTACAATGGCCTCCAGGGCTGGGCACACACTCAGATCGCCAGCCTCTCCGGCAGCTACTCACCTCTTAAAAGTCCTGGTGTCCCTCCAATGGCTTTGTGGCTGTTTACTCTGGCTGCTGGCTGTGAGCTAAACACCCCTTAAATGTTTCTTATACATTACAGACTTTTTTCCCCTTACCTGGAAACACTTGGGTGGCTTAATTTGTTTTCTGGAATAACAAAAGCAATTAGGCTAATTGCCTTCAGAATGGGGCGCTCAGAGGCGACAACCTCAACACCACACAGGAGGCAACTGGCAGGTTCCTTCTAGGCTCATAATTTATGGGCTAATTTTCCTGTCCTGTCAAGGGCAGGAACATCTCAGGAACAGAAAAGTGTGCGGCTGGGCAGACTCCAAGGCCTCCCTTCACAGCTTCTTAGCAGCTACCCTTACTGGAAAGACAGAAATACCAGCCGGTTACTTCTACCACAGTGGTGCCAGGGCATTTGCCATGGTGGTACCTGGGCATCCAGACCCCCTCTAACCAGCAAAGCACCCACAATGGAAAAGGGAACTTGTCTTAGAGCCTTGTGTTGCTGCTGAGAATATGATTCTCCCACTTCTCCCTAAATTCCATCTTAATGAGTTAGCCCAGATTTGGAGGACTGTCTTGAAATGACAGGAACCACAGTTTGGGACATGTAGAGATGGCATCCTGGCCTAGTCTCCCCACTGTGTGTGTGTGTGGGGGGGGCGGTTTAGTTCTAGCAAGTGATGCTATCTATCACTGGCTATGCCTTAAGGGTAGAAAGAGTGTCACATGACCATTTCTTTCAAGTTGAGATATTGTCTTTCCTGTAAGAGAAGAAACATTCATACACCCAACTCAGGAAGCTCAGAGCTACAGGACTTACTTCATGGGGCTCCAGGCTACATGAACAGTGATTAACTGCTGTGAAGAAGAGAATCTTCAGTGGGGCTGCCTGCACGGTGGGTATGCAGCAGGGATGGTGGGTATGCAGCAGGGATGGTGGGTATGCAGCAGGGATGTAGCTGCTGAGTCATCCAGTCTGCTGCTGTGCAGTGTCGGATGATAGTGTGGCTGTTTTTGAAACATTGTCCCACTAAGCTTACTGCTTCCCCAGAGCTAGATGTGAGAGGAATCCCTTCTTGAGTCTGTCATCGAGGTCTTCTGTGGGAGTGAACAGATGGTTGTTCACAGCTCCTCAGGAAAAGTCACAGGATGAGGAGACATTGGCTACAGGGCTGTCTCTGAGGATCCCACAGCTCTGTGGAGAAATGGATACCACCCCACTACCACTACCTAGGTGCTAGACTGGATTGCCTCCAAGCTGCATGGCGGACGCACCGAGAGGATGGATACAGGATGCTTATGAAGGGCACAGCTCCTTGGTACAGCTTGGGACTGAGCAGCAGACTCCCCGGTGGAGTAAGCGTTTAGTACAGAATCCCCAAAGCTGGGGTGGGACTTGAAAAGAGCTCTGGAGGAGGCAGGGCAAGCTGAAGACAGGCACTGAGATGTGAAGGCAGAGGCTGTGTGAGGATGCTGGTGGTCACCCCACTGAAACTTCACCTGTGGTGGAAACTGTAGAAAAAACCGGTTAGAAAGGCAGTGAAGGACCACGTGGCCAGATGGCATTTGGAGGTTGTGATGGACAATAGGAGCCAGCTTTGAAAAGGAAAGCTTACCTGTCTTTTAGGCTGACCACCCTCTCAGAGGATGAAGGGCTAGCAGAGGGTAAGAGAGGAAGCCTAGTGGCCTATGGTGATGGAGAAAGACAAGGCTGGAATGACTCAGATAAGGTGGAGAAATGTGGACCAATTTGACATGCAAAATGTAAAAGGTGGAGTCGTGTGGGGTTGTTGATGGATACAGGAAAGGGGCAGGCAGGGTCAGAGGTTATTTCCTGATATGAATATACAGTGTGGTCCCAGAGGTGGGGCAGGAAGAGCAAGCAGAAAGCAGGTCTCTCAAAATTAAGAGCTGTGCAGGTCCTCAGATGACTGGACTTCTCACCTCCTTCTAAGACTCCGGCCGAGTGGGATGCAGAAGGAAATCAGGACAACTAAAAGCAAGAGAAGCCTCGTTGGATCAAGGGATTTAAGGGCTTTTCTGGGACATGAGGCAGAGGGATGCCTCAGTTCACAGTCCACAGCCCAGAACTTATATATAGAGCAGCCTGCCCCTGGAAACGGAGCCCACTCCCAAATTCACACCTAACCCTAGAGGCACAGCCAAGAGGAGCCACAGGGGAAAGCAACGATCTGAATATGGAAGACTCGCCGAGGTAGGAAAGGGGAGTTAGAGAGTTCTTTTCTTAAAAAGTGAAATGAGGGGGCTGGAGAGATGGCTCAGCAGTTCAGAGTACTTGCTGCTCTGATGCACAAGCTGGGCTCCCAGCACCCACACTAGGTGACTTACAACTACCTGTGACTCCAGTTCCAGAGGATCTAGTGCCCTCCTCTGGTGTCTGTGGAAACTGAACTTGGGTGCACAAATACCGCTTTCCCCCCTCCTGCCCCCATGAATAAAAATAAAACCTTCTTTTAAAAGTAGAAGGAACTGTAAGAGGAAATCCAGCATGGTTCATGTGGAAGTTGGAATCTTTCTCACTGTGGCAGGGTAGTGGATAGGGGAAGCCCAGACAGCGCCCAACCGAAAAAGCCTTTGTCATACAGTGGACTGCCAGCTTCCAAGCCCTGCCCTGGAATGAGAGCTTCCAGCCAGATTCTGGACCTCTATGTTCCTGTGTGAGAATGGACTGCTGAAAAATCACAGGACCCATAACACAAAATACTTAGAATAGGGTCACAAAGGGACTGAAAACAAGAGAATCAACAAAAATTTGCAAGCCGCAAACACAACCCCAAACCACAGAAGGAATCTACAGGGTGGAAGAAAGCTGGAAGTAGAAAGGAGAATGAAAGAAAACTGCACACTAACTAGGAAACCATTAGCTCAAGCTGGGAGTAGTGGCACACACCTGCAATCCCAACACCTGGGAGTTCTGACAGGTGGCTCAAGAGTCAAGGTCATCTTCAGGTGCGTCATAAATTCAAGGCTGGCCTAAAGAGCTCAACCCTATATCCCCCAAAATACTATAAGGACAGAGTAAGGAAGAAAAGTGCCATGCTAGAATTGCAAGAATTTGAATGGTATGGAAACTAAACATGAGTTGTTTCTTAGTTACGTGTGTGTGTGTGTGTGTGTGTGTGTGTGTGTGTGTGTGTGTGTGTGCCAGCCACAGCATGGGAGTGCAGGTCAGGGGATAACTTTCAAGAATTGTTAGCTTCTTCTCCCATTCAGGCTCTGGAAATCAAACTCAGGGGCGTCAGCTCTTCAGTGACAAGCCCTCTCTACTGGCTGAGCCTTCCTTTAAGTCCAAGCAGGAAGTCTTTCTTTTCTCTAATCAGCACATGATGTTTTAGATGTTGCTATGACATTTCCTTATTTCCCCTTTCATGTCCCTTGTGACATTTGTGTCCACCCCCCACCCCCCGCCCTTCCTCGTCACCTAATACCATCCTCTCTGGGTCTCCCGTCTAGACCATCTATACATACATGCACGTATGCACTGTAGTCTGGGATCTGCACAGGAGGGTGAGCATGAGCTTCGTTTCTCTCTCAGTTTGGCTGACCTCACTTGTTTTTGTGCTTTCCATGCATGGGTTTCTGACCTACAGCATTCAGTACTCAGACTGGGCAACAAAGCCAAAGGGATTTTCCAGAATACAGAATAAAATATGTCGGGAGGCAGAAACTTTGGGGAAAGAAGTACATGAGAAGAAATACTGCCCCAGGGTGTTTTTTAAATGAAATTAATATTTTCAGAAAGCCAGAAATCCAATATGAGAAACACACACACACACACACACACACACACACACGCACACCTATCTTTCCTATGAGGATGGATAAGCACAGCTAGGTTGTGGAAAACACATGGAATGACCACCAAAGCCCTAAAGCCAGATACATCCTTGCAGAACTTCACAACACCAAGGGTATTAATTAGTTAATTCACCATGGACTTACTTTGCACTAATTTTAATTTATAAAATATTGCATTTAATATCACTTTTTTGATTACAGAGTTTCAGTGTTAGAGGCAAGTGCTTCAGCTGCTGGGTCCTCATGCCAGGGCACAGCGTGGGGGTGAAGGAATGAAGCACTGGTGTTATACTCACGAACCTTAAAGAAGATTGGAGGGTGGGGGTGGCTGCAGTCATGGGAAGAAGAGACCTCATGAATGGAATCAAAGCATTTATTCAAAATGCCCCAGAGACATACCTCACCCTTCCACCATGGGAAGACACAGATGGCAGGTGCCATCCATACCAGACAAGCAATCCGTCAGCACCTCAGGTCTCAGCCCCTGGTAGCAGTAAATGTCTCTCTTTGTAATTGATTTAGATCGCGTGTGCACAGACATGAGAGTGTACAGACACACGTGCACAAGTGAAGGTCAGAAGACAACTCGAAGTCAGTTTTCTTCTTCTACCATGTGGGTTCCACAAGTTGGACTCTGGCCGTCAGGCTTGGTGATAGTCACTTTTAGCCAAGGAAGTTCCAGCCCAAGGAAGAAACTTCTATTGTTGACCTGTTACTGACAGCCTAAATGAATCAAGACATGATGACTCTAATACTTTTCAAATAAACTCGATGAGCCACCCATAAGGAACAAGAGGCAGTGCTGAACACATTCACATATATGACACACATTTACTCCCCTCCCTGTGAATATGTGGGTCTGTGCTTGTGTGAGTGGGGGTGCCTGTATGTGGAAGCCTCTGGACATATAGAGGCTGATATTGGGTGTCTTCTTTGCTGGCTATTTACTTGAATTTTGAGATAGAGTCTCTCATAGAACCTGGCACTCACTAATTGTCTAGGCTGGCTGGCTGGTACACACTCCTTTTGCTCCCATCCCCTGTGCTGGACTTACAGACACATGCCCTGTGTGTTCCTCTTATGTGGATGCTGGGGATTCGAACTCAGGCCCTGATGCATACACAGTGAGCCCTGTACTGATAAATCATCCCTTGGCCCCAGCACTGGGCTTTCCATCAGTGATACTGCTTGCTTAAAGATGACAGTATCGGAGTGTCATTTTCTCTTCCTAGAGACTTACCACCCTATCTGTATTTACATGGGGTCATATGACCTATCCAGAGAAGTAAGGGTAGGAATGGGATTCGAGATCACTTCTGATTGGGGCCAGTTAAAAGCCAGGGGCCTTTCCCACACCTTTTTCTGCCCTCATTCAGTGACTTTGGAAACCACACAAGGGAAGGAGTGTGGTTCCATAGTTATTGTGTGCAGCAAAAATGTCTCATTCTAACACCGCAGGGGTGATGACAGGCTGTGACATGAGTATGCAGGGTGTACCCTGGGCAGGCAGGAGGTCATCGCTTGTGAAACTTGACTAGGAAGAACATTGGTGTTCTCTGTCCAGTTAATAAAGTGTAAAGACAGAACAAAAATGTTTAGATATTCCAGTGTCAGATGCTTGAGCCCCTAAGCATGGTGGGGTTTGATTGTTTGTTTTTGGTTGTTCTTATTCTTTTTTTTTTGTTTTTTTTTTTCAAGACAGGGTTTCTCTGTGTAGCCCTGGCTGTCCTGGAACTCACTCTGTAGACCAGGCTGGCCTTGAACTCAGAAATCCACCTTCCTCTGCCTCCCAAGTGCTGGGATTAAAGGCATGTGCCACCACCGCCTGGCTTATTCTTTTTTTTTTTTTTTTTTTTTTTTTTAATAATAGGGGTGTGCTCCAGAAAAGCATAAACAACAAACAAAGAAAACACAAGCTATTTTGGAAAGGGCAGAACAGATTTTTCAAAAGTTCCAGACTAGAACAGAAAGAGGTTCCAGAAGAGAGGCCACCGGAAAAACAAGGCGGTGCTGACTGCAGAGGCTACTGAGGGGTTCTGGGACAGCACAATATGGAGGGCCAGACTATGGGATGCCCAGAGAAGGGAAGAGAATTCCAAAACTTGACTCCACTGCCCAGAGGTCAAATTTTCTAGGTATAACATGGGAGTCTGACTATTCGCACTGAGTTCCAGGTCCTGGTTATCCTTGACTTTGCTTTCTTAACGTTTTTCTGGCACACATATCTGTGCACCACATGTGCCTCAGAAGAGAGCTTTGGAGCCCCTGGAACTGCTTTTACAGAAGGTTGTGAGCCACCATGTGGGTGCTAAGAACCAAACGAAGGACCTCTATAAGAATAACATGTGCTCTTGTTACCAAGCCAACTTTTCAGGCCCCATCCTTGACTTTTAGTATCACCCAATAGACCAATGATAGGAGGGTATGAACATGTTGGCCAGAGAGCGAGCAGATCTTGGCCATTGGATCTGAGTTAGCTAATTCAGAGGAAGTTCAGGAAGCTGGAACAGGGATGGGATTTTCTCATGGTCCCTTAGGCCATGGCACTGGCCCTGAACCCAGCCCTTTGTTCTATCACCTCCTGCACTGCTCCCCTTATGTGGGTCCATGGTCATGGGCTCTGGTAGGGAAGCTGGGTGTGTCAGCGCATGCCCTTAACCTGACACGCAGGAGACAAGGGTAGGTAGCTCTCTCTGGGTTTGAAACTAGCCTTGTCTACATAGTGCAGTCCAGGCCAGCCATCTATACAGTAAGACCCTGTCTCTACACCCTTCCTATTCAAAAGAAAAACATCAAGAGTCAGGGCAGGAGACCTCCTGCCCGTGATCTCTGTTTCTCGGTAAATACCAAGTGACTTCTGCAGAGTGCACCGCCCTGGTCAGGTCCTGACAGGCCTCCCTCTCCCTGTTGCTTTAGACACTTCTCCTCCCTGTGGGGGTGGCTGTCGATTTTCCCTCAAGAGAAGATAACCTTGCCTGTCCAACACGCTCTCATCTCGGGCGCTGGTTCCAGTTTTCAGAGACTATTGGAGAAACTCTGATTTAAGAAGAAAAGAAAAAAATCGATGGTGTGCTCTGTAGAGGTCACACGTCAAAGCCTGTCAGAAGCTTGGCAGCCTTCCAGGCAGGCGGTTCCATGCTGCCCCTATCTGTGAAGCTTTAGCAGGGCAGAACAAGGCTTGGGCCTTCCGTTATAGGTGATATCATGGCTCCCTGTTGCATGTAGCATGTCCCTTCTATGGCCCCTGAGAGTCCTGACTCAGCTCTGATCAGGTGTACTTAGTCGGGTAAGGCCACCTTGGCAGCCTTGATGTGGCTGCCGAGTGGTTATAGAATCAAGAGTTAAGTGGGACCAGTCCTCAGCTACTGGAGCAATGCTCTTCCCTGGATGTGTTTAAATGAAAAGTCTTATGTGTTATTATTCTAAGGAGAGGTAAGAACCCTTTTAGAGAAATCTTGCCACTGGGCTGGCATGCCCATCCCCCCACCTCAGTTTAAAAAAAAAAAAAGCAGACAGTAGGTCTTGCTTCAATTTCTGCTATAGTCTCCTCCTGTCCTAGAATCAGGGAAATGGGAAGAGCTGGCCCTCGTCTTCAGGGAAATGGGGAATGTGGAATGTGGCACCTGCTTTGACCTCTTCCACATATAAGCAGCTCTCCTGGTAACTAGGGTCTCAGACAGTCTCACGATCCTTCCACGGTCCAGATTTTGGCCCCTGAATCATTTTCTTACTCCATGTCCAGCAGCTAAACTCACAGTAGCCAAGGGAAGGACAAGAGGAGACTTGCCCGTGCACTCACTGAGGGCTCAGTAGAGAACACAGCATGCTCTGTGGGCAGGCTCAGACTGTGGGCAAGGGCTAGTGCATCTTTGCTTCATATGGAGGGAGGTGTGTCCCAGCTCCACCTAGGCAGTGGGAAAGTGCAGAGACCAGCAGGAAATGTCAGGCTTTGCTCATCTGTGTCAATAATTCTATTCTGCGGCTGTCATCAAAGGCGGTCTGTGCACAGGGATGGGCAGAGGCCCATGGCTTCCCTGACTTACAGGCAGGCAGTGCAACATTAGGCAGCTATTTGCAGTGAAGGCTCTTCATTTTCTGCTCCCTGGCCCTGGCATGAATAAGGCGAGCGCATTTAATTGCCAAGAATGCTTGATGCAGTGAGCAAAAGCTGTGGATGCCAGGGTCAGTGCGAAGAGCCGCACACCCGTGATTACTGCTAAATTATCTTCCTCCTTTCTTAGTAATTTCCTTTGAAGGCAGTAAACATCAGCAGTTTCTCTGTAGCTTTGGCTAATCCTCTAATTGAACGAGTCCTGTAATTTGTGTGAAAGTTTGCACATGTGTAGGTGCATGTGTGGGCACATGTGCATGTGGGTATGGATGCATGCATATTTACATGTGCGTGAAGTTGACGTCAGGTGTACTGTCTGCCCACTTTCTGCTTTACTGAAGCAAGGTCTGTCAAAAGCAAAACCAAAACAAAATCCCAACAACAACAACAACAACAAACCTAAAAAACTCAGAGCTCACGAATTTGGCTACTCTAGCTGGCCAGCTTATCCCAGAGCCCCTGTCTCTGCCTCCTGAATGCTCGGATTCCAAGTAGCTATCATACCTGCCTAGATTTTACATGAGTTCTGGGGATGCAAACTTTGATCCTTGTACTTGTGTGGCAGAAACTTTAACCCATGGAACCCATTTCCCCAGCCCAAGTCCTGCCATTTTAACTTTTGGAACTCCCTTACTCTCAGTGTTGTCAGCATCCATAGGTTAATTTTCAGTCCCAGCATGCTTTGAGCAGCTGATGTTATCTTGTGGCTCTAGCATCCTCCTCATGTTAGAGTCCCCGGCCTGTCCTCAATCATGAGAAAATGAAAGAGAATGTGTTCCTGTCTCAAGGGTTCACAGACTTACATCCAGCCCTGGTTGGATCCAGGATCCAGTGAATTGGACATTTATGTCTGGAAGACTCTGGGAGCCATACATCATGTTTCTCAAGTTAGGCACCGAAGCCTAAGCTCCAGGCTGGGTCCCTGAGAAGTTTGTCTAGCACAATAACATCTACATTGGTTTTCCCAATAGTCTGCCAACAGGTGGGCAAGAAGGGGACATAACAAGATGTCATTCATAATTTAGAATTCATCACTGAAAAGGGCTCTGCAGTAGCAGTCCAACCTCAATTACTTCCAAGATGTCTTTCCAGCGCTGCTCCTCGCTGCCGGGTCACCCCGAGGTTGCAGGATTCTTCAAGATTCTTTTACCCCACCTCCCTCACTCTGCCTTCTCATCGCCCCGCCTGTCATAAAGCCATTTTATCTCTGGAGGAGTTTTATGCCAGGGATATATGACCAGAATACATGAAGGTCTTTTAAATTTATTTTCAATAGCCCCACCACTCCTCTCCATGAAATATTTAGCATTTAACTCGTTATTCCGGCTGCTGGAGAAGTCTCGGGTGCAAGGTGGCTTTGTAGAGATGGCAGAATGTCACACCAAGGTAATTGTTTCTCTTTATTTCCTCTAGATAAAGAATAAGTAATAGGCAAGTCTGAATTATCGGGCAGTGCTTCCATCACGGGCTCCAGTGATAACATAACCAGCAGATTGAATTTGGAGTGGTCCCGCATAATCAGCTTCCCCTTGCTTCAGAGAATTTGCTTGGGAATGAGTCTGCCTTGGTGCATGAGCCACCCTGCCAGCGTGTGTGCACACAGGCACTGCTTTCTAGTAACTCCAAACAACAGAGCAGAGCCTGCATGGGTGGAGGGCAGCCTGTGGAGGATTCTCTGAATATATACCAGGGTGGTGCAGTGGGTGTGCACATGCCTGTGGCAGAAAGCAAGTACAAGAGGAGAAAGAGGAGGAGGAAGAGAAGGAAGAAGAGGAGGAAGAGGAGGAAGAGGAGGAGAAAGAAGAAGGGGAGGAGGAGGAAGAGGAAGAGGAGAATGAAGAGGAAGGGGGAGGGGGAAAAGGAGAAGGAGGGAGAGGAGGGAGAGGAGGAAGAGGAGGAAGAGGAGGAAGAGAATGAAGAGGAAGGGGAGGAGGAAGAGGAGGAAGAAGAAGAGAATGGGGAGGAGGTGGAAAAGGAAGATGAGGAAGAAGGGGAGGAAGGACAGAGAGAGAGGCAAAGACAGGGACCTAAGGCCAGCAGGAGAGTATGAGGAGACCACCAAGGAGAAGAACAGAGATGGCAAAACCCCAAAGGAGAGACTTGGTGAGTAAGAAGGAACTAAAGAGACGTGATACCAAACCTCTGGAAGCATGTAGCATCTAACATGAGGCTGATTCCACTACGCCGAGTTCCCCAAACCACAGTAGAATCAGACAGCCAGTTCCTAAATCATCTGAGGCACTTGCCTTCTCTCATGGATGCCTACCAGCAGCCTGGGTTTTGTTTGTTTTGTTGTTTGTTTGTTTGTTTTGAGATAAGGCTCTCACTATCTTGCTAGACTGATTTCAGACTCCTGAACTCTCAAATGAACCTCCAACTGGGTCTCCAGAAAGCTGACCTAGAAGTGTACCGCCGTGCTGTCCCTCACCCGGGTTTGAAGCCCTGACTGAGCTCTGTCTGGTGTGACAGCACCCTCCAGATTGAAACTGGAGGGCAGGAGGTGCATTATAAGACTCTGGAAGCTAAGGAAACTCACGAGCCTCAGAAAGTACAAGAAACTCACAAGATTCACAAGCCCCTAAAGTCATCAAAGTGAGCAATAATTTCTGGGGAGAGAGTGGATAGAGTGTGGGAGCTGTGCAGGGAGTTTCAGGGACACAGCTTTCCTGAGTCCTCACCCAACCCTGGGGTGGGCCTTTCAGAGATACAGCAGAGTCACCCATTCTTCTGTAAGTAACCTACCAACTCTCCCTCATCAAGCTGAGGTTGGGTGAAACCATTTCTTTATCCTGCTGCCAGTGTTCTACTTGGGCAGAACAGATGTTTGTTTATGTCTCCCTAACAACTACTGCACCGCAGTTGAACACTGTCCCCCCAAGCCCTTGGTTTTAGTTGGACTCATTGTCACCTTATACCATGCTTTTATGTCTCAGAAAAATTTAAGACAGAGCAAAGTTTTGTTTTTTCCTTTTCTAAGCATTTCAAGAAGACAAGACATAAATATTCATGGCTGACATGGAAAAGCTGGCTAGGGAGAGGTTGTGGAGGAACAAATTATCCTGTGAAATTTTTATAGCATGTCCACTTACTTCCTTGGTAAACCATCCCACAGAAAACAGCATCAGATGTCAGATGGGCCAGCCTCCACTGTGTGTGAGCCATCTCTGAGCAGGCAGTGTTTTCCCTTCTATGACAATACCCTCCATGGTCTGTCATGTCACTCTACTTGACCACCTTTCCTCTATTTAGAAGCCAAAGGTTGCCCTTCCTATGGACAGTGGCCCTCACTGGCCCAGGTCAGTAGATCATCTGGTAAGTAAGCTGTAGACCACTACATGGATATAACTTGTGACTGAAAGGTTGAGGCCCTAGTTGTCTCTTGTGCCTCTGTATTAGTTAGGGTTGTACTGCTGTGAACAGACACCATGACCAAGGCAAGTCTTATAAAAAACAACATTTAATTGGGGCTAGCTTACAGGTTCAGAGGTTCAGTCCATTATCATCAAGGTGGGAGCATGGCAGCATCCAGGCTGTCATGGCACAGACAGAGCTGAGAGTTCTATGTCTTCATCCAAAGGCTGCTAGTGGAAGACTGACTTCCAGGCAACTGGCGTGAGAGTCTTAAGCCTACACTCACAGTGACACACCTACTCCACCAAGGTCACACCTATTCCAACAAGGCCACACCTCCAAATGGTGACACTTCCTGGTCCAAGAATATATAAACCATCACAGCCTCATAATATGAACCTGGGAAATGACAGGACAGGGCTAAGAACCAAGCTAAGCCAGCGCTGGGGATGAGCAGCCCTTAGGACTGAGGTCAGAGAATCTTACTTCATCTTTAGATCAAGCAGATCTACATAAACTAACCTATCCTTCTGAAGGCTGCCTCATGATGATGGCTGGCTTCCCCAGCAGTGTCTGGGTATGGCACACAAAAGTGCTTCCAATCCACTCATAAGAGCTTCGTCTTTTCAGCCAATGCACTCTTTTCAAGGAACCAAGAGCTCTATAGTATGTATTAGTATTCTATAGTATGTGTCTGTTATTCTTGTTTACATCTTAACTACCTGTTAAAATGACAAAAGAAGAAAGAGAGGGAGGAAAGGAGGAATGAAGGAAGGAGGAGGAAGAAGAGAAGGAAAAGGAGGAAGAGGGGGAGGAAGAAGAGAAGGAATAGGAGGAACAGGAAGAGGGGAAGGAGGAAGGAGAGGAAGAAGAGGAGGAGGGGTTGGGAGAAAAAAGAAAAGAGAAGAGAGAAAGGGGGAAGGGGAGATTTTAAAACAAATTTCTCAAATCTGTTGATAGTTTCTGGTTTTGTCAGATAGCCTTTGAAAATATGGCTCTAATTTCTAAGGGGAGGGAGTTGAATTTCTCAGAAATGACCCATAAACCAATCTACCATTTTCTTACTCTTTCTTTTCTCTGTTTTTGTTGTTGTTGTGAATGTGTGTGTGTGTGTGTGTGTATGCACTCATGTGTGTGCATGTGTGTGTGTGCGTGTGTGTGTGTATTCGTATGTGAGTGCGTGTGTGCGTGCATGCACATCCAAGGCTGATGCCAGATAATCTTCTATCCTTCCTTCGCCTTATTCAATGAGGCAAGGTCTCTCAATCAAACCGACAGCTCACCAGTGTGGCTTGTCTCGCTGGCAGTTTGCTCTGGGGATCCTTCTGAGGCTTGAATTACAGGTGTGCACATTTACATGAGTCCTGGGGAATCTAAAGTCAGCCTTTCTACTTGTGTGGCAAGCATCTCAGCCAACAATCCACCTCTTTGGCCCTGTTCTAATAAATGTTGTTTCTTCAAGTTCTGTCCAGTAGTTTGCCATTATGCAAGGTAGGCACTCTACAGTCCTTATCCAGCCTTTAATAGTTTTCTGCATCTCACTACATCCTTTTAGACCTATGGGGAGAGAAACATTTTTTTTCATCACACTTGAAGAGGAGGGAAACTGAGGCTGGAGAGAGACCAGGTGGCTTCTTCAAGACCACCAGGGCTGGGACTCAAACTACACTGAGTGACTTCCAAACATCTACTCTCAGTAGTAGTACAGAACGTGTCCCCTCAGGAAGGAGCCAGGGAGAACGTAACCCCTGAACATTCAGTTGACACCTCTTCTCCTGGGAGACAAACGGCTGAGATTTTAATTGGCCTGGACAGCAACTTACCCCAAGCCTCTTCTTCAAATGCTATCTTCAAAACTCTATAATATTCTTTCTCTTTTCCCTTACCACAAGAAACGCCAGTTTCCCAGAGACTTCAGATAGAGATTTTCCTGGATACTCGATAACTGTTTGGGGGGGGGGGGTCCTAACGAAGACTTCGAACAGGGGGCATTTCATATCCATTGATTGCCTGGTCTTTGTGACTTCCACAGTGATGACTTCGAAGGCAGATGCCAGCCAGTGATGCCAGCAGACAGCTTTCTCTTTTACACTTTCTCCCCATACTTCACTGTGAGTGAATTTCATTAGGAAGCGAATTATGCTCTTCTGTGGAAGGTCCCCATTGAACCCCATACCACTCACAATGCCTCTCTGAAATTCTACTAATGAAAAAATGTGGGGATGAGCCGCATAACCAACCCCGTTTTTCCCCTCTTAATAAAATTTACGCTGTCTGTGTACAGAGCACATTGTGGCATAATTTGGACTTAGACTCACTCATTGCCTTCATCCTCACGATTTATGGCATGATGGTCCATGGAACAGTCTAAAACCTCAGCTTCCACTGCGGCTCATTTGAAATTCTAACTGCATCCGCGAGCTGGTTGTCTGTCTCTGCTCTCCTTCCATAACCCACTCGGGTTCGAGCCTCTGGGAGGAGCATCTGTCACCGTGATAACAGGCAGGGATAAATAATGCATTTTTGGGGGGGGGAGCAGGACTCATTTTGCTGCTGCTGTTAGAATGCAGGCCCAATATTATGGGCTTGCAAATTTAATTTTAATTTCTTCTGTGGTTTTTCCCTTTAACATTCTCCATTGATCCCCAGAGTCAGGGAAACATGCAGTTTATGGTCTGCACAATAGCTGAACCCCCAACCCTCAAGCCGCCGCATCCATTCCTGTCCATCAGATCAGGACAAGGTTTTAATTTTTCATGAAAGGCAGTGCTGCAGCCTTCTACATGGCCAGATAACTGGGGTAATTTGCTCTCACACACCGACTCCATTCAGTTTCAGGCTCCTGGGGCCTCTGCATTGACCTGGATTGGCACAGTTAGGAAGGCAGCTTCCCTGCCAGGCAGGCTGGGGATAGGAGGGGCATGGAGGTTGGGAGGGTCTTGCATTAACCCCCACAGAGTATGGGCTGAAGCTACCTTGTCCATTCGAGGTTTTGCAGTTGTGACTACATCCCTAAAGGACACAGGGGAAAAGATTCTCAAACACTGAGTCTCAAGTCTGAACATTTTTCCCATAAAAAATATTTTTTTTCCTTTTTAAAAATTTAAACAGCATTTTAACCAGGTAGCATAGGCTGGCCTTGACCTTAAAACAATCCTCCTGTCTCAGCTTTCTGAATGTTGGGATGGCAGGCCTTTGTCACTACACCTGGATAACTCTTTTAAGTACTTGATGTTGGGTGAGAATTTTGAGAAAGGTTTAGGGTAAAATGAAAATGCTAAAACAAAACAAAACAAAAAACAAAACTACAAAAACAAACCAAAAAACCCCTGCACTTTTGGTACACTTCTCATAGGATCTATAATAATAATAATAAATAATAATAATAATATAGAACATATACAGCATGTGTGCAGAGGTCAAAGGACATGCCTGTGGAGTCTATATGTATGCGTGTATGCTCTGGTGAGGTAACTCAGGTCATCAGTCTTGAGTAGCGAGCACCTTTGCCCCCTGAGCCATCCGCTGGTCCCTCACATGATTTATTTACGCTCCTCCATATTACCAATTACCATCTAGCATTTTTCACTTTGAATCGCTTATTTGTTATTCACCTCCCTCCTAGAGAACAAGAGTCCCACAGTGGATGCTCGGAGTGCACCTTGCTCACAGCGTGGCACTGGGCACATAAGGGATGCTAAACGAATGTGTGGGTGAACCAAACAGAAGCCATTAGCCTGGGGCTAGCACAACTTTGCTTATGATGTCTCTAAAAGGGCGTCTGACTTCTTTAAGATTCAGTTTCTCTTTCCATCCAAAGGAGGGGACATAACGGCCCATTGAATGAAAGCAAGCCAGGTGACAGAGCCATTAAAAAGTGGCAGATGCAATGGAACACATTCTCACAGCATAGAAGAGCATAGAAGAGCATAGAAGAACATGTGTGTGTTCTCTCACACAAGGGCTGACACACACAACATGAGAGAGACTCAGAGAACAGTACTCATGGAGAGCCAGACACAAGAAGCTCCTGCTGTCTGACACACACATGAAGTGCCTGAAAGAGGCAAACCATGTAGACAGAAGGAGGCAGAGCCATTGCCTAAGGCTGGGGGTCAGGGTGTGGAGCAGAGGGGAAGGTAGTTTCTTTGGGGGTAACAGAAATACTCTAAAATTTGCCTGCAGCAGTAACTGAATGGTTCTGTAAATAGCCTTAAAAGAAAAAGTCATTGATAGGCTCAAATAAACAAATCTTATCTTAAATTCTATCCTAAAGTACCTCAATACAGCTATCTAACTGTACTTCCCCAAAGCTATTAAATATGAGACTCAAGGGGCTGGAGAGACAGCTCAGCTGGTAAAGTCCTCACAACCATGAAGACCTGAGCGTGATCCCCAGAAATCTGGGGTGTGGGCAATGCTATCCTTCGGCCTGCACACACACACACAACACACACACACACACACATATGCACACTCACACACACACACACTCACACACACATACACACTCACATACATACACACACTCACATACATATACATACACATACACACACACACAATTTATGCATAAAATATAAGCATACATAAAAAAAACACGTGTTGTTGGCAAATGAGTTCTTTCTATGTAGTCCTACGGAAATGCATAGTGGTATGGTTCATATGCCCTCCTTCTGATGAACAAAACAACTTACACATGCCACTCCAAAGCAATTAAAGAGAAAGATGGAGGCAGTTTTCCTCGAGGATCTGACGAAGTAAAGTTGGGGACAGCATTCATCAGAGCACATTGGGCAGCTACGGTGCTGCTGGCTGCCATTACCTCCTGACTGCCTGTCACCCCGTATGCAGCAAACAAAGGGAAAAAAACACCTGCAGAAGCCAGACTGCCTGGGTTCCAGCTCCAGCTCTGCCACTGGCAAGCCCTTCAGATGTTGGGCAAATGAGTGCATCTCTGTGAACCTCAGTTTCCCCACGTGAAAAATAAGGGTAACAGTGGTGATTCTACTGGTGAAGAAGGAGCCTTATATGAGCATCTACTCTTAGGGGTATGGCCGAAAGACAGGTAATATGCCACCAGAGCACCCACCATGGTCCTACTGCTGTGTTAAAGGCACACAGTGTTGCTGAGTGACTGTGGGCCAGCATGCAGATCTCCCTATTGTCCAGTCTCTGTAGAGGACATGCTGGCTCAATGTGAGCAGCACCTTGCCCTGGAGGTGCTTGCAGGCTTGGAAAAGAGCGGCTGGTAGGGCCTTTCATCCTTTATAGCAGTGTGTCTCCTCCAACTGTGTCTCCCAATATCAAGGGCAAAAGCGTCTCCCCACAATCTCATTGACTGCTTAACCCCTGCCCCCAGTAAGCCACCTCATCTATGACCCAGGAGGTTGTGTCAATGGATGATAATCTCCTTTTCCTTAGAAAGAGGAGGCCTGGTTTTCAAATGAGATTTCTCTCAGAAAGCCTTTACCTATACTTCAGTAACACTCCGTTAAAAAAAAAAAAAAAGTCAGCTCCTGCCACTGAGCAGCAGCAGATCACACACAGTCACAGATATCCTAAGTGTGGAGAGAGATGGACCAGGCTGTGACACAGAGGTGGATCTGCCAATCTCAGATACTTCTGAGACAGACATGAAGAGACAGTGGCTCTTAGCATAATAAATCCTTGGAAAGCTTACCTGCTAAGGACTGGGCACTATGTTGTTGCTTGGGAGACACTGGGGACATCACACATCTTAGGACATTCTGTGCAGTGAGTGTGGGGTCCAGGGTTCTCTGGCCTTGAAGCTTTTGCTTGGAGTGTGGTGATAGGTTCCCCTGGTGATCCTCCTCAACCAGGAGCTAAGCATCACTATGGATGCTTCTGAACACAGGTGTCTAAGAAGAATATTCTGTCTGTTCATTCAACAAGTGTTTATTGAGAGCTCAGTATATGCCAGGTTTGCTACTTTGTATGGATGAAGAAGTTTACTCTCCTACCTTAATAAAAAGTATCAGTCATATGTCAAATTAAAACAGGCTTCTGGGTCCTTTTTATGTTTTGATTTTGTTTTGGTCGTTTAAGACAGTTCTTGCTATGTAGCCCAGGCTGGCCTTGAAAACGTGGTCTTTCTGCCTCAGCCTACTGGGTCCAAGGATTTGAGGAACATGCTGCCACGCTTGGTCAGGTTTCTGCTTGTAGTTTTAAACAGGTCAGTTTTGGCTGGGCATGTAGCTCAGTGCTAGAGTCCTTGCCTACTATGGGCAAGGCCCTGGGTTCCATCACTAGCACCACATTTATAAAGACACAGACTGGGTATCTCAGCTTGGAACTCCCATCCTGTCTTTACCCAAATTACCTATATTTTCCATGTTGCCTTTTTTCCCCTCCTATCTTTTTGAGGTTTTTCTTTGTAGCCATGGCTGTCCTAGAACTAACTCTCTCTGTAGACCAGGCTGGCCTTGAACTCACAGAGATTTGCCTGCTTCTGCTTCCCAGGTGCTGGAATTAAAGGTGTGTGCCACCACTGTCCAGCCTGGGCTCAGTGGCTGTATTTGTTTTCCCACACAGCTCATCAATACTGTCTACTGTCTGTCTCTCAAATGAAAGTAGAATGCAGCAGAGAGAGAGCGAGCCTGGAATGAGTATTTAGGACACCCCAAAGCTGTTCATGCTTCTGCATCAGACATTGGTATGTATGAGGGATTCTGTTTCTTTTCTCTTGCTTTGTATGTATCTGATAAGGGATAACTGTAATTATGTGTGATGACATGGTTTTAATTTGCAGATTCAACTTGCCACAACCAAGAGCCAGGTTGGCCTGTGGGAATATCTGTGGGTGCTTCTCTTGATTATTAACTGATCCAGCCTACTGTGGGTGACACCATTCCCTAGGCTGGACCCTGAAAGAATGTGATGAAAGCTATCAGAGAAAGAAGCAGGCAGAATTGGGGGGAGAGGGTATTTTTTTTTCTCTCTCTGTCCTTGACTGTGGATAGATACAGTGTAACCAGTTACTTGAATTCCTGCCGTGAGTTCCCCAATACGATGTACTGTTATCAGGAATTGTAAGCCAAACAAACCTTTCTCTATGTTGTTTTCTGTCTGGGCATTTGTTATAGCAAAAGAAATGAGACAAGAATGCCAAGTGTAAGCTCCTTGCAATTACTGAGTAACTGCTCTTGCTATGGCCTCAGGAAAGATCCCATGGTTCAGGCTACATTTCAGGCCAGGCATGATTTGAAGGGCAACTTCACCAGAGGAACTTTCTAGCTCTTGGCTTGTTTGTTTCTTGCTGTCAAAAAATTCAAAGTATTACTCTGGACAGTAGCTATGAATTTTGGTTTTTAAAAAAAATGAAACGTGACTGCCCCAGGTAGTGCTCTGTCTCTGCCCAGAAGATAATTTTATGAGGCATTCTAGAATACCCCATAGGGCCATGAAGAGGGCCCTGAGGCAGCCTGTATTGTAGGAACATTCTTTCCCCTTCATATGTGCTTCAGAACAAGTAAGGAGTCAAAGGTCATGCTCACGGCTGGCTCTTGGGGATAGATGCTAAAGAAACACCTGCCTGGAGACTCATAGAGAAAGCAGGAGGGAGCCCTTGATGGGAAGGTAATGGCACCACATCCCAGGCAGGCAAGCCTTACCAGTTCCAACTAATTGGGAGGAGGGCCAGCCTGCGCTGGCAATGGCTAGATACAAGAACACTGCAAATGAAGTGCAATTTAATTTCAGCTACTCAAAGTAGAAAGAAAGCAGGGCTAGGGCTTGCTGCTCTGCAAAGGTGTTAAGCCCGCTCAGCAAGAGGGATTGGTGGGGAAATCACACATGGCAGGTGAGGATCCAGTCACTCCGGCCATGGAAGCTGCACGAGAGCTGCTGTCCTTCATGGGTGGGCCCAAGTCACTGACATTGTGCTACCCACAGCCCCAGCAAGTCCCTGAGTTCATTTCTGCCTCAAAATGTAGATGTTAAGCCAGACATGAGGGTGTACATCTAGAATCCTACCACTTTAGAGTCTGGAGCAGGAGGATCAAGAGTTCAAAGCCAGGCTGGGCTACAGAGTAGGCCTTGTCTCAAAGATGAAGATTTAGACTTTGATCAAGGGAATTAAACTATAGATGTTTGCCTCAAGGGGCCAGGTATACCTCAACCCCTATACATGAGCACAATAGTGTATACCATAGTTTCTCAGGAACATACACCCTCATTACTCAGATAAACAAATTCTCCTAGTGGGCTTTTTCCAGAAAACAAACTTCTCAGTATAGCACATTTCTGTGTCACCCAGTTCCAAGCTCCACTCTGGAGACTACTTTCTTCCTGTCAGGTTATGGGCATCACCTTGAGATGAACAGGAGGCCCTGGCTGCTGGGCAGCAGTGGCCACAACTAGATTAGCTCACACTCAGGACCTATGACCTCCATGAAAGTCCTCAGTATGGCACGGCCACATGGAGAACAAGGAGTCAGATGTGTATGGGGGAGGGGTAGAAAGGAATCTGAAAGAAGAGGCACAGGCTATAAGATGAGAGGGGAGTGGGGATGGAAATGTAAGAGGAGCCGCCATCCCTGAAAAACCTTCAGGGAGAGACAGGCTGCAGGAGAGATGGAGATGAGGGAGGAGAGAAAAGGGAAGCAAGGGAGAGATAGGGGGAGTGATTGATTTTTCTGAGGAACAGAAAAAGGGACATGATTTCAGCCAGCATTTCCTCACCATATTTTGTCCTTTGGTTTCTTTAAAACTAACTCAATCACCAGCCATATCTGAAAATGCTTTTGAGGAGATAAATTGAAGAAAAATGTGTTCCCCTATGCAAATCCATCACCAACACAAGTTACTCTCACTGACTTGTGTGAAGAAAAGAAAGACACTTCAGGTGACTTGTTACTATCAAGTCACCAGACGGTTCTGGAAATGGCTCCTGCCATGGGTTCCTCATCTAAGGTCTCATGGGACCAGGAATCTGATAGGGTGGGCGGAAAGAAAGAGCTTTGGACTACCCTGTCTTGGGCAGAAACAAATATACTGGAGAGCCACAAAACCAGGCAAGGGAATGTTATCCACATTTGGCTGATGGGGACACTGAGACCCAGGGAATGCTGTGTAGCTATTTCCTCCTGGAGAGAAAAGGGGGTTCCTCAGACTCAGGAAGCCTAGAAAGTAAGGTACACACACGTGTGTGTGGTGGTATGAATAGGTATGGCCCCCATAGACTCATGTGTTTGAATGCTTGGCCTATGGGGAGTGACTCTATTAGGAGGCATGGCCTTGCTGGAGGAGGTGGTGTGGCCTTATTGGAGGAAGTGTGTCACTGTGGGGGTGGGCTTTGCGAGTGCCTATGCTCAAGCTCTGCCCACTGTGACGTGCCAGTCCTCCTGGCTGCCTTCAGATTAAGATATTGAGCTCTCAGCTCCTGCACACTGCCATGGCCAGTCATGATGATAATGAACCAGACCTCTGAAACTGTAAGCCAGCCCCAAATTAAGTGTTTTTGCCCTTGTAAGAGTTGCCTTGGTCATGGTGTCTCTTCATAACAATAAAATCCTGTGTACAAGCAGTGAACAATTGCTAGAGAAAGAAGACCATTGCAGGTGGAACTGCTTTCTAATTGTGCAGGAAGCCCATGCATGAAGTTTCTGTTGGTCATCCCTCATGCCAGGGCAGACTTTCTGATAATGCATCTGCCTTTGGGTCACTTGTACTCCCACAAATAACCCCAGTAAACTTGTCACTTCACCAAGCAAGACTTGGGTGGAATCCTTTCTCTGGCATACTGTTATTGCCCTATCTAGAGTTCGGAGACATTGTATTTATCTTGCCAGGAAAGCCACAAGAGAGAAATAGGTTTACTCAAAATTAGGCAGCCAAGATGATGGGTATCTGGTGTCCTTGTATGGCATGTGACACCAGCAGGAGCCCCTGCCATTGCCTCCCTGAAGGGTGGTAGTGCCTAGCTTCATCAAGGGTTACAACTTGTATATAGTCTCCTTCCCAATAGTCCTGTCTGGGTCAGTGGGACTGATTCTGCATCTCACTGCACCAGTGTGCACACACAGAGAAGATGCAGCCACACCCATGTGCACACACAGAGAAGATGCAGCCACACCCATGTGCACACACAGAGAAGATGCAGCCACACCCATGTGCACACACAGAGAAGATGCAGCCACACCCGTGTGCACACACAGAGAAGATGCAGCCACACCAGTGTGCACACACAGAGAGAAGATGCAGCCACACCCGTGTGCACACACAGAGAAGATGCAGCCACATTGGCTTTATGCTGAGGGCACAAGGAAGATCTAATGGCACTGCTGGACCCACTGCTCTGGTACTGGCCTTGGTCCTGACCTCCCATCTCCTTGTATGTTGTATGAACATGGGGCCCCTTCCAGGAGTATGGAGTCCAGGACAGGTGCTCAGACAATGGGCAGGTCCCTGTGATATAGGCTGTAACTTGATTGTACTCACTTCCTTCTGTACCTGAGCTGTCGCCATCTTTCTTCACAGGTGATGAAGAAGTAGCTGAGGGGAAGCAGCAGTTGGGGAGTCCCTCCATGTGCACAGTCAGTCTGCCTCATGGTGAACTGTACTACATACAGTCTGTCTCTGTGGCTTCGGGTATAATTCCTACCTTGGAGCTTTGGGCTTTTGTTTATTAAATATAACAGCCTCTCCTTCACAGGGTCACAGTAAGTGTTTTCTGAGCTGTGGATGGAGCATCCTCACCTTCTTAATGCAGACTGGCCCTGACACTGCTTAGCCAAGCCTTTGGCTGGCCCTTCACATAGCTACTACACAGGGCCAGAATAAGCCGCTTGAGACTTTCTGATCTCAGACCCTGTGGGGGCTGTATGATGGCTCCATCTCTGTTGTAGAGGACCTCAAGAGAATCTCCCCATTGGACCTCTAATTTGCTTTATTAGAACCAAATGTTGATGATCAGGTTCCATCAAGGACCATCTGGTTCAACACTGACACCTTGCAAATGAAGGTCTGATGTGCAAAGAAGAAAAATGGCTAACGCAAGGAGAGAGAAGCAACCAGTATTCAGACCTTTTAATCACATAACACTTGTCTTTAAAAAGCTTGTTTATATGTGCACCATGTTCATGCAGGTGCCTATGGGAGTTCAGCTCCTACCCCTGGAGCTGAAGTCCTAGGTAGCTGTGAGTTGCCTAACAGGGGTACCTGGAACTGAACCTAGGTCCTCTGCAAGAACAGCAAGTGCTCTTAACCACTGAACTATCTCTCTAGCCACTCAAAAAGGCTCTTAAATTGTGGGTTGTGAATTATCATCAATGGAAGGTTTCTGAATGCAGGATGACCAACAATTAATCCAAAATCAAACGTGTTAATGAATCCAAGCTGTTTCAGGCAGAGTTCACCTGTGTAGGGCCATGTGACTTCACCACAGCCTTGGTATTGAACACATAACAACGAACGCTCTTGCACTACACATGCCTGTAATACAACACCAATAGATACTGCCTCAAATGCCTGGGCTCAGATCGGACCTACTGTGTGTTATACATTATGATGTTTTTGCTATGTGTACAATGTTTTCTGTTCTTAGGGAAATATAATGGTTTAATTATGGAAAACAAAGACAATATTTTCCCATCAACATTCAACACGTAAGATAGTTTAGAGCTGTAATGTGGTTGACAAGCAAGGGCATCCATCTCATTAGCATGCACCTTTCTTTCTCCTTTAATAAGTGGTAAATTATGTGCACAGCAAAGAATTGTTTTGAGAGAAAATTTGTCAACAGATGTTTGATTCATTATTTTAAAGATTTTGTTGTTATTTTTTAATTATATAATTTGTGTGTGGGTTTGTGTATACAAGTACAAGGCCAGGGGATGCCAGAAGAAGGTATCATTAGGAGCTACAGTTATTGTTTTAAGTCACATGATATCTGATCATTAGGAGCTACAGTTACTGTTTTAAGTCATGTGGTGTGGGTGCTGGGCATTGGCTTGAGGCTGTCTGTGAAAACGGTGTGCTGAGCCATCTCTCCAGCCTCAGTGTTTAATTTCACATCCAGGACTTACACTAGATGCCTGTAGTCAGATGACAATCCTTTGGATGGAAAGGACTCAAGAGTGGAGAGATGAGGACACCCTGCCATTGTGACTGGGAGCTGATGGGATCTCCAACCCATGCTTGTGGCTTTTAACTCATATTTTTTAATCTTCATTTTTGCTGACATTATTCCCTCATATGATTTAGGATTTTTCTTTTTTAAAGGCCAGAGGAAATGAGTCAGCTTCATTGAAGACCCCCCTGGCAGCAGAAATGAACACAGACTGCTGACGGGGCACGTCCTCCTGCGTGTGCTGTGGGAATTACAGGCTTATCTGGGTGAGAAAAAAAAAATGTTCCAAAATATGCAGATTTGGAGAAAAGCTCCTAACCCAATGCCAAGTTTCTCTCTCAAGGAAAATTAAAGTGAACAGAAAGACTCTCCCTGGAGTTGAGGTATTGATCAGGGTGCCAGACAAGTGAATATTTCCAAGGCTCCAGCTCTATAGGCCCTGTGGTGTCCAGCCCTCATCCCAGGCAAGGTGGTTTTATGCTTCCCGCAGTCTCTGGACCACTCACTAGCCTTATGCCCTGGCATCTGGGGACTGCCCAATCGATTCTTAGATTCCCATATCTCCAAAGCTCTGGATGCAAGCCTTGCCTAGAAGCCACCCTGCCAACTGCTATAGGGTAGAGTCGGGACATGAGGGACCATACCAGCAATATAAACTGGGTTTAACTGGTGCCGGGGTGGGTTACCTTGGTCTGTCCCGGTAGAATCCCTGCCTGGCCTTGCCATGGCTGAAGCCGGCGGCTTCCTACTCCAAGGTTTCCATGGAGCTGGACATTGCGCTGGAGTCAAGAGTTACCTGAGCAAGTGAGTCCACAGGAAGTCAAGAGTTACCTGGCCAATGCACCAATGCTGCACTAAATAGATACCCAAGAGGCATGCACAGAGATAGGAGAGATATTTTTGCATGCTCTGGGGGTCTAGAGAATTAGGGATTTCCCAGGTGATGGTTTCTACAACTGCCTGCCCCAGGGGACCTCCACACTGGATTATTCTGCCTAAGACAATTCTTACTATAATGTCTTCCTTACAATGCTGGGCTATACAGATGTGTAATTTCACTTCCCTGAAAGCTTTCCACATCCAGTTCAGCACAGGAATGACTCGCCCAGCTGCTGGTGTCAGTGTCATGACGACTGTCCCCAACAAATGTTAATGAAAACTGAGTCCTATACTCCAAAGCCATTTCCAGGCATTTCTGGATACCTTGCCAGTACAGAGAACACAGAGAGGCGGGGGGTCGGGGGGGAGCTTTGGAAGATGGACTGTTTCTACATCTGCGTCCTCAGACCTCATGAGACTCCAAGCACAGATTTTGATCAATGCTGTTGCTGTCTCTCTGGGTGAAACCGGCTCTGATGATAAGATGCTGATGTCCCTTGGCAGACTGGTGCTTGGTTTCTGTACATTTGTCTCTTGCAACACTGAGAAGGAAGCCCATGGCTGCTGAGCAAAGGCTTCCATGCCCTTTCAGCATGCTGCTCTGGCACTATGAGGGTATGGGCACCATGGCACACCCGGTACCCAGGCTTTTATCAGCGTAGAGAGTGAGGTGTTTTCCATCCTCTCAGTCCTGGAACCACAGGTTACTCTGAGTCAATATTTTGACAGTGTGCCTGTAAACAACTGTCTCCGTTCTGAGGCAGAAAAGCAAACATATCCATAGTGAATAAACACAGAAGACGGGGTGTTTCATGTCTGGGCTGCAGCATCCTTACAGAAACCTATCCAGGGACCACATTCTAGCAACGCAGAGAGGACCACTTACACACAGACTGGCTATGTGTGGCAGCCTCCTGCCTTACTGTCAGTCCCAAAAAGCCTCATTTTTTCAGCCTCTTCTCCCATAGTCCCCCTCCAGATGCACCAATTACTACCTTTACTGGTCTCTTTTGCTTATATCACGGCAGAACCTAGACCTGTCATGGGCATCTGTGCTAGATGACATGTCCCTGGAGCTTCTATGATGGCAGAAGCTGCGAGTGTCCCCCTTGCGCCCCCATTTCTGTCAAAGTAGCACTTCATGTGGGCCAGGCCTTGGTAGGAAACCAGGACGCAGCCAGGCCAGGCAGGCAGCATAGTCTGTGTAGGTGGAGAGAAAGCATAAAGTCACTGACGGAATCTTAACAGGACTCTAAGAAGTTGGAGAGAACCTTAAAAGCTTCATTTATTTTGCTCAAAAATGAGACTTCAATGCACAGGCTCTAAAATACTCACTTCAGTCTTTATCAGCCTCTGAGTGTTGTAGTGAGGGTGTCCAGGGTTATGAAGCTTCCTTAAACGCTCTCTTGATGAAGATAAGGCGTGAGAGAATACTGTGCTCCACTCACTGTGTTAGAACCAGAGTCCTCTCATTAGGCAGCCCTGGGAACACATTGCCCAGGGGAAGAGATTTCTAGTGACTTCTGTTGACACATACATTCCCTATTTATAGGAATGCCATAGTGGTCATACATGGGTATCTGGATGGGAGTATGGGGGTTCCTTTTTACATGTGTGTGCTCCTCTGCATTCAAGTACACACCCGTGCATGAGTGTGTGGAAGCCACAGGACAAGGCTGAGAGTCATTTCTCAGGTGCCTTAGACCTTTCTCTGAATATAGGGTCTTTCACTGGCTTGGAGCTTACCTAGGGGCCCAGGCTAGCTCACTAGGAGGGCACAGAGTCTTACCTGGTTTTGCCTTCTCAGCTTTGTGGTTAAAAGAGGCCCCACAGTGCCTGGCTTTTTTTTTTTTTTTTTTTTTTTTTTTTTTTACAATTTTACGATTCTGGAGTTTAAATTATATATACTCATATGGCAAACACTCTGAGCAATCTCTCAAGACCTAAAATCAACAAAACACTCTCTCTCTCTCTCTCTCTCTCTCTCTCTCTCTCTCTCTCTCTCTCTCACACACACACACACACACACACACACACCTTATTCCCACCACTAATAAACTTGTAATAATGCTGATCAATTAGAATGAACCCCAGCTGTTAGGTGTACCGCTCAGCCACTGGCCACTGACCGCCTACACCTCAGTCCCCCTCAAGGCTGTTTATAAAGCACACAGACATCTTCTAGGCACCTCTCTTCTAACCCTAGTGGGTGGTGACTTGGAGCAAATCTCTCAGGGCATCTGGTCATTGGAACAGTCATCTGCTGGTTACAATTACATCACTGGGTCCAAGGGGCCCAGGAGGTGAGGAGGATCACCCTTATAATATAGTTATTTGTTTGAGCTACTCAAGCAAAAGCCAGATGCGTGTATCATCATGGCTGTGAGGATATGTGTCTGGGAAAGCTCCTATAAGCTGCAGTTGCCAGCTGCTTCGCCTAATCCCACCCAGAAATCAGGCAACCTCCCAGGGTTTCCCGTTCAGTTTAAAATGCTCCGTTCGTAATAGTGACAACTTACATTTGCTTCAGCGAAGCACACTCTTAACACGGTTTTAAATTCCTTCTGTGGCTGAACACGGGCTCAGATGACTAATCCCGTGTTGGGGATTTGGAGCCTCTGACATATTGCCAAGGCTCGCCACTGTGAACAGCTCTGCAGTCCCTTTGAAGTCCCCGAGGAAGCAAAGCTACACCCCACCCCCTCACCCCTTTCCTGCTACACACATCTTAGCTGGATGAGAGGATCCTGTGAGAGAGGACCCACACCCTGCCATCTCAGATTTTGATCTTCATTTATTCTGCCAACCAATGTGCCAACCCCTTATGGCTGCCCCGCAGAGGAGAGTGGATTTCTGTGTCCTCGGTTCTCCCAGGGCCAGTCTGAAGCTGGGCAGGTGGAAGGCATCCTACTTCCCTGAATACTTCTCTTGCTCTTCTCAGAGACAGACAGTGAGGGGGTGGGCAGGAGGACAAGGAGATTGTCTGGGACTCTATTCTGAGTCTCGATCATCATTAATAGAGGTCTTATTCCTCTGTCATTTCCTACCCTACCCCCCACCCCCACCCCGTCTCTGCAGTCTTCTTGCTTTTGTTCCCATTAACCCATCTGTCCCTCCCAGGGTCCCTGAAAGGGCAATCCAGCCCTCACTTTGTAAAGACAAGTCTCACAGCGGTCAGCATGTCTCGGGTTCCAGAACCATTAACCCTCATTGCTAAGATGGAGACTCACACGTACTGAGCCCTGGTCTTGGGCACGGCATGTGCCTGGTTCTGAAGAGAGGGTGACAACGGGAGCAAGGTGACAGGTTCAGGTCTGTCTCCAAAACCGACCCAACCTAACCCTTCCTCACCCTTTACACAATGCCCCACAGCACAGAGCTGTGGCCTAAAACACTGCAGCAGATGTGACTAGAGTTTGTCCTTGGTGGCAACAAGACCTCAGCTTTCCCCATCTGGGGCTGTCGTGCCCTCTGGGGTAAGGGGTTCAGCATGGAAAACCACACAGTAATGAAGGAGTGCATTTTCCAACCTTGGGTTCTCAAGCTGCTTTACAAAACAGCTGTGGTTGTTTGTTTGTTTGTTTTTTGTTTTAAATGTGATCGACACATTACCCTCTGAGAATATACAAGCCCCAATAGAAGAACCAAACATTTCCAAGAACAAAATTTCCTAGTGACTAATGCTATTCTCTAACCTTTCTGGAAGGAGTGGATGATAGTAGGTGAGGGGATAACTCAGCATAATTAAATTCCCCAAAGGATACTGCTAGGGAGAGAGCAAAGGGTCCCCACAGTGGGAGTCCCTCCAGCTGTCCTCAAGCCCTACAGATTCCAACAAGGCTTCTGTTTGCTTCATAAAAACCTGTGCTTTAACTTTGGGATTTGCTTGACATCTAGACAGGGAGGAGATAAAAGGGAGCCTCTGACTGCCATGTAATTTTAGTCAGTTGCAGATGAAACACAGCCATCACTCAAAGTGGGGACCCCATTCCCAGGGAAGATGAAAAGAGAGGGCAGGCGGGAAATAGTGAGTGCAGTGAGGACGGCTGGAGTCCTCTGGCAGGCGCCTGCTGGGGGGAGGGGCGAGACTGGGGGGGGCCAGGAGGGAAAGTGAGCAATTTGTTACACATTTTACAATGTTAAGAAAACAAAAAGTAGCAGCAAACTTTCCATTGCTGTTGATTTGGAGCACAGAGATGATCAGCTTCCTGCCTGAAGTGCGGGAGTGGGCTGCATTAGGGCCTCACCCTAGCCCCTTATTCAGCTCATCCCTTTGAGCCAGACCCCAAGAAGGAGAACAGTGTGGGCCTGACAGGCAGATGATAAACTCACAACTGGAGCTGGATAGATGGCTCAGCAGGTACGGACGAATACCACCCAGCTTGATGACCTGAGTTTGATCCCTGGGAGCCCCATAGCAGAGGAGAGAACTGACTCTTACAGGTAGATCTGTGACCTCCACAAATGCACCCCAGCATGCCCTCCTGCCCCGCTACATAAAACACACACATACACACACACCCCTCACACACAATTGTAAAAATTCAAAACCTTCAAAACAGGAGAAAAATGGAGCAGGTGTATCACTGACACCCGATGGCTACTAAGGGCTCAGTTTTAAGTCAGCCAGTGAAACAATTCTCTGAAGAACACATAGGTACCAGATCCCCTCCCACACCCAGAGACAGCTTGAATCCTAGGAGGTCTGTCATAACCAGGCACACAGGAGACACCCCCCACCCCAATAACTGGCCTAACTGGGACCCCCAGGGGGCCCAGCGAATACAGAACCCATCTGCTCTGCTGGAGATACACCATCCTTCCGGTTCACAACTGTGCCTAGGAGTGGTAGCCCACACCCAGACCTATCAGAATCACACAAAACTTCTCAACCTGAGACTTGAAAAGCCAGCAGATCTTGGACAGATGTCACATAGACCCAAGGAGAACACAATCCCCATCAAAATTTCAAAGCAATTCTTCAGAGATAGAGCAATTCTCAACTTCATCTAGAAGAACCAACAATCCAGGATAGCAAAAACAATTATCAATAAAAGAACTTCTAGGGGAATCACCATCCCTGACCTCAAACTGCATTACAGAGCAATAGGGATAAAAACTGTATGGTATTGGTACAGAGATAGACAGGTAGATCAATGGAATAGAATTGAAGATCCAGAAATCAACCTACATACCCATGGTCACTTGATCTTTGACAAAGAAGCCAAAACCACAGTTGTAAAAAGACAGCATTTTCAAGAAATGGTGCTGGTATAACTGCATGTAGAAGGATGCAAATTGATCCATTTTTATCTCCTCGTACAAAGCTCAAGTCCAAGTGGATCAAGGACCTCCACATAAAACCAGATATGCTGAATCTAATAGAAGAGAAAGTGGGAAAGAGCCTTGAACATATTGGCTAAGGGGAAAATTCCCTGAACATAACACCAATGGCTCTGAGATCAACAATTGACAAATGGGATCTCATGAAACTGAAAGGCTTCTGTAAGGCAAAGGATACTGTCAATAGGAAAATGGCAACTTACAGACTGGGAAAAGATCTTTACTATCCCTACATCTGATAGAGGGCTAATATTCCAAATATACAAAGAATTCAAAAAGTTAGACTCCAGAAAACCAAATAATTCAATTTAAAAATGAGGTACAGAGCCAGGCGTGGTGGCGCACGCCTTTAATCCCAGCACTTGGGAGGCAGAGGCAGGAGGATTTCTGAGTTCAAGGCCAGCCTGGTCTACAAAGTGAGTTCTAGCACAGCCAGGGCTACACAGAGAAACCATGTCTCGAAAAAACCAAAAAAACCCCAAAAAACAAAAAACAAAAAACAAAAACAAAACCAAACAAACAAACAAAAACTCAACAAACAAACAAACAAACAAAAATGAGGTACAGAGCTAAACAGAGAATTCTCAACTGAGGAATCTCAAACGGCCAAGAAGCACCTAAAGAAATATTTAACATCCTTAGTCAACAGAGAAATGCAAGTCAAAATGACCCTGAGATTCCACCTTACATCAATCATAATGGCTAAGATCAAAAATTCAGGTGACAGCAGATGCTGGTGAGGATGTGGAGAAAGAGGAACACTCCTCCATTGCTGGTGGGATTGCAAGCTGGTACAACCACTTTGGAAATCAATCTGGATGTTCCCCCAGAAAATTAGAAATAGTTCTTCCTGAAGACCTAACTATACCACTACTGGGCACATACCCAAAAGATGTTCCAACATATAACAAGGACACATACTCGACAACGTAATTGCAGCCTTATTTATAATAGTCAGAAGCTGGGAACAACCCAGATGTCCCTTAACAGAAGAATGGTACATTTACACAATGTAATACTACTCAGCTATTAAAAACTTCATGACTTCATGAAATTTGTAGGCAAATGGATAGAACTAGAAAATATTATTCTGAGTGAGGTAACCTAGACCCCAAAGGACATACATGGTTTGTACTCACTGATAAGTGGACATTAGCACCAAAGCTCAGAATACCCATGATACAACTCACAGACCATATGAAGCTTAACACAAAGGAAGGGCAAAGTATGGTTGTTTCAAACACACTTAGAAAGGGGAACCAAATAATCACGGGAGTCAGAGAAAAGGAGGGTCCTGGGTAGAAGAGAGAAGGGGGAGGGGGGCAGGACGAGGTATGGGAAGAGACTTCTCAGGAGAGTAGTCCAGAGGGCCAGGAGAATAAATAGAAATAAGTAGCAGGGGAGGGAAGGGAACTTGAGGAACCACTAGAAAGTTCCAGACACCAGGGATGCAAGAGGCTCCCAGGACCCAATGAGGATGGCATTAGATGAAATACAGAACAGCATGAAGAGACCACCTCAAGTAGATAGACATGGCCCCCAGTGGAGGGATGGGGCCACCCACCCATCTCAAAAAATGTAACCCAGAATTGTCCCTGTCTAAAGGAAATGCAGGGACAAAAATGGAGCAGAGATAGCCCTACCTTGGGATCCATCCCATCTGCAGACACCAAACCCAGACACTATTGCTGATGCCAAGATGTGCTTGCAGTCAGGAGCCTGGCATAGCTGTCCTCTGGAAGGCTCTGCCAGCACCTGACTCAGATAGATGCAGATACAGCCAACCACTGGGCTGAGCCCCAGGACCCCAATGGACGATTTAGGGGGGAGGGCTGAAGGAGATGGAGATTGCAACCTCACAGGAAGAACAACAGTATCAACTAACCGGACCCCTCCTGCTACATATGTAGTAGGGACTGCTTCATCTGGCATCAGTGGGATGGGAGGTGCTTGGTCCTGGGGAGGCTTGATGCCCCAGAGAAGGGCGCTGCTAGAGGGGTGAAGTGGAAGTGGATGGGTGGGGGAGGGAGCACCCTCTTAGAGGCAAAGGGGAAGAGGACTGGGTGGGGAGGTTGAGCAGGGGAGAGTGGGAAGGAGAATAATAACATTTGAAATGTAAACAAATGGTTAGTAAAATAATTTTTTAAACCCCACATAGGTAGAATTCTACTGGTGATACTGGTCCCCCAGGACTCCATACCCACATTCTTGGGACCTTTGCATATAATGAGATACTGAACTCATTAATTTTGTCATGACAAAAAAATGTGAGAAAAGCAACTGAGGAGAGCTGGCTCACTGTTTGTGGATGTGTTGGTCAATCCTGGTAGAAAAGGCCTTGAGGAGTGTGGAGTGGGCTGGCCACCTGCGTCCACAGTCAGGACACAGGAAGGGGGAAGGGGCGATTGGTGATCAGCTCCCATTTCCCATTTTAGTCAGCCTGAGAGCCGTGACCCCCCAGGCTACTTAATGGGTACCGCTCAAACTCAGGGTGTATCTTCCTTCCTCTGTGAAGCCTCTCTGGAAACTCCCTTCTAGACAGTCCTGGAGATGTGTCTCCTAGGCAACTCCAAATCTTGTCAAGTTGACAGTCGGCATTTGTCATCACCAACGCCATTCCTGTGATTAAAACTGTTATGTAGCATGACTTGGAAGGGCTTTGTAGTGTCCAAAAAGACAGATATGCTGAGAAATTAACCAGTTGCTAATGTGACTTTATTCTGAAATAGGATCTTATTATTGCGGTTGTTGAGACAATCCCTTGCTGGGACCAAAAAATCCCTGAGATAAACAACTTTTAAGGAAGAGGCGTTTGTTTGAGTTTATTGGTCACAGGTTTTAGTCGCTGGTCATGTTGCCATGCCGCTCTGGGTCCGTGACCAGGGGGAATGAAATAGAGAGAAAAATACATTACTTCTTGGTGACATGGTAGCAACAAGAGGAAGGAGTCTACATCCTAACTTCCTTCCACTGGGCCCTGAAGAAGACCACAAGGTGGTGGACTTTCTGTTGCTGGAATAAACTATCTTGACAAAGTCAGCTGAAGGGAGAAGAGGTCTATTTCCACTCACAGCTCTTGGCTATAGTCTGTCATAGCAGGGACATCAAGGTGGCGGGAGCTTGAGGCAGCTGCTGACATCACATCCATAGTCAGGAGCAAGAAGGGACGAATGCATGCAAGCTCAGCGCTCAGCTCATCCGATGCCCTTCCTACAGTCCAGGGAACGATGCTGCCTACTTCCAGGCTGGGTTTTCCCACATCAATGAAGGCAATCAGGACCATCCCCGCAGATACGCCCACAGACAGTCTAATCTAGACAACCCATCATTTGACTCTCTTCCCGTGTGATTGCAGGCTGTGTCAAGTTGGCAATCAGAACTAAACACGACTGTATGCCTTTGCCACAGGGGTTGACAATGTGAGAAAGTTAAGCTCTGACCGTAGCATTAGGGAAGGTGATGTCATCAGGGTGGGCCCATGTAAGCAGTGGGGATGTGGGCTCAGCCAGGGAGAGAGGAGAATACAAAGGGACAACAGCACTGAAGACAGAGGCAGTCACTGGAATCATGTTGCCACAACCCAGAAACATTCGTCCTGGAAAATAAAGAGGAAGAGGAAGACCCCTAGACAGATGCTCTGGGGAGAACACTCAGTTTTGACCTTTAGCCTATAGTACTATGGAAAAGTAATCATCAATACTCTAAGCTTAGGGCAGGCCCATGACACTACTGCAGGTGTAGGACCAGACAGGGAAGCTGTCAGGGTCCTTCTCCAGTTAGGGGCAGAGAGGGACAGAGAGGTCAGGATCTCTGAGGGGCATGTGGCAGAAGACATTGGGATGTTAAGGAAAATAGCAGCCCTATCAGCCAGCAAAAAATTGGGGACTTTAGACCTGTTGTCACAAGAGACTGAAATCAGTCAGCACTCTGCAGTAGGGCACAGAGGTGAGCTTGCCCCTTAAACCTTGAGAAAAAGCCCATGGATGCCTAAGCCAAGGACCCCACTGCACTAGCCAACACACTTATTAAACTAGAGCAGCTTCAAGAATCCAGGTTTGTGCTAAGTCCCCAAGTGTGCAGTCATCTGTCTGCAGGGGCACAGAGAGCCCACGCTGAGAGGAAGACAGGTCCATGACTCAAGGATCTTTTGGTTTATTCTCTCTTTACCCTGAAGGGCTGATGACTTAATACCAAATCAGATAATTTCAAGACATAAATCAAAATGATCACGGATAACTGCCTCTCACGGATTCCAGGGAAAGTAAACCACACACGGCACCAGAAACAAATACAGAGGTTGGTCACAGACAACAGCATGTGGGTAAATATTTAACAGTCTGTTATCTGTGAAAGGGAACAGATCATCTTTAAAGCCCTGATTCAGAGCACTTGCCAGTTACCATGTGTGAATGGCTCCTGGCATGGCCACATGCAAACAACAGGCTCAGAAAATTCCCAAAGATGGGGGGCATCAAGCGCCTGTGAGCCGGCAGGAGCTGGCTGCAGCACAGAGCTAAATGGTGAGAGCTGTCACTGACAGTTGACTTCAGATGAGCCCAGATGGATAGACACGAGGAGGTGCAGCCGAGACGCATCCTACCTCCCCTCCCAAAGTACAGAGGTGCTGCTTCCCCAGACCACCTCAGCCCAGACTGATTCAATCACTTGTTACTTCTGATGTCTGCCTGCTGATCTCAAACTCTCAACCTTTCACCCAGAATACATGCTTCATTCCAGTCTGCAAAGACAAGTGATGTGCCATCTTCTCTCCAACTCCACATCCAACTCAGCCCCCACCATCCCCTGGCCTCTGAAGACCTGGTCCTCCAGTGCCTCCATACTTCAGCATCCGGTGCTTCTGTCCAAAGGCAAAAGGCAAGAATCTAGGACACAGCCCCAGTGTGGCTTTTTCTTTTCCTTTTCCCATTGCCAGTGAGGCACTGGGGATCAACAGTGTGCTCCTCAAACACAGAAGAGCATAGATACTGACCAGCAGTTCTCCATCTATCTTATCCCAACCATCCAGAATGGTTGTCTAGATTATAGTGGTGGCCTCCTGACTCAGCTCCTTATAGCGGCTCAGCCATCCCTATTCTGTACAATAGAATGTCCACACAGAACTGTACCCCCATTCTTTCCAACCATATCCATGATTAAAACCTGCTTTTCAATTCTCTCATTAGAAGTCCCCTAACCTAGACGGTGGCCATTCACGCAGTCCTTGCCATGTCTCCTGTGTTATCTTGTTTCAGCTATTTCCTCCTCTTGCCTGTGCTGTTGGCTTTTCCTTTCTACTTCCTCCTGCCTGAGCTCTTGGCCAATTCCCCTGCTGCTCTTCTCCAGGACTCTGACTGGTCAGCCAGTCCTCAGCTTTCAGCTCTTAGCATTAATACCTAAGAACCTTCCTGACTTCCCAAGACTACTGGGTGCCCAGGACCCCCTGTTCATCTGCTTCACAGCTCTAATCCTAATTATAAACACTCATTTATAGAATAATTTAATGGCTACCCCATCTCTGAATTTATACATACATACATAGTTTATGTATGTGCCTGAGTGCATGCATGTGTATCATGTGTATCATATGTGTACAACATCTATGGATATCAGAAGAGGGCATCAGATCCTCTAAAACCAGAGTTACAGGCAGTTGTGAACTGGCATGGGGAACCTGGAAACCAAGTCTGTGTTTTGTGCAAGTATAGTAAGTGCTTTTAGCCACTGAGAAATCACTCTGGGATCCCCTTCTCTTGGATTTAAAACAGGAATGGCACTATGAGTCTAGCTGTTGCTTTGTTGTGGTGTTATGATGACCTTTTCATGCAGAGGTCATATAAGAAATATAGAATTAAGTACAAAACCTGAGGCCAGATAGAAATACACAGAAAAATTTCAGTTGTGGAAACAATATGTTTATTAGACTAGGCTGGGGACAGATAGATCGGCAACAAACACTAAGTCTTGGTGATGGGATCCCAAAGAAAAGACAAGAGGGAGGAGAGAGAGATAGAGATAGAGAGAGAGAGAGATAGAGATAGAGAGAGAGAGAGAGAGAGAGTGTGTGTGTTCATATGTATGGATGGGACCACATGCCAAAGCATTTGTATGTAGGTCAGAGGACAAGCAAGGTGTGAGGACTTGCATTCCCCCTATTTAAGACAGGGTCCCCTTGTTTTCTGCCTCAGGCTCCAGGCCAGCTGGCCCAGGCACTTTCAGGGACTCACCTGTTCCCACTTCCCACCTCTCCATAGAGGTGTGGGGATTACAGAAGCTCACACTGTGTGCTTGGCTTTTACATAGGTTCTGGGGATTCAAACTCAGGTTCTCACACTTGCATGGGAGCATTTTTATACACTAAGCCATCTTCATAGTCCCACAACTGGTTTTGTCTTCCTCTGTCTAGAAGTTATGAATTCAGTTTTTTATAAGAAAGGGTTTTGTCTTTATAATCAGAAGAAAAAATAAGGAGTATTATGTGAGACATCACATCGAGGCTAAGGAACAGATGAATCTGTCCTGCCTTCATTCCACAGTGACCAGCAGGTCGCTCACTGGACACACATGTGTCCTCACAGCACACCTGTGGCGGCAGCAGGTTCCTGCAGGCAGACATCTGGGTCCCAGAAGGTACCTGTCACATTAGGTGCCTGAGACAAGATTTTCTTCCCCGAGTCTAACTGGGCCCCGATGACAAACAACAGAACAGATACAGAAAGCCCAGCCTTGCAAATCTGCTTAATCAAAGCCCAGGGGAGAGCCTTTGCCATTAAGCAGGGTTTTTATTTCCTTCAGGATGAAGGTATTTTAGAATAAATTTCTCTCTTATTCCAAAGAATGAATTCTTAAAAGAGAGGACACATTCCCTACACACATTGCCCACAGCTGCCTGGCTTTTTTTTTTTTTTTTTTTTTTTTTTACCAGTAGATGAGAAACGGCAACTCTACCATCTCTGTGATAAATTAAGGCTCCTACTAGCAGACGGAGCAACGGAAGGTTGTTTGTAACATTAATACTCCCGGGGCCTGAAATCACGGCATCGGGGCTGCATATCAACGTCTGGCAGAAACAAATCAGTTGCAAGATAAAATCCAATAAACTACATCTCTGCTCGATGCCCATCAAAAATACCCATCTTACTTGCTTGGGAATATATCCTTCAGATTGGTTTATTTAAGGCAAGACAACTGCCAGATCCCAGACAGCGGGGCAGCTGGGCCACCTGCCAATCCCAAGCAGGTGTGGGGTCTCTTTCTGGTGCTTAGAGAAAGACCTTTACTTTCAGGAAGTCTTTATTAGAAGGGAAGTCATTGTGGCTATCACTCAAACTCACCTCTTTGGTAAAATGCTGATAATATACGTGTGTGTGTGTGTGTGTGTGTGTGTGTGTGTGTGAATTTATTTGATTATTCAGGGAATTATGACCCAGCAGATTTATACATTGACCCAGATATAAAGTTTGGCCTAAGGTATACCCTAACCACAGATTCAGCCAAGCCAGAATCTGTTGAAGCAAGAGGTGAAAAACTGTTTGAAAGCAGGTGACCTTGAGCCAGGGTTAAAGTAAAGACACAGAAGAGTGCAGAAGCCGTTATTAGCTTCCTGACTAGCACAGATGACTTGATTCTATCAACCTGTCACCCTGAAAGGCCGACAGCTCAGTCCTAGAGGAAAGAACAAAGCCACAGATAAGATTTCAAGGGTTGAGCAGAGCAGACTGGAAACTCAATTTGGTGGACAAGAAGGGGAGGAGAGCGAAGCTCTGGTTTCTGATTCCCCCATGAGTTCAGATAATTCATGGACCCAATAACTCATATATGCATATATACAAAAGTTCATCCATACTCATGGTATATATCATATCATATCAATGTGTGCCCACACACTCATGAGTGTGAAATTCCAGAGACTTGTGGAAGTCTATGTTTCTCCTTCCATCACGTAGTTCCTGGAGATTGAATAAAGCTCATTCAAGCTCTGTTTAGAAGATTCCAGAAGCCTAGGGTAGGTGAGGGACAAGATGGGCAGGACACCAGCATGTTTCTTCAGTAAATGGGGATGTATCTACTGTGGCCTGGAGAATGTCCACACAGAGGGCTTAGAGTAACAGAATGGCAGAGCAGTGCCCACATTTTGAAAACCATGTCAGACCTCTCTACATTATTCCCTCTGAGAGGGAGCCATCTTGATGGCCACTAACCACTCTTTATCATGGTTCTCTTAGCTGAGAAGCAAGGGCCGAGTTGCCCAGTGTTGTTATGTGCATGGATGTGAGGAGAAAAATCTCTGAACATTGGAGAATTGAGACTGGCTGAGAATCAGGTTGAAAACAAGTTCACTTCCCCAGCTCTGATCCCAGGGCCCAAAACAGTGTTTGGCACAAGTGAGGCCATTTGATAAGCATTTGTTGGATAAATATTTGCGGGAGGAGTGACAGGCAGGGTGGCTGAACAAACAACACACATTGCAATAGGGTTCACTGAAAATAAATTAGGCAGACTTAGGAAAATCAGGCAATACAAATATTAAAGTTTTTGTTGTTGTTGTTTTTGTTCTAATAAATATTAATAAAGCAGCCCAGTGCTCTATTTAAGGTGTTCCCTGTAAGGCTAGAAAAGTTCAGGCTCTTGGGGTACTTCCTAAGGTCAACCAGGAGGCTTCTCTGAAGGAGCTCAGAATCCATGTTTGCCAACTAAGTGGGTGGTCCCCTGCTCCATCTCAAATGAAAGCAGACATCAGGAAGAGAAGCCATCCAACATGGCTTTCACACTATAGGTGCTGTCCTGCAGCCTGTTCCTGCCATCCCCATGTGGGTACCCTCCCTGCCACTGAAGATACACTCCTCTTTACTGAAGATGCGTGCTGGTGTTCCGCAATCATGTCCTTCACCCACCGCCCCCACCCCCTTCCCCAGCCCACCCCACCCCCCAGGTCTCCGGAATCTTCCAGGATGGAGATCATTTCTTTTGACGACATAAAAAAATATCTTGCCTGCTTTTGCCATCATCATTTTCATGACTGAATTTTCTGATTCTTTATCGCAGATGAGCCTTGACTCCTACTTGTGGACTACGGCAGCTTTGAGAACCTTCAAAGAAGTAAGCCACACAGGAGGTGCCGGGGCACCCCAGGGAACCCATGAAAAGGACCCGGACTGCTGAGCAGGAGTCCTCAGTGCTGAAATGGTTTTAGCTCTTGGCCCAGGAGTTGTGCTTTTGTCCCAGGCTTGTGTTCTCAATTGCTTTCTCTCAGAAATGGTACATTTCATAACCAGAGTCCTCCAGTCAAGGACCAAAACAGCTGCCGGACTGCTCAATGCTGAGTGTGTCATTATAGATAATGGGCTCACCTACATATGAAAGCAAGAAACCGGTACATGGAGAACAGATCAGCGAGTGTGAGGGCTTCAGCCAGTGTGCCCACTCCACCTCAACGTCTGCCAGCCGAAGACCTTGACCTGGCTGTGCCTGCTGAGAAGCTGGGCAGAAGCTTTGGGAGTCATAATTTTATCCACTCTTGGGACAAGTGTCTGGCACAAGTCCTAGATGCCATGATTCAGGCAAAAGCTCCAGTCTGCTCACCCAAACCTACGGATTATAAGTGACCCTGGATGTAGGCTCTGGGCCATGACAGCTAGATATGCGCTGTCTCCTTAGATCCTCACAAAGAGGCTACAAGGTGGGTACCAGTATTGCCCCTACTTGCAAGCGGGAACACTGAGGCGTGATGGGTTTATTTAATCTGTGTCAGGACATTAAGCTAGTGAACAATGGAACCTAGTTTCCCAATTCCCAATGCTCCTAGCTAGCAAAGGACAGCCTGCACCAAAGTGCAAACCTGGGAGAGCCCGGCACAAAGCAATCTGACACCTGACAGCATTGCGTATTCACTGAGCCCGTGAACCCCCAAAGACTCAACAGCCAGCCACATGAGACCTTGCTTATGACTATATTAGAAATTACCTTTTGAACCCCGCCCCCCAGCATGGGGCCTGTGCATTCTCAGGTCAGGGTGTAGTAGCTTACGGTATCAGGTGGTACCTTCCTGTCCACTCTCTGTGATTAATGCATGACTTGGGAGTTCATTACTGGCCCATCCCAGCTATGTCCCCAGCCCTCCCTGAGGCTTGCTGCAAGATCAATTTTCCCAGCAGAGAGAAAACTACAGACTCAGCTCCTGCCTAGATTTTATCACCTGCTCCAGGAGAACTGGGGGGAAAAACTGAACAGTTTAAAGGCAAATGGGCACAAAATGTAGAGAACATTACCAGGGATGCCGTCTTCATGGACCCCACACAGACCTTTCTGGTATGCAGGAAGAAACATGGTTCTGATCCCCAGTATCTATGATGAGTCAGCAGAATGGACTTGGCTTTAGGGTTGGAGTCCACACTTGAAGTCCTATGGCCACAGGACCCATCCGTGAGACAAGGACAGGAAACCCAGCTCTCCAGCAACAATGATGTCTATACAGCTCTGTTGGTGAAAACCTTCCCAGAAGCCATTAACAGTTTCCGCCATTTGTATTTTTGCTACTTTGTCTTCTCTCAGTTCAGTTCAAGGTGACCTTTCATCTTGATGATTAAGCCTGGTATGCATCCCTGCAAATTCTGCCCTGACCATAGAACGCCTTGTATTCAAGGATAACTCATGCTTTGCCAAACCAGCTTTAGTTCAGGCTCCTCTGGACCATCTCCACCTACGCTGGCACCTCTTGCAGTATATGTGGCCTGTAAGGGCTTGGGCCCCCAGTGTGGATGCTGCATTAGCTTTCTTATCACTGGGAGAGCCTACTGAGAAGGAGCATCTCGGGGCAGGAGGAATTATTTTGGCTCATTTTTTCAGAGGGTTCAGCTCACGGTCACTTGGCTTTGTGGGCTTGGGCTGAGCATGGCGGTGGAGGAAATGTGTGGTGAAAGAGCTTACTCACCAAAAAGCATCCAGGAAGCAGAGGCAGACAGGAAGAGCCAAGGAAAAAGATTCAAGGACAACTGCCCCACTCAGTGACCTACTTTCTCTAGCTTAAGCCACATCTCCTAAGGTTTCTAGAATCATCCCAAGTAGCACCATCAGCTGGGGCTCAAGCTTTCAGCATGCGTGTCCGTGTGGGCACTTCACACTCAGCCATGCGTGTCTGTGTGGGCACTTCACACTCAAACCACCTCAGATGTGATGGCTCCCTGGCATTCCAAGAGCCCCGCACTGACGCTCATCTGCACTCTTGGTACAGACTTGAAGAACCCGAGGACAAAAAACGAGGTTCCCATGTTCGCGTGGAGCTCCTCCGTGCTCTCAAAGGCTGAAGCTGTGACGGTAGTTTCTACCATATTTGCAGTTCCCTCTAAGGAAAATCACCTCAGGGACAGAATCGGCTTAAAGGATGGCTCAAGCGGCCCTTCTTGTGCCTTCTGACTGCCTGCGGTGAACCAGCTAGCTGGAACAGGGCCTACTCTCGATGCAAGAGAGGAAAATCCAAAGACTCTTTAGTGACACGTTACCAAAACTGAGCAGAGCCAGTTAGATTCAGTGTCTTACATTAAACTTCAAAAACCAAAATCCAAATGGCAAATTTAACCAGTTTTTTTTTCCCCCAGAATTGAAACTAAAAGGAAGCTTCAGAGATGGTCAGGAATCAGAGGGGACACAGAAAACATCAGCCCTGGGTACTCAGAGGCCGTGATGTAAAGAGGTGGATGGGGCAGAGGGGACATTGGTGGCTGGAACGGATGCGGTAGGAAAAGTGAAGACGGAGCCTAGCAGTGCCCTGTCAGGGTGAGCACGCACGGCAGGGGAGCTTTTTGGGCGCTGGAACCTGGGAGTAGCCACTTTGGCTCTAGTTCCAGTATCAGGGCTCTACCGAAAGTAAGGCCCCTGCTGACCTTGCTGCTCCCTCAGGCTGCCCCCCTCAAGGTCACCCCAGTATCTGATGGTGGCAATAAGGACCGTGCAGGTCATCTCTGAGGGCTCACGCTGAGCAGAGCTGTTGGTCTCTCCAGGGTCTGAAGCCTGCAGGACCTGCTCTGCCCACATCAGCCTCAGCCTCAGCTTTTTTTTCCTCAGCATCAATGAACCACACCATGACTCCCACCGGGGTCCCCTCTTCTCTCTGCTGAGCAATCTAACTTGTAGCAAAGCTCCATGATGAGCACACAGATAATTTTCAGCTAGGTCTGAGGCTGAGACAGTTTTCCTTAGAGGGGCTCTGGGTGCGATAAAGCTACTGTAATGTTGGCAGCCATTGAGGAGCAGAAGGGGGAACCGCACAAATACAGCAGCCTTGTTCCTTGTCCTCAATCTTAATCTATTCTAGATCCTCAATGAGCATCACAGACACACACAATGCTGGTAATTAACAAACCATGTTACCAAGGATCTACGGGCTTCAGAGAAGGCCTGTAATCTCATAACAATTTGGAGACTTGGAGCTTAAACTCAACAACAACCCAGTGCAATGTTTCAGATTATTTTTAAGCGGAGACTTAACGCAATCATGTGAGTACGTTTTCAAAGAATTTCACACAGCAGATTTTTAGGATGCATGTCATTCAATTATGCTTCTACATATGGCGAGTGATATTTGAGGCAGCTTGCTTGTTTTTCAGTCCTCTGCATTATAAATTATGTATCATATGCCACAAAAAGATAAATGTGTACATTGGCTCTCATATATATATATTTAGAAATGCCCATCTTCTCGGGAAGAAAAGCAGCGGGTTTTTACAAGGGATTTTCCATGGCCTGAGCTGCCAGTAGGGTAGGCTTGAATGAGAGGTGAAGCCAGGGAGTGCGTGAGCTGTAGTTTTATACAATTTTTATCTCAGGTGATGTGCGTGCACATGTGAATGCTGTTGTCCGTAGAGGCCAAAGGGAGGTGTCAGATCCCCTAAAGCTGTAGTTAGAGATGACTGTGAACCACCAAAACTCAGGACCTCAGCAAGAGCAGTATATGCGCCTATTGTTGAGTCGCCTCTCCAAGCCCTGACTAAGGTTTTCTACCATCTCTTATCCCTCCATCAGAGGCCTGCTTCTCTGTTCCTCATCTTCTATAGCTGCCAGTTTGCTCTGGTGATGCTTCACCCCAGCTATAAGCATGGTGCTTCTTGGTATACATGCATTCACATCATTTAGACCCAAGCTAGATGGAACTGGTTTTTCTCTCCATAAATAGACATCACTTGTTATCTCATACAAACAAAGGTTACATTATACTCTTTTGTCAGAGAGAGCAACAGTCACTCTTAGAACAAGAAATAGCACACTGAATTCATACCAATGCAGAAGATGTAATTCATGCCAATGCAGACACTGTCAACTGTAATCTGTCCTGTGCCCATGAAAGAGACAGGGGAAGGATGCACCTGGGTAAATTGAATGGCATGAGGTAACACATATCCATTGCCTGTAAATTAAAACATTTCCTCCTGGAGGGAGGACAGAGGCTCCCAAGACTCCAGAAACACAGAAAGTTACAAGATTCACAAGCACCCCAGCTCTAGGCTATAGAGGCAGTAAATACTTGCTAGGGAGAGAATACTGTTTCCGGTGGAACAGCCTGCAAGCTGTACAGTGAGCGCCAGGAGTGCAACTCGTGTGAGTCTTGCCCAGGCTCTTTCATCAGTGTAGTTTCCTTTGAGTCAACCACACTCCTATTACTAGGCTCCTCCATGTTCTTGTAAGCAGTCTCAGTGAATTTACTGGTTAACCAAGCTAGACTAGGGTTGACCCATTTCTTTGGTCTATTGTTATTGTTCACATCATTGGAAAGCTCCCACATTTAGAGAGAAGTTCCATTCCAATGCCAACGGAGAGGAGGGTAGCGAATATGAACCCAGTAGGCATCCTGGTTGTCTAGGTGGCAAGACTGAGGGTGCCCATGCACCTTGACCATATGAATGAGAATCTCTTCCTTCAAGAGTGCCCTGGGGGAGAGGAACAGGGTGGAGGTAGGCCTGGACTCCATGCTCAAAGAATAAGAAAACGCCAGCTCAATGAGTCTTTCAGAAAGTGATCTATTTTAGCATCTGAAGAAAAGTTAAGAAAACTTCTGAACCCCAACACAGTGGGGAAAGTTGCAGTGGTGGCACTCGCTTTTAGTCCTCGCACTTGGGAAGCAAAGGCAGTCAGATATCTGTGAGTTCAAGGCCAGCCTGGTCTACAGAGCAAGTTCCAGGATAGCCAGGGCTATGCAGAGATACCTTGTCTCAAAAAACTAAAGGGGTGGGGGGAGATGGGGTTGGTTGGAGAGAAGACATCTGTAGAGGGGAGGAGGAAGAGACAAGAGGACAAAGAGCAGAGCCGGAGAGAGTAGTATGGGGGAGGAGGGCTGGAGAGCAAGGAGCACTGCAAGAGGCACAAATGCTCTCGTGCCAGAGTCACTGCCCGTTGCTGTGGAGCCACTATAGCACAGCCTAGATACTGGCAAAACTAGATCAGTGACACAGAGGACAACTGCTCAAAGCTGTCCCCAAATGCAGCAAAGAGAGGAGAAGATGGGGGCAGGTAGGAGAGTCCTTGTCCTCACTGTGATGGCAGGCAAGGCAGGAGCAAAGATGTCACAAGTAAGAACAGGTCTTCCCTAAAGAGTAGAGCACCGTTGGAAGGTTCTTTCCATCCGTTATTCTGGAACACGTTGAGTGACATAAACCCATACTTACTTATCCAAATAAAACACTTCAGTAACGACAAGAAAGAACAAGTGGTTCCAGCAATTTAGCAAGGAAACAAAGGAACAAAGAGATTGTGTTGTTATTTTGCAGAAGGAACAAAATCAAGGCTCCCTTAGACTGTTACTGCAGAACACAAAACACTGGAAGACAATGGACTGATATCTATATTCAAATGGGAAAATAATTCTATGTAAGAGTTATAGGAGGGGAGGTATCCTTTGTATACAAAAGTGTTGTTATATTCTTAGATCTGCAGTATTTGGGCTAAAATAACACTTATGTGCTCCTGATTCAGAACTGCAGGGGACAGATGATTAACGGAACCCAAGAGAAGAAAATGAACACCTGGAAGGGAAACCTCCACAGACCAAGCAGCTAAGCAAGGAAGAGGTAAAATCCAAGTAAGTAACGTGCTTGCTTACAGAGTGAAGAAACTGCCAACCCTTTTTGAAAATAAAGACTAAGAGGTTGTTTTTATTTTTAAATTTATTTGGCCCTAAACTTGTAACAACAATGACAATATAGAAAGTAAGAATTGGTAGATGTGGGGGAGGGGGGGAAACATGCTAAGGTTTATTCAAATGAATACTGTGATTCAAATCCTAGAGTTTCAACAGATGTGAGAGTTGGAGGAAGAGAAATTCAAAAGGTGAAGAAACCCAGACACTATAAGCTAAGCACTCTGCCCAGATCTCTACAATCAGAAAGTAGGATGTCTGGTCTTGGTTCTAGAATTCCCACTGAATGGCTCTGTCAGCACACTGTTTCAGTAGTTAGAGACCCATAAGTTCTTCTGGAACCCTGGGGAACAGGTGCTAGGCCAAGTCCAAAAGTCATTCCCAGTGCAGAGCCTACTCCTCAGGATAAATAACAGCCTGCATCATCCCCATGGGAAATGCCTAGAACAGAAGCACATGTGCCTTGGCTTTGGTTTTTGGAAGACCTAATGTTACCATTCATGTTTGTCAACCTTGGAAGAGGGAATCTCAGAATGGAGACGCTGCCTCCATTAGATTGTCCTGTAGGCAACAATTCTTGATGGATGTGGGTGGGTTGGGCCCACTGTGGATGATGTCACCCATGAACAGGCGAGCCTGGGTAGTATAAGAAAGGAAATTAGGAAGCCATGGAGAGCAAGCCAGCAGGCAACATTTTCCCATGGTTTCTACTTCAGTTCCTGTCTCCAGGTTTCTGCCTTGTATTCCTGTCCTGACTTCCCTCAATGATGGACCAGAACCTGTTTTTTCCTCACTAAGCTGTTTTTGGTCAGTCACAGCAACAGAAAGCAAACTAGAGACATCTAGTCATTGAAATTACGAAGAAAACAAATACTAGGTGGCGCACGCCTTTAATCCCAGCACTCAGGAGGCAGAGGCAGGCGGATTTCTGAGTTCAAGGCCAGCCTGGTCTACAAAGTGAGTTCCAGGACAACCAGAGCTATACAGAGAAACCCTGTCTCGAAAAACAAAAACAAACAAACAAACAAAAAAAAAGAAAACAAATCAATAGTCAAAAGAACAGAGAACAGATACGGCTGTCTGTGGGGCAATGGACTACGTGCAGACAGCTTGGTTTCCAGTGGAGGCTAGATCCAGAACCCTGGCACCCTGTGGTGATAATTCACTTACATGGGACCAAAGGAGTTCTCTCATGTCTCCTGGACCCTGGCTCCTGCTGGAGTAACTGCCCCCAACCCCCACAGGAGAGGCGTGGCTATCAGCCACTTAGGAACAGCACCAAGCTCTCTAACATGCAAATAAGGTTTCCCCCAAACTCTCAGGCCAAGCCAATGAGAGGGACTTGCTGTCAAACTCTAAATTACTGCCAGAATAGTATATAGGGTGAGCCATGCAGGGAATTAAAGGAATGCGAGAACTATTTCTTTGCCGGACCCTTTTGTTCCAAGAGCTGTAACATTTGGGAAGAGACCTTTTCTCCCGAAGAGCCATGCCTGAGTCCCGCCTGACTGCTAGGCCAGTCTCACATGCTTTCCACACCTTGATGGACTGTACCCCTCTGAACTGTCAGTCACAATAAACTCTTTCTCTTCTAACTAATTTCTTGTCTGGGTATTTTTGTCACAGCAAGGGGAAAGAAATGAACAGTCTCTCTCTCTCTCTCTCCCTTTTCCCCCTCCCCCTCCCCCTTCTCTCTCTCTCTCTCTCTCTCTCTCTCTCTCTCTCTCTCTCTCTCTCTCACACACACACACACACACATCATTAAATCAATGCTAGTTAATCTCCGATGACATTTCTTTGTGGAACATGATAAAATTATTTTAAATTCAAATGGAAAAAATAGATGCATCTAGGTTGAAAGTTGCCAGTAAACCTAGTTAATCCCACAAAAGATAATCAAATGATTAAAATCCCTGACAGCAAATGTTCAATGCTCGGTGATCTGGAAAACAACGTACAAAATGATGTTAGTGCTAAGAGGAGATATAGGTAAAGGCAAGTAGAGTACTTGTCTGTCATGAACAAGGTTCTGGATTCAATTAACACCATATCAAGAAATAATAAACACAAGGAATTATATAGATGAATATATAACCCTTGGTTTGGGCATCAGTGAGGAATCTATAGACACAGTTCCAATAGCACATGGAGTTCTGTGGAGAGATGGCTTGAGAGCTGGGGTTGAAAGAGAGGCTGAATCTATGCTGAAGAACTATTTCACATGATGACAGAAGCAGGCAAGGTTGATATCCACCAGGTAGACTGGCAGGGTGATCTGAGAAAGAGCTGATGGTCCACCTCAATCCAGAACTGTCTGCTGGCAGACTTCTCTCTTCCTCGGGTGAGATCAATCAGTCCTCTTTTCTTGTTCTTTGTGTGTCTATGCGCATGGGTGTGGGTTAGCTTACCTGTACTCGTTGAAGAGGAGGCCCGGGACCAACATGGAGTTTCCTCGCCAGGCACTCTCCATCTTACGGTTTGCCAGTCAGGTGCTCTTTCATTGAACCTAGACCCTACTGCTTCTGTGAGGATAGCTTACCAGTGATTCCCCCTGTGTTTACTGGTCTCTATCCCCAAACCCTTTTCCTGCCCAACATTGGGATTACAGATCTGTACCCATTACACTAGCTTTTACAACTATGTTGAGAACCCAAATGCAGGCCCTTAGACTTTCATAGCAAACACTTTGCCCACTGAGCTGTATCTCCTGAGATCAGTTTATGTTTCTATTAAAGTCTCCCATACCCATTCACAAAATGAGTAATCTGCTTTACACAAAATTTACTGATTTTAATATTTAATATACAGAATAATGCTTGACTTACATTATAATAATGACTTATGTTATAATAATGTTGTAACCATGGAATGGCCATGGTTTGGGGTTTTGATTTTTAAGACAGCCTCTGTCTATATGGCCCAGTATGGCATTGAACTCTTGAGTCTCCTGCCTCAGCTTCCCAGATGCTGGACTGTAGGCATCCAATTTGAAAAGCACTTCTAAGTATATAAATAAATTCAAATATTATACTGGGGAAACTGAAAACTTTTGTTAAACAACAGAAAGAAAATAACTCTTCTGTAATATTCCATGAGCCACAACTAGAAGACCAATTAAAAGTTGAAAAATATTTGCAAAATGGGTGCTAAAAAGCTAAGTCTTTAATAGATTAAAAAAATGTTATCTTACAAATCAATAGTGAAAAAGAGGAAATACATCAACAGAGAAAAAGACAAGGAACCAGGCTAGCTACTGAAAAATCAATACAGGTCCCAATAAACAGATGAAAACATGGTCATCACCATCAATAATCAAAGAAAGACAAATTGAAACAATGAAACACCATTTCGATATTATCGAATTAGTAGTGATTTTTTAGAAATGCTAATACTTAGATTTTGTATTGGGGAGGAGACATTAGCTCTCATTTCTAGGGGGAGGGTGTGGGCTGAAATAACCTTTCAAAATAGCGATTTGACACTATGCTTTTAAAGATCTAAAGTTCTGGATATGTTCTCTAAATGTTAACAGCATGGTGATCATGTTAAAGAAAAACTTAGGAATACATAGACAAAGAAGTAAGAACTGTATAAGACGCTAAATGCTTGCTTGTTTTTTGTTTTTATTTTTTTCTTAACTTGGGTATAAAAGAAAAGCCTGGCATTGTTCAGAGATGTGTAGATAATGATGCCTGTTGATATTTGGATAGTAATTCTAAAATATTTTTGTGTGCTTTGATGTATTTGCTGAATTGATGACTATTATGGTTAGTGCTGCCAACTTAACAGAACCTACTATCCCCTGGCAGACCAGCTTGTAGGTATGCCTTTGGGGCATTAACTTAATTGCCTTAACTGATGTAGGAAGACCTGCCCACCATGGGTGGTATCATTCCCTGGCTGGGGTCCTGGACTGTGTATATGGAGAAAGAGTCTTTCTCTGCCTCTTTCTTTCTTTCTTTCTTTCTTTCTTTCTTTCTTTCTTTCTTTCTTTCTTTCTTTTTTTCTTTTCTCTTTTCTTTTCTTTTTCTTTTCTTTTTTCTTTTTTTAGACAGGGTTTCTCTATATAGCCCTGGCTGTCCTGGAACTCACTCTGTAGACCAGGCTGGCCTCAAACTCAGAAATTCACCTGCCTCTGCCTCCCAAGTGCTGAAATTGCCTAGAAAGAAGGAAACGTTTGTTGAACCAAGCCTGGAATTCTAGGCTCACGTGTTAGGTGGGACAAATGTCCCCTGAGCAAAGATGGGGCTTTCCTCCTGCTTCTGGCCCCTAAGCTTCAATCTCTGATCCCTAACATTGAATGCTGCCCACAGAGCTTCCCAAATCCTACAATTTGTTCTGATTGTTGTTAAGGCCTACAGCCCATTTCTTCACCAGGGCTTTTGCCTTGTAAGCCAGAAATACCCACTGTTTCTCAGACACGGGAGCTGGCCACCAGCCTCTGCCCATATAGATAGTTCTTTTCCAAATATTCTAGATACAGAGCCTACCTTCTGCTCCTACCCTGGCACCTGACACCTGGCTAGGTGCTAAGCTAGCCTCACAAAGCAGGTGCTGGGCGAGGGCCTGTATGAGTGGGGTGCTTCTCCTGGTCTGCTACCCCAATCTAGCAATACAGAGGGGAACCCCAAGGGTTGCATTCTATTTCCACTGGCAGAGCTGCTTCACGCCTTTCAGAGAAGGGTAATAGCAGTAATAGCAGTGCCTGGGCCCCGCTGACACTTTCCATACAAGAACTAACTATGCTTTTCCAACCAGACATTATCCCGCCTTTCCCAGCGAGATGTCTTTCATAGAAAATTTTGTTGTTTAACAAGAATCATTTCAGCTTTAAGAGGAGTGAGAATTCAAAACAAGTCATCCCTGATATCTCCTTATCAGAGAACAGGAACATGGAGCCTTCAACCCTGTCAGCCACATGTACTTCATTTGAGGTCTAATTATAATATTTAGGCAGGATAGGTAGGTGTTAGCTCTATCGAGGGTATAGAGGAAACAGGGAGTCAATTTTACACATACATACACATGCACGCACGTTTCTCTCTCTCTTTCTCTTTCACACACACACACACACACACACACACACACACACACACACACACGAAATTACTTGGTATACACAAGATGCTAACATAGCCCTAGGCTCAGTGCTGAGATGTATGAACACAGAGCTGTGAGGGGCAGAAGCATGGGTTTTCCTACTTCTATCGCTACAATTCCCCATTCCCCATTTTTATTGGCCTTCTTCCTTTTCTCTCCCTGCCTGCCTTCTTTTTCTTTTGCTACCAGGGTTGTATTTCCTATATTTAAAAAAAATGCAAGATTTGGGGAGAAGAGTGTGTGAAGATGGACAGGTGCAGTGTCAGAAACGAGGAAGGGCACACATCGGAGAGGGACATCCCTGCTCATCCTGCAACCCAGGAAACAGCCTGAGTGCAACCCGCCCTTCCTCAGAGCACCAATGTGAGCATGTGCAGAGTGCTGAGAGGAGAACTAAGAGGGGAACTCTGGGGTTGTGAGAGGACCTGAGCAGATCCAAGCACCTCATAATGCCCATGTGCCCAAAGGCAAGGGGCAGTAATGGGAAAGGAATGCAACTTTATCTGCAAGTGAAAATAAAACTGTCCCCACCCCCCACCCCCCAGCCAAGACAGTAAAGAGTTGGATAACTAAAGCAACATTCCTGCTGGGGGCTTAGGCAGTGATTGGTTCAACTAATCAATAATTGACACATTGATAGATTCGTTATTGAACAGAGCAGTGGAGCGGTGTTGGAAACTGTGGAGGGTGGGGCCTATAGGGAGGAAGTGGATCACAGAGAGCCTGAAAGCTTTATCTTGCCCTTGGTCTCTTCTCTCTATATTTCTACTACCAGGCTGCAGCCTCCACACTCCTGCCCACTGTGACATTCTGCCCTATTGTAAGCCCAAACCAGTGGATCTGGGTGACCTTGGGATGAAAGCTAAGAAACTTGGAGCGGGAGAATTAGGCTATGTTTATATCTGTCAGCTTGGCTTCACAGATACAAGTCTAACATAACTGTCCTCTGAGAGGCTCCACCCAGCAGCTGACCAAAACAGAGACCCACAACCAAACATTAGACTGAGCTTGGGAAGTCTTGCGGAAGAGCTGGAGGAAGGATCGAGGAACACAGAGGGCACAGGGAGGGACTCCACAAGAAGACCAACAGAGTCAACTAACCTGGACCCTTGGGAGATCCCAAAGATGGAACCACCAACCAAAGAGCATACAAGGTCTGGACTTAGGCCTTCACACACATATGTAGCAGATGTGCAGCTTGGTCTTCACAACTGGAGCAAGGGTTAACTCTGACTCTGTTGCCTGCCAGTGAATCTTGATTCCCCTAACTGGGCTGCCTAGTCTGGCCTCGGTGGGAGGGAATATACCTAGTCCAGCAGTGACTTGAAGTGCCAGGGTAGGTTGGTACCCAGGGGGCAGAGCTACCCTTTCTCAGCAGTGAAGGGGAGGGGTAGGAGGAGGGGCTGTGTGAAGGGACACTGGGAGGAGAAGGGGGCTGCAATCAGGATATAAAGTGAAATAAATAAATGGAAAAAAGAAATTTGGAGTCACAGTAAATCTTTCACCATAAAGTCTGTTTCCTCTCATATTTTGTCACAATGACAAAAAGTAACTGAGACACCCTGGGAAAGTGGCTCTCAGGGAAGAGACAAATGCATGTTTATTCTGCATTGCGCCTCTGCTCAGAGTGTGGTACTCAGCTTCTGCATTGGTAAAGGGCCGGGCAGGGTGGGAATATCTCAGGAAATGGGCTTTAATTTTTTCTTTCTATGAAGTCTCACCTATACTGTGTATGTGTTTGTGCCTGTGTCCTGTGTGCACGGCTTTGTCCATTTGGGAAAACATAAAACCAATTGGGTGCGGAGGACCAAAGGTGAACGGGATGAGTTCTGATGGGGGGAGATGATGCATCTGCCCTCTGGAAGAGATAATGTAGAGGTGAAAGGTGGTTCTGGCAAGGATGGTCAGGACATACTGCCTCAGATACTCTCTGAAGAGACACTGCCCAGGGCAGGCCTGGGCTCCAAATCCCTGCACTGACAGCTGACCCTTTCTAGCTGAGTGTGATGGTTTGTATATGCTCAGCCCAAGGAGTAGCACTTTTAGGATGTGTGGCCTTGTGGGAATAGGTGTGTCACTGTGGGTATGGGCTTTAAGAACCTCATCCTAGCTGCCTGAAGCCAGTATTATGCTAGCAGCCTTTAGATGAAGTTGTAGAACTCTCAGCTCCTCCTGAGGGGAGCCTCATGCCTGCCTGGATGCTGCCATGTTCTTGCCTTGATGATCATGGACTGAACCTCTGAACCTGTAAGCCAGCCCCAGTTATATGTTGTCCTTTATAAGACTTGCACTGGTCATGGTATCCCTTCACAGCAGTAAGACCCTAACTAAGATACTAAGTAAGTATAGATCTATTTTCTTGCTATCTAAAACCCACTAATTGTCTCTAGGTTGGGTGTTTCCTGATGGCTTCAATGAAATTACCCCTGATCTGCCCCATCAGTGAAGCTGAGTGGTGCCCACCCCTACCCTTGAGGACAGCCTTCCCATCTCTGTTTAGTTAGGTGTTCAAGGCCAAGACCCAAGCTGATGCAGCTGAGAAAACCTCATGGATTGGGTTGAAGCATGTGGGTGTGATCATCCTTGCTTTCACCGGTCATTTCCACATCCAGGACAGTGATCACACAGAGCCAGGGGCCACTGTACTTCCCAATTGGAAGTCAATTCCTCCTTACTGAGAACAGCTGGGTGGTCCTCAGCTGTGAAGAATCTCATCTGATGGGAATCACAGGCCTCACAAAAGCAGGAACTTGATACAGTGTGCTACACATCTTCTGTGCACATGCCTGGCCTTGAGCTGGGTTTCAGAAGTAGATGTTGAGGAATGCTAAGAGAGTGGACATTCAATGTTCTCACACATGTGTGGTGACTATGGGAGGCTCTAGCTAGACATCGCTCCAATACACATGTGCCTTCAGGCATCATGTTATACATGAGAAACACATGCAATTTTATCTGTCAATGGAGAAAAATAAATGAGCTCGAATTTGATAAAGACATCTTTGTGGAGTCACTGAATTGAATGATATAGTAGAAACAATTGTGTCTCTTTGATAAATCTGCTACATTTTAAAAGAAAAATGAGTCTCTAGAAACATTATTTCCTTTCCCATTTATTGCCCATTATCCTATAAGACTCTTTCTAAATTAACTCCCAGAGAGGGATCCTGTTAACTCTCTATTTGCTTATGCGCGTCTTAGTGAGGGCTTCCAGTCAGCTCTTTTGTGGTGAGGCTCTATGAGCAGGTGAGGTACTGTACCCATTACTTACAAGTGAGGTCCCTCTGACATTCTGACCATGTCAGTTGTGATCTTCTGCCTCCGGGTAGGTGGACTCAGTGTCAGCCCAAGAGGAGAGAAGCTCAGACAGGTGGAAGTCATGGAGGCATGAGAGGAGAGGAAGCCCTCCTCCTGGAGTCTGATAGAAGCCTCTCACCAGTTGAGAAGAACTTCAACCCATCTAACATCTGCTGCCAAGGCAAAGCTAAGGTTCCTTTCAGGGATGGATATTATGTGGTAAAAGAGCAACCCAGGCTTAAGGCCTGTGTGTGAGCGGTGGGCCTCAGATGGGGACTTATTCCTTCCAAAGACATTGCTTTATTATCAAACAAAACTCAACTATGTTTACAGCAATTCTATCCTATAACCCTAAAATGCCCACGGGCTAGAGTTGGTTTTAGCAAATACCGCCTGTCAGGTGCCTTTCCCCCAAATGCTCAGTGATAAAACAGTAGCTTTAAACTCCACCCAAATGCCACATAGGGCCATTATAAAAAAACAAAAAACAAAACAAAACAAACAATGAACTCTGGCTTGCTCTTGAGAAGCCTGAGTCACACTTAGGTGTGTCTTGTTTGTTTCTGAGCACCTCCTTTCCTCCCAATCCTTGTGATTGAGCCTTTACTAATAACATCTCTGTACTGGCTAGGTTTGTGTCAACTTGACACAGCTGGGGTTATCACAGAGAAAGGAGCTTCAGTTGGGGAAATGCCTCCATGAGATCTAGCTGTGAGGCATTTTCTCAATTAGTGATCAAGGGCCCCTTGTGGGTGGAACCATCTCTGGGCTGGCAGTCTTGGGTTTATAAGAGAGCAGGCTGAGCAAGCCAGAGGAAGCAAGCCAGTAAAGAACATCCCTCCATGGCTTCTGCATCAGCTCCTGCTTGAGTTCCAGTCCTGACTTCCTTTGGTGATGAACAGCAGTATGGAAGTGTAAGCCGAATAAACCCTTTCCTCCCCAACTTGCTTCTTGGTCATGATGTTTGTGCAGGAATAGAAACCCTGACTAAGACAATCTCCAACCATGCTTTCTAAACTAGCTAGTCCCAAAATTCTTTTCACTACCGAAGCTACAAAGCGTGGTTTGGCCATGGTCAGGTTTTCTAGAACTTCGGGGGAATATGACAAACTGCTGAGGGTGTCAAGGAGGAACTGCACCCTCTCCCTGTACTGCAGGATACGGAGAGTGCTGGGAGGTGCAGCCACAATAGCAGACTCATTTGTATTCATTCCCCCACTTGCCCACCCACTCAATTTCCTGTAAGCCAAGGCTGGTTTTGAACTCTGAACTTCTAATCTCCCAGCTTCCATCTCCCAAGTGCTGGGATTCTAAGTGTGAACTAATCCGGGCCCCTTTCTGTAGTGCTGGGATTAAACGCAGGGCCTCTTGCATGCTAGGCAAATACTTTACAAACTGAGCGCCATCCCCAGTCTCCCCAGCTCAGGTCAAGTTCTTCTAACGTTGAAGATGTGGCAACTCTGGGGACACTGTGCAAAACATAATTCCTGGGGACTCTAGAGTTCACCCCAAGGACACATTATCCATGTAGGGCAGAAATTCCACCTGGGAAGACAGAATCTGGAATCTCCTTGCATGTTAACCTTTCAAGATAAGAAGCTACCAGGACAAGACCACAGCATGTAATTCCTTTGCTGGCCAATTCAGTCTTGACTCATGCTAAAAATCTAAATGATGTTTTATTTGTACCCTGTACCACTGGCTCTTTTGCTGGACTGGAGCCCAAGGTTCCTATTAAGTTTTCTGAAAAAAGAAAAACAAAACAAAACAAAACAAAAATGGTCAGCATTCTTCCTTTAACCCCCTAAAAGAGAGTAAATTACTTATTTGCCAGACTCTCATAGGCTCTGGGATTTGAAACAATACCCCCCCCCCCACACACACACACACACTCGACTCTTAGCACCTTTTCTCAGAGCATCCTTTTCATCCCCTTCATCCAGCCTTGTTTATTTCTGGACCTCTTCCAGATTTCTCATATCCTGCCTAAACTCTGGAGGCTGGGACATGATATAATGCTGACGCAGATGTCTCTCTGATGTGACTTGCAGACTAAACAATTTCAGAAGCATCTTTCCCTGGTTGCCACTTTGAAATTAAGCTAATTGATTATCTAATTGACACATTCTTAACATGTGCCTGCCCCGGTGGCCCTTTGGAGCCAAGAGGCTTCAATGGGGGCATCCAGAATCCATTCCAAAGGCCACTTTCACCATTAAGAGAGCACACACAGCACATTGAGCCCATGATCCCAAACTCAAAGTTTCTATCTTCATTAATGCTTGGAGCACTTATTGGCAACTATTATTTTCGCTACCATAATCGGTCAGTGTGATGAGAGGCAACACGGTCAACTTGACAGACTCTAGAGCCACGTAGGTGACAAGCCTCTGCCTGCATCTGTCATAGATTATCTGGATTAAGTTAGCTGAGGTTGGAGACTCACCCAGGACCCTACTCATTAGGCTAGGGGTCCCAGATTAGACATAACTGAGAATGTCCAGGAGAACACTACTTTCTGCTTCTCTACTTCCTGATTGTGGTTGAGATGTGTCCAGCCACTTCAAGCTCCTGTTGCCATGCCTTAGACACCAGGATGGGAAGTACCTGCAAATTGCAGGCCAAAATAAATACTTCATCCCTTTAGGTTGTTTCTGACAGGTATTTTGTTGCAGCAACAAGAAAAAAACCAAACACAATCGGGTATGATTGACATGCCCTAGGGTCAACTGTGTCTTTCCCAAGTTCCAGTGTTGAAAGGCTAGCATCCAATATGACTGCATTTGAAATTTGGCTTTCCATGAGGCAAGTAAGATTTAATGGTGACATAAAGATGGGGCCCTGCTCTAATAAGTCAGTGCCCCAGTAAGAAGAGGCACTAAAACCCACTTTGTGTCTACAATGGAAAGGCTACATGCATTAAAGCAAGGAAGGAGTATTGTGGGCCTAAGAAAAAAGCCTCAGCAGAAACCAATCCTTTGGCTCTGTGGTCTCCTAGGTGTAGCATCCAAAACTGTGGAAAAAAAAAATGCTTTCCTGTTGTTTAATTTACCAGCCCATGGAATTTTGTTGTAGCAGCCTGTAGGCTAATACAGGATACACGGGAGACATCTTTATGGCTCTGCATCCATGGCTGGATCTGTGTGGGTGGAGAATGATGGGAAGGCCAGGATGATCAACTGAGTCACAGATACCAGAGATTGGGTAGCAGATAACAATAATAAACTTTTCACTTGCTCTTTAGAGTACATGTGAGGACTCGCAGGTCAGGCAGACCCGGCTCTAAACTCTCACTCAATGTTACTTTAACCTAAGCTTTCATTTTCCTGCATGTAAAGTGAGGGTAACAGCACCAGCTATATGGAATTGGTGTGATGAGCGACTCTAAATAAACACAAACAGAGCCACATACACACTATGTGCTCGGTAAGTGGCAAATGACCCCTTCACTGGAGATCAGCATCCCGGCCCCTGGGATTCAGCGCTCGCCAGGTCAGATGTACATTTCTTGATGCTCACTGGGGCGAGCAGCAAATATTTCTAGTTCAGATAATAAGATTTGCTGTGAGGTGCTAGCTAGAGGAAGCGGGAGCCCTGTGAGATGGGATACTCAGCGGTCATCTCTCTGGGGAGTTGCCATCTGCAGGAACACCAGACATTGAAAGCCACGAGAGCAGACCATCCAGGTCTAAGCAAAGGTGCAAGATAGGATGAGTTTTGTTGTACCTGAAGGGTAGTAAGACAGAGAGCCAGTGCCCTTTGAGCACTGGGATCTGGGGGGGCAAAGGGGGGTAGCAGGGGGTAGACTGTGGCTACAGGCATAAAGTGGATTTTGTCCTAAATGTGATCGGAGGACATCTAGGGTTAAAGAAGAAATTCCCTATTGTCCTCTGGAGTCTCCAAAGTCTTAAGATAAAGGCTTCGCAGAGGCTGAAAGGTGAAGGGTCATTTTATCACAACCTGTCTGTGCAATAGAAAGAGATCAGAGTAGGATCTGCCCCAAGGAGCTGATGGGATGACTGTAACTCAGAGAGCAGCAGCAACAGGAGTACCCTGGACCTTACACCCACCCACATCTCTTTGACACATAACCATCTCACAGAGAACCCTCCAGAAACATCTCCCAAGGCCAGTTATATGCTTCAGCAGTGGGTCAGATGTAGAGAGCTGGAAATAGGAAGGTCACATTGAAGACACAAGCTCCACAAGTCTCCACGCACACCTACCTGACTCATCTTGTGGAAGGCATAGCCCACCTGAGCTCCCAACCTGGACCCATTGGTGAATTTACGTTTCCAAACTGAGCTTGACCTCCCTGGAGTTGGTCCTCTTGAAACCTCTTAGAACCACTACATCTTCCTAATCTGTTTATGAACGATTTCGTTAAGGAGTCTTGGAGAAGAGGCACAACCACTAACTCCATGGATCAAAAAGGCCTCTGAAACTTTGCCTTGTCACTCTGCTCCATGGACTCTTTTGAACCCATGGATGCTCTGGCCTTTCCACTGTTCCCGCAGACAGGCCCAGGGTGGTTATGTTGGCTTGATGTCTGAAGGACTTTCATAAATTATGCATCCCTTTGGTTAAAAATGCAAATGATGCTTGTTGGTTATTCCCATCTCTGTGTGCATTAGCTCATTACAGACATTGTATCCTACACAGAGCTGGCTGAGAGCAGATCCTGACGTTCGGTCCTCCAGGAGGGCTGGGCCCTCCTCTGCACTGCCCTTGTGCATGTCAGGCTGGCGGGGCAGAGCAGGGCTCCACTCCACGGCAGCTTCCCCCTCCTTCAGTGTGAGAGAAGAGCTGCTTAGGGGAGAGTCAGAACAAGCTAAATTAGCGGCCATTGACAATGTCCTGCTCAGTGAGACTTCTCAGCTGTGGTTCCATGGCTTTCCATTTGCTGGGGGGAGGGGGGCATATCTTACTCATCTTCAACAGCCTCTGGGTCTCCATCCTCATGAGACTGGTAGATAATAATAGGCAAGCATTGTGGTCTCCATAGAGTCCATCCTCACTAACAAGGGGCTGTCTCTCAGCTGCATAACAGCCTGCTAAAGAGCACCTGTTGGAGTTAACCTCTTCAGGGAATGGCAAAAATAGCGTGGAAAATGCCAGAGATCACAGGACCCACACATAACCCCTTGTCATTCGGTGGGTGAAGTCCAACCTTGGCATGACCAGGGTCAGAGGCTGTACAGCCATCAATAGAGCACCAGGAGAATCTGAAAAGCCACGTTATCTCTTGGAACCTCAGGTTTACCTATCTCCCCCATCAGAAGAGACAGTCAGAATTCTCCACTTTTTAAAATCATTTATATCTAGTTTTATTTTATGTGTGCATGTGTGTGAGGCCAGAAGTTGGTGTCAGGATGCTTTCATTTGCTTTCCACCCAGTTTCTTGAGACAGAGTCTCCTACTGAACCTGGGGATTGTAGATTTGGATAGACTGAGAAGCCAGGGGGGTCTGGCAAAGCCAGCTGTCTCCATTCTTCATGGTACAAGGGTTGGAGACATGCCAGCATGCCCAGCTTTTATGTGGGTGCTGGAGATTAGAACCCAGATACTCAGGCTTGTGCAGCAGGTACTTTACTGACATAGACTTGTTAAGTGCATAGTCCAGGCTCTGTACCATGCCGGGAACTAGGGGCTGAGAAAATGTCACGTTTTACACCAGCACTTTAATCAGTATCTACTGAGCACCAATTATGAGCCAGCCACAGAGAAGATTCTGAAGAGAAAAAAAAATCACATTTTTTACAAAACAAAAACAAAATAAAACAAAGAACTGTTTTTGAATCCTGGCAATGATCTGCTAATTTAAGTGCAGCATTGAAGCCCAGTGTGGTGGTGTACGTTTATAATCCCAGAACTTGGGAAAATAAGGCAAGAAGACTGATGAGGATCGTAAGTCAGCCTGGGCTACACATCGAGCAGGAGGCCAGCTTGGACTTCATAGTAAGAACCTGTTTTAAAGAGGATCAAATACATACATGAATGAGTGTTGCTGATTTAATAAACAAATACTGCTGATTTAGATAAGGTTTGAGCATGTCTCCCAAGCTTTTGTACTGCCATTTAATCTCCCTTATGAGACAAGAGAGAATCTAAAGGATTTAGTGTTTGGGCCATTGGGAAGGGGTTGGGATAGCATCATCAGAGTATAGCCCTCATGGGTGAATCCTGGCGGCTTTATAAGCAGGCAGACTGGTCTCTTACTATGTGAGCTCTTTCACGGTCTTTGGACTTTGCAAAAGATCACAGCAAGATGTAGCACCTCAACAGTTTGCAGGAACTGTAGACCCTCTTGATATGCTCACCTCTCGAGGGCCCTGATCTCAACTCTACTGCCCTGTGGATTAGGTTTGTAGTATAGGAACTTTAGAGGGAACACATCGAAACACGCAGCCAGAGAGCAGGAAAGGCTGGGAGGGGTTGGGAGAGATGCATCCCTAGGAAGGTTGGGTACAGGTCAACCTTGAAGTTGGGGTAGAAACTACTGCAGCTTCGCCCATGATTCCTGCCAGCCACTGAGGTCCATGAGAATTGCCTCACCACATAGACTTCGACCCCAAACCCAGAGGCAGAGTAAGAGATGGAAGAGGAGGAGGCACAGAGCTTCTTGGCCAGCCCAGATGTGTGAGGGCTGCGAGCCAGCGGGCCAGCGGAGCTTTCCTTTCCTGAGCTTGGATGGATGAGGAACCCATGGCTTCCTTTTGTTTCTGCAGTGCTCTTGACTACATCAAGCTGGGCCGGGCAGAGATGACTCCTGACTGAGCCTCTGTGCCCAGAGCAGCTCCTCCGTGTGTGCTGTCCTTTCCAGAAGACCACTAATGCAGTGATCTGCAGTCCCCACATGTCCTTGCTGCCACCCACTCTGTTTCTGTGCTGCTGGAAAATGAAAGGCTTCAGGGATGGATGAAAAATCATCCTTTATTTTGATTCTGTGTTTGAACATCTTCCACTTCTCTGCAAATTGAGGGTATATTTTGGTACTTTGGCTAATGCCTGGTGTATGGAACCAGAGAATCAAAAATTAGTCATGGTTCCAGGAAGATCAACGCAGCTAGATGTCTCAGAGTCGGGTCACTGTCACCTGAAATGACTTCTGAGCAAAAGAATTCACCCCCTCCCCAAAGCAGGTGGGGCCAGCCAGGGCCAGTTCTAACATGTTTTAGCTGTCACCCCATGTCTCTCATCTTCTCTCACTCTGTATCTCTATCTCTCTTGCATGCACATGCATTTGTGTGCATGCACATGTGCACACAAAATCACATATATATGTGCATACACACACACACACACACACACACACACACACACTGAATTTATTGCATTCCTGACTGAGGTTTTGAGCATTCTTGACTGACAATTCTGTTAAACATCCAGGTCTAGATTTGAAGACACAGAGACATGATCCCATAAGACCATAACCCCCAAGTATGCAGTTAGCAGCCAGCCTCTTAGCCCTGCAGCCTGGGCCAGGCT
>LR751815.1:30468-132884 GCA_902729485.2 Mus minutoides | reverse complement strand
AAGTTGACAAGGGGTCAATTGTACTGGCTAGTTTTTGTGTCAACTTGACACAGCTGGGTGATCACAGAGAAAGGAGCTTCAGTTGGGGAAATGCCTCCATGAGATCTAGCTGTGAGGCATTTTCTCAATTAGTGATCCTTTCTCTGTGATAACTCCAGCCTGTGTCAAGTTGACATAAAACTAGCCAGCACAAAGGGGAACTACCATTTTGTCACATTTGTTATTATTAATGGTATATAGAAGTGTGTGTGTATATGTATGTATGTGTTTTATATATGTATGTGTGTTGTATGTATGCATCTATATGTGTATATGTGTGTTTTGTGTGTGTCTACATGTGTGTATGTGTGTCATATATGTGTATATGTATGTTATATACATATGTGTGTTGTGAATGTCTGTGTATGCATGTTGTGTGCATGTACAATTTGTATGAGTCTAAAAAATTTAAAAGTCAACAGCACATGTGACTTCTCATGTTCTCATGGGTCTTTCCAACTATCCATTGTTAAATAATTTGTGTTCTGTAGCTGGAAATAATTTTGTTGTATTTCAATAAAAGTTCCATCAAGAATAGCATTGCTTTCTATTGAGGGAAATTTGAGTTAATTTATTTCCATTTTGCTCTTCAAAGAAAAGGGAACTTAAAAGCTGAGTGTGATGGCCCATACCTTTAATCCCAGCATGTGGGAAACAAAGGCAGGCAGAGCTCTGTGAGTTTGAGGCCAGCCTGGCCTACAGAGTGAGTTTCAGGACAGCCAGTGAGACCCTGTTCAACCCCCCAGCATCCACTGCCAAAAAAAACCCCACCCCCAAACAACAACAACAAAAGGGAAGAAAAAGAAAGAAAGAAGAGAAACAGAAAGAGAATGAGAATGAGAGAAAAGGGAATTTACTGAAAACTAAAACTGAAATGTCACTGGTCTCATTTCTAAGGTATAACTAGAGCTAGCAGTAACAAGTATGGGAGTGCTTGATGACATACAATATTTTTCTGCATTTCTATTTTATTATTTCAAAGTTTATTAGAATTGCCTGATTATTGAATGTATATATGATATGAACTATATATGTGCTTTTAAAAAGCCATTTGGAATTGGATATAGTGGCACTTTTTAACCCAGCATTAATGAAGTGGACGTAGGAAGATTTCGAGTTTAAGCTAGTCTGATCTTGTCTCAAACATCATCATTGTCATTATCAACAATAACAAATTAATTCATTTATTTCCATAGATAATAGAAACATTAATTTGGATTTCTTGGGTGTCTAAGTTAGGGTTTATATTGCTATGATAAAATACCATGACCAAAAGCAACTTAAGTGAGAAAAGAGTTTATTTAATCTTATAGTTTGTAATACTCTATCCAAAGAAGTCAGGACAGGAACTCAAGGATGGGAGCTGGAGGCAGAAACTAATGCAGAGGCCTTGGAGGAGTGCTGCTTGCTTGCTTGCTTGCTTGCTCCTTATAGCTTTCTTTTATACCCAGGAGTGTAATCACCCACAATGATCTGGGCCCTCCCAAAATAATCACTAATCAATGAACTGCCAAAATGTCTTGCATACAGGGCAATCTTATGGAAGTACTTTCTTAATTAAGAATCCATCTTTCCAAATGACTCTAGTTTGTGTCAAGTTGACATGAAACTAACCAACAAAAATGACCCATTGTCATCTTGACTCATGAACATATTAATACACAACTAGAACCGTTCCTTTCTCATTTATCCCTAAGATGGCATGTAAATATTTAAAAAATTTCACCTTATTTTCATGTATGGGTATTTTGCTTGTATGTATGCTTGTGCACCACTTGTGTGACTGGTGCCTGTAGAGGTCAGAAATGGGTTTGGATGCCTTAGAACTAAACTTACAAATGATTCTTAGCCCCAGATGACTAGTTATCAATTGTCTCAGCAAAACAAGGGTTATACTTTAGTGGTTCTTAATTTAAAATATTGGATGGTCTCAATAGAATCTTTACTTTCTTCTGAAACGTCACAAGCTAGGTCTCCATTGTCTGCATGACTTCCAACATTCTCATTTTCCAAGTTCCCATCGAACAGCCTGCTGAGCTGGAGCTATCAATGGCTTTTCTAGTCTGAAGTTCCAAAGTCGTTCCAAATTCTCACTAGAACAGCAATAGTCCACTCTAGTACATTTGGCCTAGGTAGGGCTTCTATTGCTGTATGACCAAACAGCACAAAGAGCAACTTAGGAAAGAAAAGGGTTTATTTCATATTATAGCTTGTAATGGTTAATCCAGTGAATTCAGGGCAGGAACCTGCAGGGAAGAAATGGTTCAGAGGCCATGAAGGAGTTCTGCCTGATGGCTTTCTCCTCATAGCTTGATTAGCCTGCTGTCTTATAGCACCCATGGCCACATGCACAGGGCTGGCACCACCCATAATGAGCTGGGTTATTTCACATCAATTACTAACAAAACACCCCACAGACTTGCCTACAGGCTAGTCTTACAGAGGCATCTTCTTTCTTTCTTTCTTTCTTTCTTTCTTTCTTTCTTTCTTTCTTTCTTTCTTTCTTTCTTTGTAATTTGTTTTTATTTTTTATTTTTATTAATTTTTATTGGATATTTCTTTATTTACATTTCAAATGTTATCCCCATTCCTGGTATGCCCTCCAAAAAACACCCTCTATGCCCTCCCCTTTCCCCTCTATGCCCACCTTCCTCTATGCCCTCCCCTCTCCCCCTACTCACTAACTCACCCACTCCTGCTTCCTGGCCCTGGCATTTCCCCACACTGGGGCATAGAGCCTTCATAGGACCAAGGGCCTCTCCTCCCATTGATGACTGACTAGGCCATGCACTGCTACATGTGCAGCTGGAGCTGTGAGTCCCACCATGTGTACTCTTTGGCTGGTGGTTTAGTCCCTGGAAGCTCTTGGGGTATTGGTGAGTTCATATTGTTGTTCCTCCTATGGGGCTGCAAACTCCTTCAGCTCCTTAGGTCCTTTCTCTAGCTACTTCATTGGGGACCCTGTGCTCAGTCCAATGGATGGCTGTGAGCATTAACCTCTGTGTTTGTCAGGTAGTGGCAGTGCCTCTCAGGAGACAGCTATGTCAGTCTTCTGTCAGCAAGCACTTGTTGGCATCCACAATAGTGTCTGGGTTTGGTGATTGTATATGGGATGGATCCCCAGGTGAGTCAGTCTCTGGATGGTCATTTCTTCAGTCTCTACTCCACACTTTGTTTCTGTAACTCCTTCCATGGGTGTTTTGTTCCCCCTTCTAAGAAGGACCAAAGTATCTACACTTTGGTCTTCCTTCTTCTCGAGTTTCGTGTTGTTTGTGAATTGTATCTTGGGTATTCCGAGCTTCTGGGCTAATATCAACTTATCAGTGAGTACATATCATGTGTGTTCTTTTGTGATTGGGTTACTTCACTCAGGATGATATCTTCCAGATCCACCATTTGCCTAAGAATTTCATAAATTCATTGTTTTTAATAGCTGAGTAGTATTCCATTGTGTAAATGTACCACATTTTCTGTATCCATTCCTCTGCTGACATCTGGGTTGTTTTCAGCTTCTGGCTATTATGGCTGCTATGAACATAGTGGAGCATGTGTTCTTATTACAAGTTGGAGCATCTTCTGGGTATATGCCCAGGAGTGGTATTGCTGGGTGCAATTTTCTGAGGAACCGCCAAACTGATTTCCAGAGAGGTTGTACCAGCTTGCAATCCCACCAGCAATGGAGGAGTGTTCCTCTTTCTGCACAGAGGCATTTTCTTAATTGAGAGACAATATTTCCAAATGACTCTAGTTTGTGTCAAGTGGTCATAAAAATAACCAACACACTGGGTAATAAACACGCACATAAACTTGGCACACCACAGTTATTTCTTGTTTTGAGACAGTGTCTTTCTCTGTAACTCTGGAACTCCAATAATCCTCCTGCTTCATCCTTCCAAGTACTGGGATCACAAGCATGTGCTGCAGTGTTCCCTGTACCTCGTAATTCTTTACAGTGAGGTCAGTACAAATCCTACAAGAATACACACAAACTCTGTTGGCTTTTAATAAACAGTCTGCTCCTCCTTGCTATGTTCCTTTGCTATTATTCATAAAGGCCCATTTGGGCCTTATGGGAACGGTGGTGCAGTGTCTCAGCAGGCTAACTCCACAGCAAGAATTCCACAGAGTGTTGCCAACAAGCTTTTGTGGTGGGAAGTGAGTTAGGCTTTCTTATGCTCTGTCTCTTCATGCACTCGTCAGAAATTTTGGTGAACCTAAAACAAACAAACAAACAACAACAACAACAACAAACGGATTCTTTTTTTTTTTTTTTAAGATTTATTTTTATTTTATTTATTATATGTAAGTACACTGTAGCTGTCTTCAGTCATTTTAAATCTTTTTTTTTAAGATTTATTTTTATTTTATTTATTATATATAAGTACACAACAAACGGATTCTTGATGTATTATCATGGGCTGATAAGGTACAGGTGTGTGCGTGTGTACATATGTGTGTGCACACACACATTTTTTCTCCAAATGTATGGCTCTAACAACAATTTCATTGCTATGCTATTCTACTTACATTTTATAAGCAAATCTCCTAGAGCTTTAATCATAACTGACTCATACAATCGAACTTACTGGTATAACACAGTAAAAGTGTGTTACGATAGAAGTTGGCTCATGTCCAAATATACGCATTGTGATTCTTGGAAGGCTGGTATAAAAATACTGTATTAAGTATAAAGGCACAACAGGGCTAGGCATATGACTCAGCTGGTAGAGTATTTGCTCGCATAGATGAAGCTCTGGGTTTGCTATCCAGTACTAAGCAAAGCTTGCATGGTGGTACATGCTTGTAATTCCAGAACTTGAGAGGTAGAGGCAGGAAGCTCAAAGCTGAAGGCTATATAGTAAGGAGTGGGTCAGCCTGGACTACATAAGGCCCGATCTTGAAAAAAAAAATAAAAAAGACCTAACAGCTGAAGCCATCGGAGGCTTGGTGTATGAGCATATCTGCACATCTATTTGTATGGGCCTCTAGTTTCCATGCACAGTAGTTTTGACCTTATTTTTGCAACGATGGAACGATGTTATCCTTCTGCTGCAAACCCTTCACAGCTTTAACTGGTAGTACTGATTCAGCTCACACCTAGAAGTTTTTATATTTGCAAAGTGATTTAGAATCATTTTTATTAGTTATTGTAAATTGAGATTTAGAATGGCATGTCATAAAAACAAAAACTGCTTCATGCTTGTGAATGCAGACTATTCCACATTTGTATAAATGGTATAATTATGGCAGAATTACTCATGGATTGTTTTATTGTTTATTCTTTTATCTGCAGATGTAAATACAACACTCTAACTTTTAATTATGAAAGGTCTGCACACCTGAGTTGTGAAGCATAACTGTTATCTGCATGGGAATATGAAGCTAAGATGAGTATGTATCTATAGCCAAGATACTGTAAAGAAAACGGGAGTTGCAGCTGTAAGTTATTCAAATATGACAGTTCATCCAGGTCTCTTAGAAATCAAGACTATCAGAACACTGCCATAATTTTTACTTCTAAAAGGGAATGAATAATAAATAGAATATGGAGTATGTCTTTGTAATAAGACTAGCCATGTAATTTAATCTTTATACCTGATGGAACCAAAGTTTTTAATTTAATTTAATTTAATTTTATTGGTTATTTTATTTATTTAGATTTCAAATGTTATCCCTCTTCCCAGTTAACTCCCCTGTCCCTCCCCCACCCCCTCTTTCTATGAGGGTGCTCCCCCACCCATCCCCTTCTGCCTCAGTGCTCTAGAATTTCCCTAAGCTGGGTCATCGAGCACCTCCACAGGACCAAGGGGCTCCCCTCCTACTGATGCCAGATAAGGCCATCCTCTGCTGCATACGCAGCTAGAGTCATGAGTCCCTCCATGTATACCCTTTGGTTGGTGGTTTAGTCCCTGGGAGCTTTAGGGGTATCTGGTTGGTTGATATTGTTCTTCCTGTGGGGGTTGCAAACACCTTCAGCTCCTTTAGTGACCAAAGTGTTTATTTTTGAACTGAATTTCTTAGACTTTGTACCTCTGGACTTTTTGTATACCAAAAGGGTGATAATGGGCCATAAATAGTATTGTATGGAGGGCCTGCTTGCTGCTTCTGAGCACACTGCATGTATACATTCCATGAGACATGTAGGGGCCTTTTCACAGGTGGCCTCTAGCATCTTTCCTGCTGCTCTCTGAGGTTCCTGAGGAGGAAGGCAACAGTGTGAAGAGGAAAAACAAAACTTCCTAAAAGCCAGCATACCAGAAAACACCACACCTAGGGTAGAGCCTTATTTTAAAGATTTAAATATAATTTTAAGATCACTAAAAACGAGTTTCATGAGAATGGTTCCTGCCTGCTATGGTGTGTATAATGGAGGAAAACCATAAACAAAAATTGAAGTTTATGGGGAGAGATTCCATTAAAATTCAGAATTTCAGGTAGACATACTCCTGACTCAGAGTCTTACTTTCTTTCAAAGGAAAGAAGAATGTAAACAACACAGCCCTGAATCACCTGTGTAGATATTAAACACGATAAAGAGGTTTACGAATATACAACTCTGACCTGACTAAAAGGGCATGTCTAAACACAGTGAATCCAATTTTCTGCTTACACTGGCAAAGAAACCAACTACTGTGCCTAAGAAAACAGTTTAGTTTTATTAGCTAAATAAAGGGACTGATCAGTACTCCTGATCCCCTGCTTCCACTTACCCAGAGGTTTGGTGGAAGCTGGCTGGTTCTCAAAAGGCTCGCTAGAGACCTCAAATACTGAACTGGTATTTCAAAACCCTTTAAATTCAAACCACAGTTTCCATGGCACTTCACCTCAAAGTACCAGATTCACAAGTCCCCTTAGCAATGTTCCAAGGAAGGGATGGCTGGGTCTGGGAAGGGTATTGGGGGCTGGCAGATACTTCTAATGCTGATACGTATTTTGATTCCTCATCCAATCAGTTTCTGGACATTTCTACCTTCTCTCCTGTGCTCGCTGCCACCCAGGATGTTTGGATTCTGGTTAGGGTGGAGGGGGGAGTATAGAGAAAGCGTGGGTGGGCCAGCCAGGGATGAATTAGCTTGTGCGCACGTTGCAGACTGTAGCAGTCTAAGGGCTGATGTGATGGGAATCGGAGAAGAGAGTGCTGAAGTGGCAGGTTTTCGCATCGGATACAAAAGAAGTTAATCTTTGTTTTTCTTAATCTGTGAAACACCTGGGTGAATTTCACCGTGCTCTAGATCGGGCTTTATTTTTTTTAAAAATATGGTTGGCTTATCAATAAATGAACATCGATGTAAAATGGATGTTAACAGTGTGATATACAGCCATATAAAGGACATAGAATTGTGCCTGACAGACAGTCTTTCTACAAGCTACTGCTTTCTCTTAACATTGTGGGAAATCAAAAAGGTAGACCTTAGGGTATGAACTGATTCTCAGTTGTTTTAAAGACTTATTTTACAACTGAGGGTAATGATGAAGACTGTGTCTTTGTGGGGAGTCTTTCCTTTCTCTTTTGGGAATCTCCCTAGGACAATTCCTTGAAGAGTGATAACTTTGATGTCATTCTTTTCATTTGCTAAGACGGTGTGGAGCTTTCTGTGACAGCCGGTATCCCTGATGATGATCAGCAAGGCTACCATATAACCTGGGCTCAGTATTCCAATGCTTATTTGGTTTTGTACATTATTAGGATTCAGAAAAAAAAAGTGGATTTCGGTAGTTTGAAATTTTTTAGAATGACAGCTAACATTTATTGAAAATGATGTGCCAGGCTCTCTGAGCATTTTACACCAATTTAATTAATATACTTTACATAAAAAGCTGGTGAGAAGAGGGCTGGAGAGATGGCTCAGTGGGTAAGGGTGCTGACTGCTCTCCCAGAGGTCCTGAGTTCAATTCCTAACAACCACATGGTGGCTCACAGCCATCTGTAATGGGATCTGATGCCCTCTTCTGGTGTGTCTGAAGACAGCTACGGTGTACTCATATACATAAAATAAATAAAAATAAATCTTTTTTTAAAAGCTGGTGAGGTAGATACCTTTTATTAATGTAGAAACCGAGTCTAGAGAAGTTAGCTTATATTGACCAAGGTTGCATTGCTAGTAAATGAGTGACTTAAACTACTGTACTGTGAATCTGGAGTAGACTATCTTAACTATGACCTGACATGCTCTTTTCCTGGATAATGATCTACAGTTAGAAGAAATGAAACTCACTCTTTCCAATTTTATGTTATACATATGTGCAGGTAACTGTTATCTCTAGACCTGTCTTCAAGATTACAGGAGCTGCAATTAGAAATGCACAAATACTTTTAATGCTATTTTTTTTGGTGCTGTGTGAAATTGTGATTATTTTTCTGTACACTGAATTGTTCTTCCATGGAACACCTCCGTATTTCTGTACTCAATCCTAGCCAAATGTCAGATAAATTATTCTATTTAATTTATCCAACAATTTGATGAAAGGCAAAAGCACGTTCACTTTATAAATTCAGAAGGCAGTTTAAATAGTGAGGAAATAAAACTGGAAATTGGGTGGGGTGGAGGAGATTTGGACACAGAGAGGGACATCAATATCACGGAGTTCAGGAAAGTACCACAAAATGAAGAATGAGGTAGGAGAGTAAGGGCTTAGAAGAAAGATAAATGGTGAAAGACAGAAATGAAATATGTTAGAAAGAAAGTTCACACATTAAAACATTGTCTAACAGTACTCAGAGCAGCGCGCAAATCTGCCACACTCAAGAGTCAAAAACATGTCAAGCACTGGATAAAAGAGAGGAAGAAGTTGTTTCTGGTCCACACCTTTCATGCGGTGGCTGTGGGATGAGGAGAAGATGCTGATGTCCTCCTGAAGGACGGCACACACTTTGGGGACACAGAGTGCCATCAGTAATAAATGTTTACCATCTAGATCAATATAGAGTTTTAAAGAATGCAATAAATTGCAACCCCTCCCCAACCCCTGAATAATCTGAGTATTTGTGTAGGGCTGCGAGCCTGAACAAAGCGTGTGTCTTGGAGAGGGATGGGGTAGTTGGTGTTTGGAGCCATCAGTGATCTGTAGGATTCCAGTAGAGACACCGACTTGAGCTCTTCAACACAAAATAAACAGGCCACTATTTGTTTCAGTAAGCAGACAAATGGTCTGCTTACTGACTTCCCTAAAGGCAAGTACAGGGTTATAGGGTGAGAGAAATTGTCATGTGGCAATGTGATTATTTCATTAAGTTACTGTACAGGAACATCCATTGCCCCACCCAGTCAGCATCATCCGTGGCCCATTGTTGTGTCTTACTGAGAGATGACGGCAGTGGTAGGGAATGTGGAGATAGAGAGGTTGTCTCCTGCTGTGGTCCCTTTAGGTCCTAGGTGCCAACTCACCAGAGTTGGTTTCCACTTGTCCGTTTTCAAAGATGACTGTTGTCCAACTTTTTGTAATTCACCATTTTGTAATTACAATCATTTGTAATTGACCCATCACCTATTTCTAGGTTCATTTAGCTTTGGCTTTCGTAGGAATTTTTCAATAAGCTTTATGAAGACAGGGGCTGTGCCACATTTAGTTAGTTAGCTGTTCCCACCACCCTCAGCACAGAGCTTTCCATTCCATGTTCTAACTTTGAAACCCTTAAAGGAATAAAAGAAAGTAAATGACTCAACAAGAAGAGATAATGGGTTCTGACTTGGGTTACTAATTCTGACTTCCGAGTTTAGAGAAAGGAATGAAAAGGTGATTGGAAAGAAATAGGTCTGCTCCTTGATGTAATTCTGATCGTTCTCACCGCATCTTCTAGGGAGTGTAGGATTCCGGTGAGACTACAGTTTCAGAAAAAAGGAAAGGAATTTAGTAATGATGAACACTTAAGATGCTCATGCTCATATCACTCAGCGACCTTAACTCAGTCAACATCCCTGAGGAGGTAGTAGTCTTACATACCCACCTGAACGCAGAATATGGATCAAAGCACAACATGCAGTTGGTGCACAGAGAAGGCTTTGCAGTACTGTGAACTGGGTCTTTATGTGGTTACTAAATTATCAGAAACACTGTCGTCCCCCCATCTCCCAACCAGCCCTGGATATTCTTACCATTATAAAAGTAGCTACTGAGAGGTAGATCGAACCAAGCTTTGAATCTGGGATGGTCTGATTCCAAAGCTCATGTTTTGTGTTAAAGTCGGAAGACAGTGGAGACTCCCTCTCAAAGCAATAGGATAGTTTAAGTCCCATTTTGACTACCACTGTCAGGAAAGTCAGATGTGTATAGCTGGTAACTAGATAACCCCTAGCTTTGTGGTCTCAGCTCAACACCGAGCGGTCGACTGCCTGAGTTTAGTCTTGGTTTCTTTTGCTTTCTTCACTCTCTTTGCTTTCCTTGTCTTTGTCTTTCAAGTGGAGTGATAGTTCACCAGAGTGGGGTGTGACTCACTAATGATTGTGGAACACAGGGGAAAGTGGACTCTGTGAATTTGCCCTGGAAAGAACGAAGGATCAGCAATGTCAAAGAACAGTTTATGCTTGACTTCAGACATTGGTATGTTCAACGTTGGAGAGACCCAAAAAGAAACAGACTTGTTTATGCCTATATAGAATTGGCAATCACATAAGGTTAGAAAAATAAGACACTCATTCATCAAAGTCTTACTTGAGAATTCAGTTCCACTTATTTTCACCTCTTGATGGCTCTTGATTTGGCTATATATACACTTTTGGCCACACTGGTCTTCATTAAAACAATGTTCTATATACCAAGGGATAATTTAATCTCTGGCAAAGACTAGGGTTCCGGGGAGCTAGAAAGTGATTGGTAACACAAGCTGGGAAGGAAATAAGCAGTTCAGGGCAGGTTGATAGCAGATGTCTTATTTGGCCATAGGAGCACAGGATCTGTTCCAATGAGTGTATAAGAAGGAGGTCATTTAATACATTATAAAGTTAATCTTTTAATTCCTTCTTGTCTTTCACTTTTACTTTATATGATGGGAGTGTTTATGGTGTGGACTTTATTTTTCTCACGTTAGTTTTACTAGGTTGTTTAATTAGGAGATGTAGAAGTGCTAGCTTTACCTGGTGTGATACTCAGGCCTTTGGGGAATGGGCCCCCTCCCCAGCCATATTTTAATTTAGATGTATCTGTACAAGGTGCTAGAATGCTTTGTTAAAGATACTACAGTGAGTCTTTTTACACCTATTTTCTTTTCATTCTAAAATACCATATGCAGTCTGTTGCTCTGTTTCTCTTTGCTCTTGTGTTCCAGAGTTGTTCTGTAGCATTCCAGCCACTGACGTCATAGGATAATTGACTTATCTCAGACCTCGGCAAACCAGGAGGATGGGCTGAGTAAGGAGTCATAGAATAATCTCAAATAGAATGAACACAATGAGTCTAAAGTCACATAGAGACACATGAAAGGGAGATAGTGCTACAATGTAGCCCTTTGGTCAAATATGGCCACACCCACTCATTTGCATACCACGGACAGCTATTTTCTCAAAACACTGGCCAGCTGAGTAGCTGAGACAGAGACCGTTGGGCTAGCAAAGCCAAACAAATTTTCTGCTTGACATTTTCCAGAAAAGGATTTGTAATCCCTTGTTAAAAATAAGATCTTTTTTCTTGTATATATGTGTTTATACACATGGGGGCACATAACACCACGACACACATGTGCAAGCCAGAGGATTCCTTGCTGGAGTTGATTCTCTATCTCTACCTTGTGAGATCAGGAGACAGACCTCAGGTCATCAGGCTTGCTGGCAAGTGCCTTTACCTGCTGAGCCATCTCTCCAGTTCCTATATTAAGGTTTTACCTCATTTCTACTGTATACACATTTTTGAAAAAAAAAAAAAGCTTCTTAAATCAGACTCTTCAGAAGACAACAGCACAAATAAACACATAAACATTTGAAACACATAAAACATTTGTTTTGTGCTTCTTTAAGAGATGTGTTCCCAGTGAATAGCAATAAAAAAGTTCCCTGTTGTATCTGGAACAGTATATGGCTTCAACACTACCACGGGCTAGTTTATTTATTTATTTATTTATTTTTTTGTAAAAAATAAATGAAAAATATTTAAATGTTAGGAGTGGTGGCACATACCCTTAATCAGGAGGCAGGGACAGGTGGGTCTGTATGAGTTTGAGACCAGCCAGGTCTATATCGTCAGTTCCAGGACAGGCAGAGTTACATAATAGGGAGTTTCTGTCTTAAAAAACAAAACAAAACAAAACAAAACAAAACAAAACACAAACCAAACTGACCAACCAAATAACAAATTAAGTACATAGTGTTACTAATGTGTGTGTGTGTGTGTGTGTGTGTGTGTGTGGTTGGGTGGTTGGATGGTTGGAGTGGCTTCCATAATTCTAACATCCTTCAGTACATACTAATATTGGCATGACCCATTAGACATAGAACTGAAGGGACAGATAGAAAGCCTCAAGTCTTGAGTTCAATTTATTTTGTTCATAAAGGATGAAAGGAGGGGTGCTGCTGGAGAGATGGCTCGGCAGTTACAAACAATTTTCGCCCTTGCAGAGGACCTGCCTCAGTTCCCAGCACCAGCGTCGCAGCTCACAGCCACCTGTAACTCCAGTTCCAGGGGATCTACAACTCTCTTCTGGCTTCCACGGGCACTGGAAATGTACACGGCGCACATAATTACATACAGGCAAATTACTCATACAGATGAAATGAAACTAAACAAGAAGTTAAATATTTTAAAAAAATAAAAGATAGAGGGTTTCATAATGATTATGGATCTGAAAGAGATTTAATAAAATCCTATTGGGTCACTACAAAGTGAATCATTATGAACTAGTAGTACTCTTAGAGCTAAGAGCCACTAGCTGAAATAAGTGTTGTCGTGGAGGACATTGTTTATTGTTGACACTTGTTCTCTCTGCAGAATAAAGCCAAATTGCTTTGCCTCTACAGTAACTGGGAAGAGTGACTTGGCTTTATTAATTAATGGGATAATGGATCTTAATGCCTAGGAATACAGTTTGCTCTCAACATTTATCATTTGTGAAAAGTTTTTTTATTTTAAAGATTTATTTTATTTATATGAGTACACTGTAGCTGTCATCAGACACATCAGAAAAGGGCATCGGATCCCATTACAGATGGTTGTGAGCCATCATGTGGTTGCTGGGAATTGAACTCAGGACTTTTGGAAGAGCAGTCAGTGCTCTTACCTGCTGAGTCATCTCTCCAGCCCCTTGTTAAAAGTTTTTAAAATTAAAGTATGCCTTTTGAAAAACATAATTGAAAAACATAGTCTAAAAGAAATTCTTATATTTTATACCGCTTCTAAGAAAGGTGAAAAAGATGTTAGATGCTAAAAAGAAAAAAAAAATGTAATAGGAAAGGTTGTTTCTGCAAACCAAACAACTTTGTGTTCTAGTTCCCTAACCCATCTGTCATGCCTAGGAATTTTACCCATAAGCAGTCTGTCCTATTTGTAGCCCCACTTACATGGATGTAGAGATAACTTCAGAAAAACTGCTTATACAATGCAAAGGAAATCATGAGGTATAAATATATATCAGGGTTTGGAGATGTGGCTCTTTGACTCTAGCTTTTAGCAAACTTGAATATACTATACTCTAACCTTAGTTTTATTGAGAGGCATTGAAGTTCCAAATTCGTGTCTAATTTTCAGATCCCTTGTCTCTCTGATGGTTGCTGCAAATACAGTTGTTCATCCTTCATCAGAGTAAGTGGAATGACCCTGAGCTTAGATATCCCTTTGAGGAATGTACACACCTCTACTGTTGAGGATATATGTATTTGAATTATCTGTACATATATGGTATTTATGTGAAATATGTATATATGTAGCATGTTGGTGGCATTGTGGCTTAAATGAATTTATTTTATTAACTGGCTAGTCTGGCTACTTCTGCCAGTAAATAAATTCTTAAGGAGTTTACTACAGTAATCATTCTTTTATTCTCATGGTTTCTGTGGGTTAGGACAGAAATGGCCTCCTCTACAGCGTTTCTACCTCTAGCTGACATGTGATCGCTGGGGGATTCCATGCTTGGGCATTGGGAACATGTGAAGACTCCTTCTTTACTCATATAGGCACGTTATGAAGTCCTGAAAACCAGACCTGTCAACCAGGCTGCCCACAGGTAGTGCCTTCTCCAAGAGGCTTGGTGGGAACCATGGCAGCTTTGGGGTCGTTGGGTTTCTTACATTGCAGTCGTAGCTCAAAGCATGCCTCTCCTTGGAAACATCAGCAGAATCCGCATGCTGTGTGACCTGTGTTACACAGCCTCACTTTTCCTGCCCTGTGTGGTCAGCAGAGCTCTCAGCTCATAAAGATTCAAATGGAGGAGGATTAGACTGTCCACTTGCTCATGGGTACCAAAGTCAAGCAGGAAAAGAGGATGTGGGAATTCGAGGTGGCTGACACTCTTGGAGACATCAAATACCATACAATGGCTCAAGACAAAGGTGGGAAAGGAATTGGAAGACCACGGAGAGCAGCAGAAACTGCAGAGAAAAGAGCTGCTACACCAGTCCTGGAGAATGGAAGAGGCTACAGTAGAGAAGAGTCTCCCCTCCCTCCCTCCCCTCTCGCCCTGCAGGAACCCAAAGAATGCTGAGACTTCAGAGAACACAGATTGTCAGAGGCACAGGGATGAGACAAACGAACCTTTAATGCAATGCAGCTGTGCTGGCTAGTTTTATGTTGACACACACTAGAGACATTTGTAAGAGGGAACCTCAGATGAGAAAATGTCCCACCAGATTGGCCTGTCAGCAAGCCTGTGGTGTTCACTCCTTCCTTCCTTCCTTCCTTCCTTCCTTCCTTCCTTCCTTCCTTCCTTCCTTCCTTCCTTCCTTCCTCCCTCCCTCCCTCCCTCCCTCCCTCCCTCCTTCCCTCCTTCCTTCCCTCTTATATCTTTTTTATTGATTCTTTGTGAGTCCTACTCATTTCTTCAACCCCTCATATCCACCCTCCACCTTTTTCCCCCAAAATAAATACTCATATACACCACCACCACCACCACCACCACCACCTCCACCACCACCACCAAAGCAACATGGAAGCTGTGTGTGCACATGCCTTCACTTGAAAATGTTCATTGCAATGGGTCTCTCTTTGGTCTGGTTCAAGGCCTCTGGCTTCTGTGACACCATCATTGGGTCCTCACTGGAACTCCTGTCAATTCTCTTGTTGTCTTGTGTTGCGGAGGCCCTGCAGCGATGGAATAGCAGGCTAGCCATTTCACATGTCCCAGCCATTTGCTGCGGATGATAAAGATTTTAGGGTGGTCCAACTGGGTGGTAGCTGAGCTGGTCAGACAGCTCCCTTATCCGCATCACCAGGGGGACGCTCTTCAGGACTGCTCCAGCTAGGCCAGGCAATGCTGCCCATTGGTTTGAGGCAGGGTCAGCTCTCCTGCTCTCATGCCCTAGGGGCTGCCACATCCCAATCCATACCACCAGAGCCAGCTTCATTGTGCTGCCTAGTCAAGGCATGGGCCTACTCACCCAAGTACTACAGCATGTGAGGGGCTGGGCCAGCTCTCCTGTTCTCACACTCTTGGGGTTGGCTTATCTGGGCCTTTGCCATCCAGGCCAATTCCAGTGTGTTGCCCAGGTGAGGTGTAGAGCTTACCAGTGAGGAGAGAGGGCCAGCTCTCCTGGTCTCATGACTCTAGGCCCAGCTTTCTGGGCAACTGCAGGTGGCGAGGTGGGGGAGGAGAGGGCATCACTTCTGTACCCACATGAGTGGCAGAGACAGCTCTCCTGTGCTTTAGTCCTTGGGTGGCTCACCTGCATGACCCCACTCCCACCCCCCAATACCAGGAAGCTCTACTGTGCTGTCCACATGAGGTACAGGGCCTGCTCTGTCAAGTGCTTCAGCTGGTGAGGAGCAGGGATAGTCATTGACTCTCATTACTCCAATGTTAGCTCTCCTGACTACCTCAGGTAGCAAGGGGCAAGGGGGCAGAGAGCATCCTCGCCTCCAGGCCACCTTACAGCAGAAGAGTAGTGGGGCCAGCTCTCCACCCCTTAAGCCCTCTGGGCCAGCTCCCCCCACCCCCACGCCCCATCCCCTCCCAGCCTGTGGTGCCATTTCTTGATTGACAATTAATGTGGGAAGTGTCAGCCCTAGGTTGGCGGTTCTGAGTGCTATAAGAGAGCAGGCTGAGCAAGCCACAAGGAGCAAGTGAGTAAGCAGCACCCCTCCCCCCATGGCCTCAATGTCAGCTTTTGTCTTCAGGTTCCTGCTCTAGTTGAGTTCCTACCCTGACTTCTGCCGGTGATGGATTGTTACTTGCAAGTGTAAGATGAAGTAAACTATTTCCTCTGCAAGTTGCTCTTTGGTCATGGTGTTTTTCATAGCAATATAAGTGTTCTTTTTATTTCTTATTTTCTATTATTTAATTTCCACCATTGCATATATGGCTCATGGTGGTCTTGTTTTTGTTTCTATGTTGCTCAGGTAGGTTTTGGGACTGATGTTTTATGTCTCTTCACCTCATTTCCTATACTCTTCAGCCAGATTTTATACACTCCTCTCTTATTCCTGTCAGTTTTTTTCCTTTCTTTCATTCTTAGCTCCTCCTCCTCCTTTTGCTTCTTAATTACAGCTTTCCATAGCTTTAATAATCTCTAAAATCTAGGTACCATAACAGTATACCTACTTCCCCCTTCTAGCTGCTTTACCCACCCATTGTGTGACAAAACTTTTCCTAGGACATATAACACACAAGCCTACTCATCCCAGAGAGGGAGCCCATGGACAGATCAAAGCATGAATACTGCCAAAGTTCAACTTGGTGAACCAATGAGTTTTATTGGCATTAATTATGGGAATATGGGTGACAGAGGCACTAACAGGAGTAGAAGTGACTCATAAACAGTTATACCAAAGCCCATTCCAGCATAAGTGACAGCTCTCAAGAGCTCTGAACGGGAAACACGCTGTTCATAACTTGCAGGCAGGTCAACAGGTGGAAGAGTGTCTTTTCTTAGAGACTTCTCCAGGCAGCTCAGATGGTTTCTGCTTCTTCCAGGAAGTTGGTCTGATTCTAGAGCTTCTTTGCAGATCAGCTCTCTAACATCTGAGGGCCACTCTCAGCTTTTATTGCTTACTTTGGTGGGGGAGGGGCCTAGTGATTTTGGTCAGTTTTAGGAATTTCCTGTGGCTCTTTTGAGTAGTTTACCTTTCTGCTTAAGGAGCTTCCTGCAGATTGGAATGCTTCAGTCTTGAGGAAACTACTACAATAGCACACACACTCCCTTGATTTTTTTTTTTCTTTTCAGAGCTGACCTATTTATTTTTATTCTTATTTAATCCTTATTCCTATCCATCTTACCTCAAGTTACATCCATTCTTAATCTGAGTATGCCCACACTTTGTTGTTTGTTCTTCCACAGTTGTTGGTCGGGGTATATTATTAGTTGGCTAATATAATGTTTAATAGCGGTAATATTAAGCTTCTGTGGTTGCTATCAGTGTTTTATAACCCATGGAATAATATGGAGTTTACATATGGCATCCTGAGCTTCTGGACTGAGGAACTATTTTTTTCAACTTCACCTCCAAGTCTCACAGGAATATACTTCAACTGAAATAATATAATATAGTTGATAAAAATGAATTAAGCAAAGAAATAATACCAAATATGTAAACCTCAACACAGCAACACACAAAATTAAAACAAACAAACAAACCAAGACACATAAGTCCTCCAAAAATTACTGACTCTATAGTATGACATCTGAGAGTGACTCAGATGAAATACAGAGAACTCAACAGAACAGTTATCAATGTGTCCAAAGAAAGAAGAAGAAAACAAGCTTCTCTTGAGAAAACAAATGGCTGAAAGAAAGGAGGAATGTAATGCAACATATAAAAGAGGTATTCAACAAAGAGATAGAAATACTAAATTAAAAAAAAGACAACCTGAAGTGCCCAACATGAAAAATACAATACGTCCAATAAAAACTCTGTGGAAATTCTCACCAACAGGTCTGAGTACTGAGCTTGAAGACCACATGCAGGAATTGGAACAACCAAACAAGGATAAAAATAAGGTAAAAGGACCTTGTGGGGCTTCCAAGGTGTTCACTGTACTCTGAAAGACAAACCCCAATGATAGCTATAGAAGAAAGAGAGGGATTTGGCAGAGGTAGTAGAAGAGATGTCAATCTAGATACTGGAGAAATTTAAGACATCAGAGAGACATGACCAGAAAAGGTCTTCCCTTCTTATTATTACAAAGAAAACTTTAAATACCCATGACAAAGAAAGTATATTGAAAGCAGTAAGAGAGAGCCACCAAGTCCCATGTTAAATATGTTCATCAGAATGACACAATATTATTTAAATAAAAATGTAAAGGCCAAGAGGGCCTAGACTGAAATGTTTCAAGTTCTAAAAGGCAACAACTGTCAAGGCAGACTACTATACCCAGCAAAGCTGTCAGAATTTCAGGGAAAAAAAAAGATTTCCAAGATAAAAATAGGCTGGAGGAATTTATAACCACTGAGCCGGCTCTATGAAAAGCACTTGAAAAAAAATTCCTTCAGACTGAAGAGAAAACAAATCTGAAGAGAAAATAAATTACTGTGTCATGAGGACACAGTAAAGAACAAACCATACTGGACTAATCAAGAGAGGAAGAGGAAAAGTACAAACACTATAAACTCAACAAAATGGCAGGAATTAGTACAGGACTACCAGGGATAGCTCTGACTATTAATGATATCAATTCCCCAACTAAAAGACACAAACTAGAGGATTAGATTTAAAGGCAGGAATCATCTGTCTACTGCCTCCATGAAATAACCTTACTACAAATAGACACTACCTTAGGGTAGAGGATATGAAGGGGTGTTCCAACTACATAGGAAACATTCAATACCTGTCAAAATAGACTTCAAACCAAGACTAGTGAGAAGAGGTAAGTTCACTTCATTCTTACTGAAGGAACAATCCTTGAAGAAAAGATGATTTAAAAAAAATGCCCCAAATACAGGCACACCTACCTTGATAAAACAAATAGGATTAGTTATAAAGCCATAAAGTGATCCTAATAAATAGTAGTAAGTGATGTCGACACTCCACGCCTAGCAATTGACAGGTCTTCCCTATTAAAGAAAAAAAAACAGATATAGGAATGTTAAATGACATCATAGATCAAGAGGACTTAACAGAATCTACAGAACATTTCATCCCCAAACACATTCTTCTCCATAGCTCATGAAACGTTCTTCAAAAGAGATCACATGTTAGGGCATAAAGCAAATCTCTACAAACACAGGGAAATTTGAAGTTACTCCTTATAGTCTATCTGATCACAGTGGAATAAGATTACAAACACATAGTAAAAGAAATTCTAGAACTTACACAATTTCACAGAGATTAAACAATGCAGAAATGAATGGTGAATATGTCATTTTATAAACCAAGACCCAAATTTTACAAAACCCTATGAAAATGGGAACATAGCACACCCAAAGCTAGGAGTTACAATGGAGGAAATCCTAAGAGGCACATTTATAGCTCCCAAGTGCCTACATGAAGAAACAAAGAGCTCTCGAATAAATAACTTAACGATGTCCTGTAGGATCCTGGTAGAAGAACAAGCCAAACCCCAAATCAGTAGATCATTTAAAACCAGCAAAGGAGTCAAGAGACTGGAAACAAACAATAGACTGCAGAGATAAAGACTTTATCTTTCCGTTCTTCAATACTGACACCCAATCTGCCTATAAGACCACTTGACTCTCTTGCCCAAATCTCTTTCAAAACTATCCATTTCTACCCTCTAGTGCTTATTGCTTGTTTTAGTTTTCTTCATGTGCTGATCAGAATTCTTAGGACTGCAATTCATTATGAACAGATATTTTTTTGACCCCTAACTCTGGAGGCCAGGAAGTCCAAGACCAATGTGCTGCTGGCATCTGGTGAGGACTTTCTTGTGGCACCACTACACAGAAAGAGGCAAAAGGGGAGGAGGAAGGGAGAGAGGGAGAGGGGGAGGAAGGGTATGGGAAAGGGAACGACAGGGATAGACGGATGGATAGATAGACTTGTTCTATAAACATACCAGTTCCCTGAGTGTCATCACCCCTTTGACCATCTTACTCCTTCTGCAGTAAGTCTTAGCAGGAGCTTTGCTGCAGGTCGGTATTCAGACCACAACACTGCAAGGCAAGCGATTCTCCTGCTCCAATCCATTCTCCACTCAGTTCTAAGAATAAACCTTGCACTGCCTACATCTGATCATGTTTACAATTTTTTCAGTAGCTTTCTATCAATGCTGTAATAAGATCCTAATTCCTTCCCGGGTTGGTAGTGCCCTGTGAGATCTGGTACTCTCCTCTTCCTCTGGATGCCACGTTACTGCCTGTCTCCCTTGATCCTTGTGCTCCACCATTACCAGTCCCTTTCTCTTCTGCCCTCAAGTGTCTTTGAATGGATGTCTTTCCTTACAACTCCCCATGTAGTTGCCTCATTCAAGCTGCCGTGGCCATATTAGGCCTTTCTGCAGCACTGAACCTAAACTATCCCATCTCAGGGTTCTCATGGTCTCAGACTCCTTTATTTTTCTACTGATTTATATGACTGAACTTACTTTATGCTTGTTTATTAACTTACCATCTCTTTTCCCTAGAATTTAAGTCCCCTCCAGTCAGTGGCCTTGTCTGTCTTGTCTAGTTCTTCAACACTTGTCAGGTCTTGAGGAGAACAGGCACTTCATAAACATTTGATTGAATAAATGAGCGCAAAGTGATTCACTACAGATGGGATTGTGTGGCTCAGTCTCCACAAATATTTCCCCACATTTTACCCAGTTCTTTAACTTTTTACAAGATGAGTTTTGTATCAAAGATTATGAGAAATAGCAACATCCAGTGTTTTCTAGGCTCATTCTTTCTAGGGGCTTCTTACTCTCTTTAACTTGTAATTGTTTTTCTTTGACTTTCATGTATTCATTGCCTCATTTATTCAGCTTTTAACTTTAGATTTTTAGATTACTTATTATCATTGCCACCGCTGTTGTATGTGTGAGCACACACATGTGAGATGCACATGGAAGCAGCTCATTAGTACATCAGTGTGAAGAGGTCAAAGGACAGCTTTGTGGAGTCTGTTCTCTCCTTCCACTTTTAATGGGCTCTGGGGATCAAACTCAGGTCTCCATGCTTATATAATCGGGTGGCAAGCCTCTTGATCCTTTGAGCCATATCGTAGGTCTGATTCATTTTCTTTTTAAAAAGCCCATTGTAAGTATGAGAATGTACAAAAAAATACAAACAACATATATATTTAAGACACATGTCTTATTTTTACAACCAACTATTTGACAGAGGGTCAAGGGGGAGGTCAGTATACTAAAAGCCTCAATGTGTGGGTGGCAGTGGGACATGGTACATCCAAAATGCTCTCCAGGAAGAGAGAGAGAAAACTTAATACTTGATTGGTTACAGTTCTTACTGTCATGACAAAAACCCTACAAGGAAGGAAGTGGTTTTTTTGTTTTTTTTTTTTTTTGGCTCACAGATGGAGCGTACAGTTCACCATGGCAAGGACATCATGGTGGCCGGAACGTGAGGTGGCTGCTCTTCGTCATCCAAAGGCAGGAAGCAGAGGAGGTGAAAGCTTATGCCTGGCTCTGTTTCTCTGTTTGTTTGTTTGCTTAGTCTAAGACCCTAACCCATAAGAGGGTGCAACCTACTTTTAGTGTGGATGTTCCCACTTCAATTAACTTAATCTAGAAAACCACTCAGGGTTGGGCCTGAATCTTCGTTTCCATGGTGATTCTGAATCACATCAACTTGACAATATTGATTAGCTATCACAGGGCTGAAGTAATGATGAAGATGGTACGGTTGAAACAGCATTTGACCTGGGGGTTTAGAAGTCAGGCTTTCAGTGGGTAGCCCTTGGAGTGGAGGAAACAGAAGCATTTCCATTAGCACACATGGTCTGAGAAAGGGTCCAGGAAGGTCAATGGCATGATTAAGAAGTAGGCTGAGTGGAACACTGAGCTGCTTTTGAGATCTGGGGCAACTCAGCCAGTTGAAGCCAGCTCATAGAAAGCTACTAAATCTAAGTAAAGTAACTTAGTATTCTTTCAATGGCGGGTGAAGTACCAGTGGAACCTTCCTGTTTGTTTGTTTTTGCTGTTGTTGTTGTTGATCCAAGAGGGGCAAGATCTTTAATCTCAACAGAGTCTTGGAAGGTCATGTCATATTTCTGAGCCCATCTCTTCAGCTGTAGACTATAAAGATTAAAAAAAAATCTTGTTGCCCAGTTTCTATGAAGATTAGGAAGTAGGTGACAAGAGCGGCAATTATTGATTATTGATTGTAACATCAGATTTATTGGACTAATTGTTTTAGTATTATCCTGGCCTGTTTCCGTTGTTTGGAATGATGGTCTATCAGTTTGTTAGCACAGCTTCACAGCACCTTGTATGAGATGATGGTCTATCAGTTTGTTAGCACAGCTTCACGGCACCTTGTATGAGATGATGGTCTATCAGTTTGTTAGCACAGCTTCACAGCACCTTGTATGAGATATTTTTCTGGGAGGTTCTCTGAACTATCACCTTCTTGATTACTTTGCTTTTTACTCCAAATGGGAACTACAGTGTCTGGGAAGCCCTGAACAGCTGCTCTTCTAAGTCTTTTATTCTTGCCAGTGTGGATGAAGTCTTACGGAAACAGCCAGTAAGTAACACTTTAAAGCAAAGAAATAGTCATAGAACTTGAGAGTCCCTTACTGGGCAGAGAAAACTGTCCAGCAAAAACTCCTGCTATATTCTATTCTTTCTCCCCCACCTCTCTCTCTTCCTCCCTCCCTTCCTTTCCTCCTCCCTTTTCTCCTCCTCCTCTCCTTCCTCCTCTCTCCCTCCCCCTCCTCCACCTCTCCTTTCTCTCCCCCTCTCCCTCCTCCTCTTCTACCTCCTCCTCTCCCTCCTCCTCTCTTCCTCTCCCCCTCCTCCCTTTCTCCCTCTCCCTCTCCCTCCTTCTGAGTTCGTTAATACTTCCCCTGCTCTAGAGTACTAGGTTATTGGTTCCAATACATACTAAATGCATGAAGAAATAGGAACCCTGAGAAGGAGGGTTGATTATGTCTCTCAAAGGATCAAAGCACATTGCTTTAGCAATCAGAAGAAAACCTCACACGAGAAAGAGAATTTGAGCAAATTCTCCCTATTCTACTTTCTGTATTATGCTACATATTCTGATACATTTTCATCAAATGATACCTTTTTAAAGTTTAAACAAGAGTGCTTACTGGAAGAACACATGCTGAAATTTAACACTAATATCTGTGTGTTTTAGGGTGAGATTTTTTTTAAATGGATAAACACTTAAATATAATGTTAATATCTCTAGGCTCAGCACCGGGACACCACATCAACAATGAACCCTGCCCTGCAAAACCAATACCCAGAAGATGATCTCTGCTCTCTGTTTTAAAACGAAAAAGACGATCATCTTCTCTATCTCTTTTAAAATAAAAAGTCAGAGAGTTGGAATTCATAGTATAAGCAAACACTGTGGCCTTACCAATCCATAGTCCAATAGTGATGGCTTTCAGATATTTTGTACATCCCACCATGCACCCCAGTAGAAGGAGTGTGGAAAGAAGGTGCATAGGTATAATTGAAATGAGAAGCAAGCACCACAGAAGATCTCACTATAATTATTCATGATAAAACATAATCTCATTTTTGTTTTGGTTCTTGGAGATAGGGTCTCATTATGTATCCTTGGCTGGTCTAGAAGTATCCCGGGCTGACCTCAAACGTGGCGAGCCTCTTAAGTCGGCTGGGTAAGTGCACCATGGCTGGCCTGCAGTTACGTTAGACAAGACAATAAAACCAAGACACAGCATCATTTCCAAACGTGGAACCTCTGCATTTGCAAAATGGAGTGTTCAGAAATGCATGCCGAGGTTGATGTGGGGCTGTGCCTGCTCTGGCAGGTCTGGCTGAGTCTGAGAATTGGATGCGATTTAGCGGTGGCCCCTGTGTGGATTTCTCCAACAATTAGCTGACTCCTCTGGGTCAGATGGTTAAGTTTCCAGAGGAAGAGCAACTCCCACTGCAAGCTTGCTCAGAGCTCAAGGAAGTGTGACAGGAGCTGACCATAAACTAGGGTTTGGTTTGGAGAGCCACAGAGCTGCTTCTCAGGAGAGGAGTGGTGTCACTACCAACAATATTAGAATTTGAAGATTACAGAAGCTAAGTTATTGAGCAGCCTTAGGAGGCAGTAGCAGCTTTGAGCTATTATTATTATTACTGTTTGTGGGGCTGTTGGGATTTTTGCTGCCAGATAGTCACTGCTGTCAATCAAGAACCCAGTCTCTGAGTGTTCCTCAACAGTGGGTCGAGCCTGGGACCATGAAGTAAGGGAAGAGCAGTGTTCAGTGAATCAGGAAGATGGGCGAGTAGATGCACCCCCTTACTTCCTGAAGCCTGCATTATATGCCAAGGCTGCCCTCAGACAGAATTAGCCTCAAAGTCACACCATTTAAAAAAAAATGTAATATGATCAATCAGCTGGAAACCACAAATGTAAATTATGCAAAGAAAATGTATAAAAATACTAGTGGTTTTCTCTGAGGAAGGTACTTTTTAATCACTATTCTATCTACTTCAAGTTTTTCTTTCAAAGTAATGAAACTTCATTGCTTTAATAATGGAGGAAAGGACAATTTCTTTTCAAACGAGATTTCTCTAACCAGAAGTAGGGCAAGATGCTTGATAAATTTGACTTTAAAATTTTATAGTTTATTTGCAGACATAAAAACTATCCCTCTGAAGATCTTTTTGTCCCCACCCTGATGTGACTGGAGCCTAAAACAGCCCTGTCATTGGGGGGACCCAGGTCTATTGTGCTGCATTTTGTTTATCATCTGGGCACCCATTAAAGTATACACTCATTTATATATAAATACTCTTAGGCATATAAGTGGGTTTGTTTACAAATTTTCGATTCCAACTTATGTTAAAAATCAGTAACCTGCTCATATAGTTAAGACTCCCCCAAAGCATAAGCCATTCAATGAAAAGGCTTCTTCTCATCAAACTCCCTTCCCTGGAGGATAAAACGTGGATTTTATCCGCTCCCTTTCTCCTTCACCATATACATTTTGTGCACATACAAATAAATATATTGATGTAGTCTAAAACCGACAGTGTGAGAAGAATACCGTGTTAAAGATATTGTGGTCTGTGAAGTATTTTATTCATAAACACGCGCCATGGTGAGGTAAGAGTATTTTTTTTTAATGTGCTAAGCGAGAGGGAGTGGAAGCCTTTATTTTATAAGTTCCTGCCATGTGTCCTGTGTAGTTGCTGTTAGGCATTGCAATACCATACATCTTGCTGAGTTCCATGAGTAGCATCATTCTTAGCAGGCTGCCCCTATGTCCACCTCGCTGGTCTTCGGAACTCTCTCATATCTCCAGGCTTCTTTTCTTAGAGCCAAAGGATTACCGGTTCCCTGTGTTCCACACATGGTAAAGAAAGACAGTGATGATTTTTTTTTTAAATTACAGACTGATGACCAGGTTAACCAGGGACTGAAAATAGGGGTGGCGAGGCCCTGTATCCTCAGAACTTCCATCTATGACTTTACAGCATTTAGCACTCCAATATGGTGGAAGTTATTTTGAGTCAGCATGTGGTTGCTGGGATTTGAACTCAGTACCTCTGGAAGAGCAGTCAGTGCTCTTAACTGCTGAGCCATCTCCCCAGCCTGGAAGTTATCTTGAGTGTTCACTTGTCTGCCTCACCAAGCAGGGATGCTGCTTCCAGCTCTTACAAGAGCCTTTGATAAAAAGTTAATTGGTCCATAATAAATATTGGTTGCGCTGAGGAAATAGCTTAGTTGACAAAGTGCTCACCATACAAACAAGACCACTTAACTTTGAGCCAAAGAAGAAGCTGAATTAAAAAGAAAGAAAGAAAGAAAGAAAGAAAGAAGCTGGGAGTGCTGGTGTGTGTTTATAATTCCACTGGGGCTCTGGGGAGGCAGAGGCAGGTGAGTTTATGGGGTTCACTGGCTTTCCAGTCTATTCTAACTGATGAGCTTCCAGCCAGTGAGAGACACTGTTCCAAACGAAAACGGTGGATAATGCCTGAGGATTCACACACACACACACACACACACACACACACACACACATACACACACACACACACACACACACACACACACACACGAACACACACAGGTATACTTACTACTTGTGTGGGTGACCTGTGTTGTGTCAGAGAATTAAATAGCCTTTGATCAGGAGTACAAAACTGGACACCATAAGACAAACTTTCTCAGAATATTCTTTCCTGGGAGGCAATGTTAATTAATGTTCATATTTTCATCTTGCAGCATTTGCCACATACACATTTGGCAGATATGAAGTTGTAGTGCAGTTAGTTACCGGAAAGGGGTGTAAATGAATTGGGACCAGTTCTAGCAAGTGGTGGGTCAGCCTGCAGGGGAACCCTCTTGAGTGCAGGAACAGCTACCATTCAAGCCACAGGCAGAAAGGGAAGGGCTGCTTTGAAGAATCTTGCCTTGTGGGTTTATTCCTCTCTCAAGGAGGTGGGAGGCCAGCTGGAGACAAAGGACAAACACCTGTGTGTCTGAGAAGAGGCTGATATGAACACACACACACACACACACACACACACACACACACACACACACACACTATCAGCACCCAGAAGGCTGACATAATTCTTTCTGATGTTACCTAAGAACAAATAATCTTTAATCACAGCTATAGGTTTGGAAGCTTGTTTCAAGTGTTTTCTTTCTCCCCTAAACAGAGAGCCCTCTGTCCTGTGTTAGTCTGATCTATGACAGGATCCCTGTAGGAGGGAGAGGCTGGAAGACTTGCCTAAGGTTACCAAACAGTACCCAATGACAAATGTGCCAATAGCGTTCTAAAAGATTTGCATAGTTCTCTATCACCATATTGTTCCAATCTCACCAGAGGAAACCATTCTGGTATTCCCTAATGGACTTACTACGCTTTGGGTAATTTATATCCCTTAATTTTACTGCTAAGAGAAACAAAGCTAAGAAAGGCTGAGTGTCTTGCCTTCCTTAACAGAGATGGGATCCTGTTGCTAGCAGTCAGAGTCTCTTGTAATATTTGACTTTAGGCATGTGTTCTAAAACTGACTGTTGGATGTGGTCTACAGATTATCTGTTAAAGCTGTAAAGGGCCTTATGGCACATGTTTAACCAAATAAAATTATTTTCCCCAGCTCATGCCATCCTGACAGTTTGCAAAAAACATCTTCACCTTCCTCCTTGTCCCATAAAAAGGGGTGGCAGCTATTTTTAAACCCAAGATTTGTAGAAGGGAATGTAGATTATAAATCTAGTTTAGTTGAATTTATTCAGAAATTTGTCACACTGGATATGAACTTTCTTGAGTCTAAGTAAAAGAAAAATGAAAGATCAATTAGATTAGCCAAATCTCTCTCTCTCTCTCTCTCTCTCTCTCCCTTCCGTCCTCTCCCCCCTCTGTCCCTCTCCCCCTCCCCCCTCTCCTCCCCTCATCCTCTGACCACACCCCCTTCAGGTTTATACCGGACTAGTTGCAGAACCAGAAGGAAAAGCCCAAGTTTCTCGCTCTCAGTTAAGGAGGTGGCTACGTTGACATAGGAATAGCAACGTCAATGACTCTTTGTTGCAATAGTGTTTACTAGCAAAACAGCTCCAAGTCAAAACAAATATCAGCACAAAGAAAACCGTGTAACAAAATACTTGTCAAACTTGTACAAATGAGTGGCCTATTTAAAAAGAACTCCAAACGCAGGAATTCTTTTTATCAGCCCTTAACTTCTGTAGGCAACAAGACACAGTGTATCCATTACCTTCTTTCTGTTTAGGTCTTGTCTTAGTTAGGGCCAGGGTTTCTATTACTGACATGAAACACCATGACCAAAAGAGCAAGTTGAGGAGGAAACTATTTATTCCACTTACACTTCTAGATCACAGAAGGAAGTCAGGACAGGAATGCAAGCACGGTGGAACCTGGAGGCAAGAGCTAATGCAGAGGATAAGAAGGGGTGCTACTTACTGGCCTGCTTCCTGTGGCTTGCTAAACCTGCCTTCTTATAGAACTCAGGACCTCCAGCCTAGGGGTGGCACCACCCACCACTGGCTAGGCCTTCCCCCACTGATCCCCTGAGATGACTAAATGTCTTACAGCAGGATCTCATGGAGGCATTTCCTCCACTGAGACTCCTTTCTCTCTGATGACTCTAGCTTGTGTCAAACTGACACACAAAACCAGGCAGTACAGGTCCCTTATGAGATTTGTCTGAAAGTTACCTTTATTTTTATAACTTCGGGATAAATTCAATGATACTTCTACTTTTCTGTCCTGATAAAATAATGAAAAGATTCTAATAAAATGTGCTTATAGGTTCTACTGTCTAGTGAATAAGAGCAGCAAGCACCACTTTTTAAATATTTTTATTTTATTTTATGAAATGAAAGGAACTTAAATACAGAAGTCTTTAGGACCTAGTCAAAATTACACAAAGACTGAGAAAAATTCTACTGTGATAATCCTATCTGCAGGGCAGCCCCGTGGCCTACTTCCATGCCACGATTAACAGCAAGCCTACAAGCTGTGTAATGTTGGTATGTTTCCCGTTCTCCTTTGAGGCCATACATTGATGAGTCCAGGGCTAGGGCCTCAGGAACTTATCTGTGTTGTCTGAGGCAGGAGGCTTCCTCACCTGCCACCACTAGATGGTGCTTGTCATTCTAACAAAGCTTCCTGCGGGAAGTTTTCTGTGTCTCCACTAGGACCATAGGTGGGAAAGAAACTTGATTAATAAACTAAATAGTAAGTGGGTAGGTAGTTCAGAAGGTTATAAAGCACAGGGAACTATTGGTCAAAAACCAAACCAAGCCATTACCAGTTAGGATTATACTAATTCCACCAATTTCTTTCTTTCTTTCTTTCTTTCTTTCTTTCTTTCTTTCTTTCTTTCTTTCTTTCTTTCTTTCTTTCTTTCTCCTGGATATTCAACCCAGACCTTGCTCCTGGTATGCAGGCATTCTACTGTTGAGCTAAAGCCCAGGACCCCTTATTTCCTTTACTGTGTTGTTTTATTGAGACAAGTCTTACAATATATCCCAGGCTGACTTTGAACTCCCTCTGTAGCCCAGGCTGGCCTGAAGCCCTTCTTCCATGTTGAGATTACAGGTATGCTCTACCACACCCAGCCTTTTTTTGTATGTTCTTTTTACCCTCAAACTTTGTGAGCCATAGGGAAAAAAAGAGAGCAAATTAATCTTTCTCTGTGTTTATAGGAATCAAAGGTAATAGGGCATATGTTAGGATAGGTTGGGGGGGGACCAAGATGCTCAGTATTTATTGTCTTTGCTTGGAACGGCAAAAGCAAAGGTGACCGACCACACACAGAGTTAACAAAAAGTTAATCATGACCTTTCCAAGGAAAGCACATGAATCTCTATTACTGGACAGTAATCAATAGGAAAGGAAATGGAACATGCCTTTTTAATTGTGGGATCGCAAACACCAAGTGGAGAGTGATAACAGGGCTAGCAGGCTGTCAGCCAAGGCCAATCCTTTTCTCATTAATTTAAGACACATACCAAATTTTGCTCCACAGCGCTCATTCTTGCCTCCCACCCCCCACCTTGCTCAGCAGCTCTGTACCCCCCTTACAGGGCAAATTCTTGCCAATCTTGATAATAACGTGCCTCCAGGGGTTACCTATCAATTTGCATGAAGGGCATTTTGACATATTTTGCAGCCAAGCACATGGGAAATGTGTTTCTTGGACTTTTCCTTTCTCAGACAGTCACTAAAGCTGACTATTCATGGCCGGTTCACGACTATAATGAGAAATTGCCAGCTATGTTGAAATACATAATCCACAGCGTGAAAAACTGCTGATCAGCAGTGGCAAATTCTTAATACAAAAGTGATTTTTTTTTTTTTTTTTTGCTCATGAGCTTTGGGGTTGCTGATTCTTGCTGTGTGTTTAGGAGTGACAGTTACTTTAAACATTAGCCTAGAGACAAAATATAATTGCTGGGGGGGGGGATTTAAAGATCACGTCTTGTTCCGCCTTCACTTCTCAATTGCTCCTATCACTGTTTTGTAGAATGTGTGAACATGAACGTAAGCCAGAAACGACAACAGCCAAACACATGACATTAGTGCATTTTAATTTCAGACATTAGGCAACTTGGGGTGGTTCCCAGTGCTCACTGAGTGTTGAGTAAGGGTTTTATACACACTAGCTTTCTCCAAACACAACCTCTATATCTGCTTCTCCAACCCCAGGGGAGACACCGTGGGTCTTCTTTAGTTCTAGATACTGAAGGAAAGGAAAGGAAAGGAAAGGAAAGGAAAGGAAAGGAAAGGAAAGGAAAGGAAAGGAAAAAAAGGAAAGGAAAGGAAAGGAAAGGAAGTAGTGATTCTATCATTAATCTTTTTCACCTCTACACCCAAAGTCCTCCTTCTCAGGCATCTTATTACCTATGTTAGAAGTGTTGGAAGCAAGAGTTAGTATGTGAAGTGACTTCTCCCGGGCTTATGTGTTTGGGTGGCTGTGTGGAGTCTCAACAGTGACTTTCACATATAAAATGCATGAACAGGAAACAGAGACATGCTTGCACCATATGATATGTGGCATAAGCCCAATAAATGGCCACTCTACGGGAGTTTTCAGAACATTAGATGGTATCTGTGCTGGCAACTGCTCACACTTTAAAGGACTGACGGCAGTAGTACTGGGCTATTGACATAATTGTGATTTGCTTGGCAAGGGGGTATTTAATTAGTTTCAGCAGCATAGTAAATATGAAAGATCATTTTGCAAATGCAAGAACCTGGCTTAGATGGCTGAAGGTGTTTCCTTATTTCAGACATAAGCCACCAATGACACCCCTGTGTCCCCAAGACATTCTTTGTCAAAAAAGATGACTGGTGACTTGACATGGGCGCTGACAACACTTTCTTTACCAACACACCCCAAGTTTTGTAGAGTACCATCCGGAAAGATCTGGGCTGGGGAAAATCGCAGGCAACTTCAGTTTCTTCCCATGTGGGGGGACCGAGGCCAGCTGGGTGAAACGTTGAGCCTATCTCTGGGTGCGAGAGAAGCCGGGCAAAGCGAGACCGCGGGGTCGGGAGCCAGATGCCCCCTCCAGCCCCGGGAGGGCGCAGCTTGCTGAGCCCCCGGCGAGGGCGGCGCGGCCAGAGGCCCCTCCCCTCCGCCGAAGCCCGGGCGGCTGACGCCGAGCGGCGGCCGGGAGCCGAGGGGGCCGGGCGGGCGCGAGCGAGGGCAGGGCAGGGGGCCGGCCGTGGCCACTCGCCGCTTTAAATATGGATCGCGGGCTCCCGCTCGCCGCACAGCTTCGGCCGCCTAGCCCATCCCCGAGCCCGGCCCCGGCTGCAGCGTCGGTTCCCGGCAGCTACACAGAGAGCCGGGCGCACACGCGGGAACTGCGGGAGACAGAGTAGAGCGGAGCCGCCCCGCCGCCGCCGTCCCCTCCCCGAGGCCGACACCTCCGCTCCGCGTCGCCGATCCCTCCCCGCGGGGCCGACCCTCTCGCGGCCACCCTCGCCCCTCGGCCGCCTCCCCGGCGTACAGTGCGCAGCCACCCTCCGGGCGCCAAAGTTGCGACCGCTGCCCCGCGCGCTCTGCGACCAGCCGCGCCAACTTCCCAGCCCACACCGCCCGGGTCCCCGCGCTCCCCCGCCTCCCAGCCCCGGCGGCGCGCGGGGCAGAGCTTAGGTGGCGGCGGCGGCCGAGGTGGCGGCGAAAGCGGCAGCGGCGGCGGCGGCCGCTGCAGCCTCACACTCGGTCGCCAAGCTGGAGGAGCGACGGAAGCCCGACCCCAGGAGGTGAGTGGCCCGAGCGGTGGCAGGGAGGGTCGGCCACGTCCCCGTGCCTCGCCCGCGGGGTGGGCACTGGGTGGCAGTCCCGCAGGGCGCGCTGGCGGCCTCGGTGCGTCCAGGGAGGGACGCAGAGAGAAAGAGAGAGAGGTCAGTGGTGGGCCGGGCATCCCCTGGGCTGGGCGCCCGAGAAGTGTGGACACCGCTGCTGTTGCTGCGGAAAAAGTACTTTTTATTCTGTCTAAGCGTTTCAGATGACGACTTAGGGTGGTTCTGTTTTCCCCTTACTGCATAGCCGCCTGCACGTAACCGGGCGTTGTTGCCACGACTGTGGGGCCAGTGGACGCCCGGGCTGGGCTCAAGAGCAGTGACACTTGTGTTTCCTTGAGCCCGGGGGGGGTCGCGGTGTGGCTGGAAACCTGTTTGGGGGGGACACACCCCCAGATCCTTAAGCTCTGGAGATTGGGGCAATAGTGCCATCGAGGCCGCGGTCCCTACTTCACTGTCCGTTCCAGGACCGGGCACTTGCATCTCTCCCTGGCACACCGGAGGCGGGGGTGAGTCAGGCAGATTCTCTGCAAGCGGCACACATTTATTTGCAAGGGGGGTGGGGTGGGGGGAGACAGAGGTTAAACTGGGATTTCTGTGGGCTGGCGACGGGGGAGCTCTCTCTCAGGTACTGGGCAGCATGTGCATCTTGGCAAGGACAGGTGATTCCTTTCTTAAGTGCATTGCCCTCAGCCTTTGCCAGTCTCTTAAGAACAGCCACTGAGCGACAGCAGCTAACTGCAGCGGGCTCCACAAAGAGGAAAGTTCTCCGAGAACAAAAGGGGAAAAGAAACCCCCTCTCAACTTGGGAAACGCCAAGAAAGCTTTTCTGCCTCGGCTCTAGCAAGTAGAGCCCTTCTACTTCTACCGTAAAGGTGTAGCTTTGCCTTTCTCCACTCCTGGAGGCCCCACCTTCTCAGCAAGATTGCCTGCAGCAAGTTCTTCCAGTCTGAAGTTGAAGTGCTCAAAGCACCTTTCTCTTTCCCTTGCCGCTTAACTTCTCTCTCCCTTTTCACTTCTGTGCTAGACAGACTTGCTCTGGTGAGAACTCCCTGACATTGGGCTGCAAGAACACAGAATCCTGGAAGGGCTCTTTCTTGAGGCGCTGCATCGAACTTCCCTTTCTTAACCTGGGACTTAGGGTTGCGATATTATCTGAATGGAATTGTGTAGTGCTCACTAGTGCCTATTCTCACTGTGATTTGAAGAGATTCTCTCTGGCAGCCAGTCCTGTGCTCAGCAGCTCAAAGACTTAAAATAAAAGTGTTTCTAAGAACCATGGTCCTTGTGTTTGTCACATTAGCGAAATACTTTCCAGTCATTATTGTACCTTAGACCGGGGCCATTTGTACTTCATTCAAAGGAAGCGTGCCTGCTTTGTAAAGCTTTCATAGCAGAGAAAAACTTTTACTTTCATTTTAAAGTTAAATCTAAATAGGATTCTGATCTCTTACATTAAATGGTGAAATGTAATAGTTTTTTTTTTTTTAACCATATCTCCAGGTATAGGTGAGATGGTACAAAACTCCCATACCTAGGTAGGATAGGAAACTTCTATGAATTCTTGAGGCATAGGGCACATATATGGATGGGATGAAAGAAAGAAAATGGGATATTTTGGTCGTGCCAGGTATATTTGAGAAAGCAGAAAGCCCCATCCCTTTCTAATTTACAGCAGGAAAATGTCAGTATCATTATCTGGTTGAGGGCTATTTTTGAAGACATGCAGGGAAGGTGAGCTTTTCAGGTGGCCAGAAGTACGCTCAATTGGCTGATGTGTTCCTTTTGGTTCACTTTGTCAACATAAGAGAGCTTGCAGTGTGTGCCAACAAGTGCCATCATTTTAAACAAAGACATTTGGATTTACAGAGATATTGTATAAAAGGAAGACAGGCAATTGTAGTGGAGGAAAAAAAAAACATGTTGGAAGCCAGGCAACCTTTGGGACATCTCCCAGCACACCCTGGTGGTAATCTCATTTTTCACTGAGCTCTGGCAAGTGCAATTTGAAGATTCTGATCTCTTGTTCTGATAACACGCACGATAGTCTGTGGCCGTAGCTCACAGCTTAAAGGAAAACAACACTTAAGGAAGGAAACACAATGGTGAATCACTGTAGGTAATCAGGTTTCCCTGCCTGCCTTTGAGGGCGCTGCAGTCCGTGAGGACTGCTATTGTTAGGGGATCCAGTCCTGGGAGAATGTACTGCTGCAGAAGTGTGGCCAGGATGCTCTGTCAGCTTGTTCCTTGGTGTGCCTTTTAAACACTAGGAATAAAGGCTGAAGTCTGGATTTGATGCAGAGTCAGGTCTGGGTTGGAAAGAACAAGCTGAAGATGATTAAGGTTTCCAAGTTTGTTTGTTTGTTTCATTTAAAAATGGAAGAGATCAGGGTACATGACTGATTGGCCTGAGGAAGCTGTAAACAGACCACTTATCTTATTTGATGTTGCTTTTTTTAGGACAACTTGAAGACCCATAAAATTTGTTTTTAATGGGGCCCTTTAGCAAAAATGAACAGTTAGAGAAGACCCAAGAACCACATAGGACTTTACCAAACTAGATATTATGACTCTTGCAAATAGATATTTTAGGGAATAAATTCTGTTTCTTTGATATAAGGTCAGGGGTACGTTGGATACACATATTTTTTGCCTAACTCTCAACGTTCAGATACTTGGTACTTTTGGGTCATGGATGCTTGGGCCCTAACTTGAAGGCATTCCGTGTATCCACCACTGCGCATATTTAGCTCTTTCCCCAGCCATAGTTGTGGATACTCTTTTTACACAGCGCTGTCTAATCTGCATAGTCACACACAAAAACCACACAAATTCAGAGGTGGCTCATTTTATTTTATCTTCGGCCACATTGACCACTATCACGATGGCTCCGAGGTTGTGAACTTGTACTGCATTTCCCTGGCCTCAGCAGAGAGTGCCAAGACAGTTGGCAAGACCCCAAAGGAAGAGTGTGAAAGGTCATGCCTTTCTTTACCTGCTGTGAGGTGAGAGAGAGAAACGCTTCCTCCAGTCTTCTACAGGAAGCGCACAGGGGTATACTCCTTAGTAAGCACGTCTTTGTTGCCCCTGAGTTAGGAGCTATATTGAAAACGGATGGCAGTGGCCATGGTAATAATAACAGTTATGGTGAAACTGTTATTCATGTGTTGTTTGTGGGAGCCAAGACGTGGTCTTCTTCCCTGAAAGTCAAGCAGATGGAAGAGGTTTTTATACTTAGCTGGGGGACTCAAAAACCAAGACAGAGAACTTAAAAAAAAAAAAAAAAAAAAAAACACCCTGGGAAGTTACTGGTGGTAGCTGGAATTCACAGTCTATCTGCAGACCACTGCTTCATCTTCATTGAAGGACAATGGTGAAGAGGATGGGTGTTATTTCAGTCACACAGGAAGAGGGTAAAAAACGGATGAAAGTTCATCCCGTTTAATGTGATTTTAATCACCCCCTAGGCCGTGCCACCCGTCAGAAGTGCCCGCTTGCTTCAGGGCTGAGGTTTGAGATGCCACAGTGCTGGGGGTGTCGCCCTGCTCGAGTCTCAGTTTGGGTGTTTTCAGTTGTAACTTCAGTCTTGGGGGCTAAGTTTATTTTCATGCAGAATTTACACAGAAGTAAAGTACACGAAGCTTTGCCTAGGACGCCTCCTGCTGATTGCTGGGATCTAGTTATCTAGTCATCTATTTGGCATGCTCTCTGGAAAGAAAGGCTCCAAGCAGCAGAGAGGTGAAGACATATAGAAGAGGACTCCCGTCACTCAGGAGATCTCTTAGAGTCTTTGTGTAGGAAGCACATTTGACATTTGAGTTACGATTGTTGTAAGAGCTCTAATATCACAGTCAATAGTAAATAAGGAAAGAGAAGATAGAAATGGACTGAGATTGGTAGGTACATAGCAGATGCTGAGCAGGCTGAGTGGACAGTCGGTTGGTAAAGGAAGAGGAGACCAAAAGGCCATAAATAGAAGTAAAGCATAGAGCTTAAGATTTGATAGTGTCATGTATGGCAGTGCCCCCCTCTTCTTCTTTCCTTTTTTCCCTTACTCCTTTCATCAGCCTCACCTATTTAAGTTCTGATTGAGGTACAATATGTAGTCAGAACATCTCAAATGCCATTAAAGCATCATCAGACAGCTCAACGATCTGAGCGAATCCTCTGGAACCAGCCCTCACATCAGGATGCAGGTCAATGAAAACCTCCAAGGCTCCCGTCCCCTCCCTCCACTGTAAGCCACTGTCCCTTCAGCATTACCTTCTCTCACTCCTGAGGCTGTAGGTTACTTTACCTGTTATTCATTTTTCCATGAGCGAGCCTTGTGGCATGTGTGTGGTGGTCTGACCTTTCTCGCTGGATGCTATGGTCGGGAGATTCAGTCTGGGCTCACGAGAAGCAAGTTTGTTTACTCTCGTTGTTCTGAGGTGAATTACTTCTGTGGAATAGCATGATACATTTACATGTTCCATTCTTGATGGATACTTGGGTTGTTTTCAATATTTGTCTCTTATAAAGTGGGCTGATATGTGTATTCCTGAATATATCTTTTAGTAAGTGTGGATAACTTAGTGGTGCGTGTTGAGTTCAGTTGTTAGATTTGGTTTAGTAGATGGCATCTTCCCTCAATGTTGGTACAGATTCATCCTTCTACGTGTAATGAATGGAAGTCTTCCACAAACATCTTTATGAACAGTGGGCCTTTTGTGCATTGCACGTTTTACCTAGTCTGTATGTGCACATCACATCATGGATTTAATTCACACTGTCCAGTGTACTCTCTGAAATGTCTATCAGGTATTCCATTAGTTTAGTTATTATTGTCTTTTTTTTTTTTTTTTTTGCTCCTGAAGTTTCTAATATATTATCCCAAGAAAGGAAGGCTTTAATACCTGGGAAACTAATTTCATTTCTTTGTTTAGAAAGCACAGCTAGTTGGGCAAACTTGTTCATCAGTAGTGTCTTCTGCTAAGTACTGTCAGTATGTAAAGAGACTAGGAACATTTGAACTTGACTGTCCCAATGGTAGGAATCTATAAAATCTATAAAAATAACCTAACATTCAACTTTGAACTAACACTCTAAGGCATGGAGAACTGCCCTTGTCCATTACAGCAACTCAACATGACAGTCACATGTCTTGTAATGTTGCATTGCCAGCATTTGATGGAGACCTGCTTTCAGAAGATACAGGAACTAAAGACCCAAACATCTTGCACTACCCAACATTTGATTTGCAGAATTTAAGAAATTGTCAGTTTAAATTTTATTTATTTTGTTTTATTTTCCCAAAGTCACTATAGAGCTAAACTCACAGAGGAGTTTTCAGGCATTCACCAAATGAGCTTTTATTAAGCTTTGTTCCGACTTATGTTAGTTATTATCATCACTGTGTCCTGCAGTGCTCTTTATTCGTGAATGGTGCCAGCACCCAGAGCAGTTGCTGGCATATTAATAAATGCTTGGCTCACTGAATGAACACCACATTTTGTTATCTTCCTTCCTTAGGTTCTTACTTGGAGTAACTCAAACGGTGTTTTGCAGGTTTTTCTCTAAGTCTTTTACTTTCTGTTGATAAAGCTGACTTTTGAGGGGGGGGGGTTGTGAAACATTACGTTGGAAATTGAGTCTTACCAGCCAGCAGTTTGAGTTCACCCGTTTTGTTATATGGGTCATATTAAGTCTGGGCCCATGGAACACACACCGGACCTAAAGCACTCTTGAAAAATGATTATTTTGCTCTTCAGTCTATGGATGATTCCCCTAAAGCCTACACACCACATATTTTTAGCCCGTGTAATTAGAGTGCTAGGCAACCCATTTCCAGATCTAGACTACTGGAGAGGCTCCTCCAGTCTGGAAACTTTGGAAACCATGTTGTACACAGAGTTGAACAGTTAAGGGAGAATCTCCACCGAAAGGTCCAGCTCAGAAAGAACCCTTTCCTCCCAGTGTGGATACAGTGTTTCCCACACGTGCCTGCTGTACCGTGAAAGTCAGGGTGCAGAGCACAGCCCTGCCAGCCCTGTGAAGCAGCAGTTCCTAACTCACACTTCTCAGCTAATGGTTGATTTTGAGACTCTTTTTTTTTTTCTTTTGCCTATTTAAATAAAATTAAAATGTGTGTGTGTGTGTGTGTGTGTGTGTGTGTGTGTGTGTGTGTGTGTGTGTTGAGGATTACATTGTGCTTTTAATCAGTGGTAGGTTTCACTTTGCAAATCAGGCTGGCAATGCAAGGAAGATGGGTTTTTATTTATTTATTTATTTTAAAAGAGTTTACTTATTTTATGCATATGAGTGCACTTTCATTCATATGTCTGGTGAGTTCAGACACCACCAGAAGAGGGTCTCAGATCCCTCAGAGAGTGGTGAGCCACCATGTAGTTGCTGGGAATTGAACTCAGGACCTCTGGAAGAGCAGTCTTAACTGCTGAGCCATCTCTCTAGCCCCATGGAAGAAGGGTTTTTATGTGGACATCTGATTGCAGTTTTTATCCAATGGCTGGTTTCTTTCTTTCTTTCTTTCTTTCTTTCTTTCTTTCTTTCTTTCTTTCTTTCTTTCTTTCTTTCTTTCTCTCTCTCTCTCTCGTTCTCTTGTTCTCTCATTCTCTCTCTCATTCTCTCTCTCTTTCTCTCTCTCTCTCCCTTCCTTCCTTCCTTCCTTCCTTCCTTCCTTCCTTCCTTCCTTCCTTCCATATTGGGAATTATTTATTTATTTCCTTGCTTTGTAGTGCTGTTGGCACACTTGGTTACTTTGGTCTCATCACTTAAGTGCAACTGTTGTTGTTGTTTTGCTTTTTTTAATACTCTACTGGACAAGTAGCACTCCTTCAGGATCACATGCTGGGTTGTATTTATAGGGATGATTACTTACATTAAAGATGTATATTTCACTTGTGCTTGACCTAAATGGGCTGACTGGATGGGAAATGGACTTTTCTGGTGTAGCAGGTAGACTTTGTTTTCTGGTAAAGGCAGATGGAACCTGGAAACGGACACAAGGGATGACCTGCCTGGTTAAATTAGTGTCTCAGAGAGTTTTTCTTCACAAACACTGCTGTGGGTGATTTCATTCTGAGAGGTTAAACTGGTGGTGTTAATGCTGATAAATGTACATTATATGTGACCTCTGCTCTAGTTATGCTGCACAAGCATCCTCCTCCCCTTGATGTCTATTCAGCACTCGGGATAACAAAAGATTGAGATTATGGATTTTTTTTTGAGGAATAATGATTGTGTGTGTGTGTTTTAAATTAAGAGTTATTACTTTAAAATTACATATGGATGTGTGTGTCTGAATGTGAGCTTATATACAGGCATGTAGATGCCCAAAGACTCCAGAAGAGGGCCACAGGTTCCCTGAAACTAGAGTTACAGAGATTTGTAAGCAAGGAATTGAACCTGGATCCTCTGGAAGAGCAGCCAGTGCTCTTAATGGCTGAGCCATCACTCCGGCCTAGGGATAACTGTTTAAAGAATTGGATTACAATAACTCTAGTATCTAAACTGGTGTAAAATAGAAGTTAATACACTCTTCATTTCTAGTGTCCTCAGCAGGGAAATCTGTTGCCTACATGGCTTGATGCAACAGACCTAATGTCTTTAATACATGTTTTACAGGCACTTGGGTATTGATGGCTGTACTCTAAGAGCCTCCCCTTGAGAGGTGCATGACCACAGCCACAGCAAGATGGCAGTTCAGCTGCTCAGCACATTCCCTCAGTCCTTGGACCTCTATAGACTGTGACCTTAGGAACAGGAGATAAGTACTCACCATGTTAGCAGAGTTGGACCTTCTGGTAGAGAGCTGTAATAGTGAATTGTTAATCCATACTGAGCTCCTGATGGGTCGCATGTGCTCTACACCCACCCAAGAGCTGTGGATTTATGAATGAAATACATACATACACACACACACACACACACACACACACACACACGGTGATATTTTAAATATGCCCCAACTACCTCAATGGTTGAGCACTTCCAAACTTCCCTGCAGCTAGCACACACTCCCATCCAGTATTTCTGAATTAACACCTTTCAAAATCTATATTTTATCTTGGCTACCCCAGGCCCAATTAGGGGAGTGGCCCCTAGGGCCACTTTCCAGGATTCTTAGCTGTTTGGTGGGCCTTTAAGTCTTCTCTCTCTGCTTCCCTGTCCTATGCTCCTCTCAGGACAGAATCCCTTTTTCTCCCCTGTCTCTTGCCTGGGAATCCTAAAAGTCCCTCCTCTTTCATCCTGTCTAGCCATTGGCCGTTGGCTCTTTATTGATTAATCAAAAACCAATTGGGAACAGGGACTCTCAGCGGCTGGACATGTGGATTCCAGTGTGATTCTGGGAGCAGAATTAAGACAAAACATTAGAACCAATCCCCACCAGGGAGCTTGTTGAGGTCCTGACGATCACAACCAGTCACCTATGGAACATGCTGGGTATTAACTGATCAGGCAGGAACACAGAGCTCACACATTCTCACCATTACAGGTTGAGCTTCTTTGCCAGGGAAATGAGAAGAGGCAGATGGCGATGCGTCAAGGGATTTAGATCAACAAGATCAGGTAGATTACCTCGAAGATACGCCAAGACATACAACAAAAAGTCACTCGAAAACATCAGAAGAAAATAAAGCTCAAGCCATCGGAGTTTTATTTTCTTCCAAAACTTTTGGCTGTTGAGTTCTGCCTAAACACTCACCGCTTACGCTTCTGCGCTGTGCTTTAGCTCCCTCGCCAGTGAGCGTGCTGTTCTATGCTGAGCACTTTTTCAGTCTGGGTGGGGGAAACGCATATTTCACGCTGTTGCCTTAACTGTATATACTAGAGCAAAAAAAGACTTAAAATGCCCGTGTTCTCTGAGTCGGACTTCTGGAGAAACTGACCGCAGGTAGCAGCCATGACTCATTGTTCTTCTGCCTCTCTGCACACGTCTTGTGACTTTTCTTATTGATGACATTTGGGATCCAGTAACTTTGGAGTAGACCTTTGTTAGAAGTATTTGTCTTCTGTTCTTGATTCTTGGAAAACAACCCATTTTGATTTGAGTGGCTTCTCTGTTCTCTGTGTTGTACATACTTTTACTATTTATTTGAGATTAAAAGTATTAATCGTGTCTTAAGGCTTTTAAGTTTTATTTTTAAAAGATATTTCTCTTTGTGTGTGTGTGTGTGTGTGTGTGTGTGTGTGTGTGCACTCGTGTGAGTGTGCTCCTGTGGAGACCAGGAGCACTTGGATCCCTTGGTTCTTACAGGCATTTGTTGATGCCCTGACTGTTATGTGGGTTCTAGGATCCAAACTTTAGGTCCCATCATTGTGTGGCGGGACTCCTAAGCTCTAAGCCACCCCATCCAGTCCCAGCTTCTTTAGGAATCATTACAGGTCAACACAAGAAGTTGTTAAAATGCAGGGCAGGAAGTTTTTCATGTCCTTTATTCAATTTCCTCCCACCTTTAAGATTCCTGGAAGACATCTTAACTTGGTGGTTTTTCATTCAGACTACTTTTTTATGTTGATCATATCTTGCATCTTGAATAAGGAGTTCTAAGTCCAGATGTTCCTACAAAATCTCTGAAAGATGTTATACAAATATAATTGGGTGAGTAATATTTGCAGGCATGAGAATATTATTACATCTCCATGTTAGGTGTTTGATAACTTGCCTTACAATATGTGTGCAGGCATAGCACATTCAGGTGCTTTACAGATGATCTCTTGTTTGTATGCGTAGTATTTATAGTAAAATCTTACTATGTGTTCCTATACTAGGACACATATTTGAGTTTAATTATCTCTTACTGAGGGCTTTCAAGTACTCTTTGTGCATGTGTTTGCCTGTATGAAGTGTCATCAGCAGTGCTCCCTCAAGGGCCTAGAGAGATGGCACAGTAGATGGGAACTGTGCACTGCTCTTGCACAGGACATGGGTTGGGCTCCCAGCACTGAAACGGTGGCTCACAACCATCTCTAACTCCATTTCAGGGGACCCAGTGCCCTGATCTGGTCAGCCCAGGCACTGCACACACACACAGTGCATATCCATATATGTAGGCTAAATATTCATGCATGTGCCAAATTAAAGTATATCATAAGAAATGCATACTCCCTAGAGGGTTTTATCTTGTTTTCAAGATGGACATTATTGGGAAGGTGTAGAGCAATAAAGAGCCCAGCATGAATGCCCGAGAACAGACAGAGCTGTATGAATGCTTATGGTTATAACCAGTGGTGTCTGACATCTGAGTGAGATTTCCCTGATGCCCATGACACTGTGAACACGTTCCTCAGACCCAAAAGCTTCTGAGAACCAGAAGTACCGGTTATAACAGAAGAATTAGGCTTATCATGATGATACTCAGAGTTTTGTATAGTAGCTACTTCTCAGAGCCGCTTATCACATGGAGAAACTGGCTTCTTCAGAAGAAGAGCATCTGGAGAAATCCCTCAGGGACCAAGAGTTCATGCAGCTGTGAAGAGAAGATGGTCATATTTGGTAACTAGGCCTAATCTTTTGGTGACTGTGCTCTTCTTATCCAGGATGTTCGGAGCCATTCTCTTTGCACAGAGCTTTGCTCATTCAGCTCCCTGGTCATGGTGTAGAACATGTATCTCTTCCTCAGTAAGATCTCACTGAACCATGATCTGGAAGATGGTGGGTCCAACCCTACATGGCAATTTCTGGCATCTTCCCCAGTGTGTCATGTCTTGGCTCTTATTTTAACCAGAGGACACTAGTGTGTGTGCCCAGTCTTAATTTTATATGAGATTATAAAATGAGCACATGGACCTTGTGATTTTTTTTCTCTGAATCCAGTCTTTGCTGCTATTGAAATTATTATGTATAATTTCTTGATTTGGAATAATTCTACCAGTCGAAAGTTGTTTGCTTTCCCAAACAAATGAGGCAAATTTTGTTTTCTGAAAGTTTAGAAATCATTGCCAGGGGCCAGGAGGCTGGCTCAGCGGGCAAAGGGCTTGCTGCATGAACATGAGGACTGATATTGGATTCCCCAGCATCCGTGTACGGATGAGCAGGTGTGGCAGAGCAAGCCTGGAATGCTAGTAGGGAGGTGGAGGCAGGAGCATTCTGGGAGCTCACTGGCCATTTACTGTAGCCAATTGCTGAGCTCCAGGTTCAGAAACAGACTCTGATCAAAACTAAGCTGGTGGCGAGTGATAGAGAAAGACACCTAGTTTTGACCTCTAGCCTCTATGTACGCATGTGCATATGCACCTATATAAAATGTACCTAACACATACACATAAAATGTACATAACACATACACACACACACACACACATGAGAGAGAGAGAGAGAGAGAGAGAGAGAGAGAGAGAGAGAGAGAGAGAGAGAGAATTTCGAGCTTGGGAAGTCCACATCTCCTCACTTGGCCGCCACTTTAGCTACTGTGACGGACAGATACATGAGCTTGAACAACCTCAGGTCTTTATAGAGAAGCCAGAGCAGCAGCAGGTTAGAACATGTAGGCTTCTAGCAGCTTTCTGCTTGGAGTGCGTCTCTAAGTGTAGACTCAGGGGCTCTGTTCTCAGGCAGTGTCTGGGGATGTAAGTGCTTAGGGAGTGTGGCGCCTTGGGAGGAAGGGGATGGACAAAGGCTTGCAGCCCTGGCTGTGGGGATGCACAGTCTAAGGCAGCAAGGAAAGGAGTCTCTGGAGGAGCCTGGCTCTGGGAGATTGTGAACCTGCCTGCTTTAGATAACAGGAGTGGTGTCAAGTATTCCCTTCAGTAGAATTTTCTGATGATTGAAGCTTACCTAATTAGGGTCTGAGCTAAAATTGTCTTAAAACAGTTTTGATGGTCATCATTGTAAAGTGAGTTGTACACCCTTATCTCCTGTCTTAATGACACATCGAACAATTTTCCCTTTGCCTGCCTATCTTGATCTATATGCAATTCAGAGAGCCTGCCCAGGGTGGAAATGGGTGGACTGATTGCTATATTGCTGCTAACCAACTTGTTCATGCTCTTATGCCTTAATCTCTGATTAGACAGCTATGGCACCTTAATTTTTTTAAACAAAAGTGTGGATAATTGTATCTTGGAGAGAAAAGTGACACCCTCGTGTGCACACTGATAATCCCCAAAGGCTGTGTGAAGGGCAGAGCCAGCAGACACTGAGAGGAAGAGCAGGCCTTGGGAAGATGCTAATCTCAGCTTCCTTCCTGAAGTCTCCTTGTACCCGCAGGCTGGCAAGGCTCAATCAAAGTTCCATACTTTTCTGGATCCCCTGTAACTGTTGGAACTTTCTGGTGCTGCTTAAGAATGTGGGCTCTAGAGTCAGAGGACCTGTGCTCAGATGCCACCTCCTGCACTCCTGTCTCCTGTCTCTGGTGTGTGCACCTTGAGTAGCTGCTGAGATCTGGTGGGGGGTTTTTGGGGTCTTGTGCTGAGGAACACGAAAGAGAGAAAATTGGAGTGAGCAGAGAGAGAAGTTGGAAGGTAAGATAAGAATAACACTTCAGCAGGTCCCCAGCAGGGTCTCCAGAGATCCTCCAGGTGTCCCACTGGGAAGGGGGAACAAGCCTTAGAAGTTTCTATCAACTAGGCCTGCCTCACAGAGCAGCATCTGGAGGGGCTGTGACTGGTGGTTTTGTGTTCCCAGTTCTCAGCTTCTCAGCTGAGCTCACCTGACTTAGTTCCCATGACTAGATTAAGTTAGTGGGGATGGTGTACTTAGAACAGCGCATGGGAAGTTATGTTTGGTGTTTTTCAGCTCTCCCTGCCTCTGGGCCTGCAATGGAGTGCTCTCCTCTCCTTACTGATGTTTCCGAGTTCTTTCTCTAAGAAGACAACACCTGGCAACATATTAGGGGCCATTTGATGCATTCTACTGGGTTACACGTCTTACTGGTATTTATATATGTTTACTGGGAAGATCCAGAAGGAATAAGTACTGACGTTACAATTTGAAGAATTTGGTCATATGGCAGGTGACATTTTTAAGAGAGCGTGTTTGTGTGTGAGAGAGCAATCGAGCGAGACACATGTTAGCCTCCACCAAGGATACAGACAGCATTCTCTAAATTGAAGCAGGGCTCAGGAGAGACAGGGAAGTCTGCACTTTGTCTGTACCTTACTATTGCCCTGGTGCCACAGGAAGAGGTTAGCACTTGCCATCAGTTAATGTAACCTTGACAATTAAATGCTTGTCCCTTAAATATTCTTGAATCCTTTTTGTTACTTTTTAGTATTTAAATCACTCCGACTTAGAGTACGTCATCTAGAGTATTTTAGAAATTTGAATTATGAATTAATTCAAATTAATTATTTTGAATTAATGTTCTTGTGGGCTTTAGCTTCTGCTGCTCACTTCTTGCTTAGTGGTGGGCGTGGTTAACTCCCTTGGTCAATTTTTATATTCTCATTAGGGACACGAGTGAGTGCTAAGTACTTTGAAAATGGGATCCTCATATATGGTTGCTCTGATATGTGAATATGTGTATGTATATGTGTATATGTTTATATATATGTGTGTGTATGTATATATATGTTGTTTTAAAAGGACAGACTACATACACTGTTAACATTAAAGCAGAAATAGTCATGAAACATGTCAAGTGAGGATCAATATTTAATTATTGGCATATCGCCCTGAAGCTGGCAGAGTAGAGCTGGACATCTGTCAGCTTCCCCTCCCCCCACAGGTGTTAGTAACTAAACTTGGGACCTCTCAAGAGAACAATTGCACCTAACCAATGATCCACCTTTCTAGTTCCTCCCCAAAATAGTATTTGAAAAAAGATTTATCTATTTTATGTATTTGAGTACACTGTCACTTTCTTCAGACACACCAGAAGAGGGCATCAGATCTCATAACAGATGGTCATGAGCCACCATGTGGTTGCTGGGACTCGAGCTCAGGACCTCTGGAAGAGCAGCCAGTGCTCCTAACCGCTGAGCTATCTCTCCAACTCCTTATCTGTTGAGTTCAGCCTCCACTTCAGCTTAAGTTACTTGTAGGCGCTTTAGATATATATTTTTTTAAGGAAGTGAGATTGTTAGGAGTGATTCACAGAAAGTAATTTATTTAGGCATTTATTATAAACTACTATTAAGAAGAAGAGGACTATGTGGATACATAGCATCAACCAGAATCAATGAGAAATTTTGTGTTACTTTAATTCTTGGGGCACTAACTGTTATTTGAGTGGAGCAGTCTTCTGGGCTCCATGCAGAATTTCATAGTTACTTTTCTGCTCTGAGTCAGGAGTCTAATGGAGATCTAATCTTCTCACATCAGCAATTAGCATTTTTAAAACCACCTGTTGAGATTAGGAAAGCTGAACACATTTAAGATCTCTCTTTAGTATTTGATTGAGACATATTTGGGAGGGATGAATGTGAATATGGATGAAATATTTAAAGGTAAGTAGTTTGCATGTAAAATGTGTTAGTGGTTTACATGCGAGTGGGAAAAACTCATCCCATAGTAAGCTCTTTGGAAAGGCAAAGATGGCTGTGTTGGTTAGTTTTTGACAACTTGATAGAAACTAGTGTCATCTGGGAAGAGGGAGTCTCAATTAAAGAATTGCCTCCATTAGATTGGCCTGTGGGCATGCCTATGGGGCACTTTCTTGTCAAATGATTGACATGAGAGGGCCCAGCCCACTGTGGGTGGTGCTACTCCTGGTCCCTCGGTCCTAGGTAGTACTGTAAGAAAGCAAGCTGAGCAAGCCGCTAAGCAGCACTCTTCCATGGATGGCCTCTGCTGCAGTTCCTGCTTCCATATTTCTGCCTCATGCGCCTGCCCTGGCTTCTGTCAACAATGGACTGTGACCCGTCCACTCAAATAAACCCTTTTCTCCACCAAGGTGTTTCTGGTCAGTGTTTATAATCACAGCCTTGGAAAGCAAATTAGGACAATGGCTTTTAAAGCTGCATTTAGAGGATTAAAACACATAAATTACCTTGTAAGAAAACTGTGTTGAGGCTTGTCAAATAGGTAAAAACTCCATAGGCAAGAAAGTTATGCAGGCATAGCATTTAAGTTCCAAACACATTAGGACTTGGGGGTAGATGGTTTCTTGCTTTGCAGGAGAAAAGGGATAGCAAATGGTATTGCCTCAAAGCTGGTTTAGGTGAGAATGACCTCTGTCCTTGTCTAATCCCAGGCTGGGTGCAATTACTGTGTGGTGGCTTTGAAGACGTTTGGCTCATAACTTCTGTTTAAGAGCTACTTAATGGGAGGGAGGGAGGGAAAGAGAGAAGGAGAGAGAGAGAGAGAGAGACAGAGAGAGAGAGACAGAGAGAGAGACACAGAGAGAGAGAAGCAGAAAACACTCCTACCCTACAACCTTACTAAGTGTGTGTATGTGTGTGTGTGCTTTGCCTGCATATGTCTGTGCACCACATGCGTGCAGTGCTTATGGAGGTCAGAAGAAGGTGTCAGGTCCTGTGGTACTGCAGTTACAGATGATTGTGAGCTGCCGGGTGGGTGTAGGGAATCAAACTCAGGTCCTCTAGAAGAGCCAATGGGTTTAAACACCGACCCGTATCTTCAGCACTGCAAGCTGGTCTTTAAAGTGGGTTTTAGTCATGATGTGGTGAAAAGCAGCTCCGTCTTAGTTATGAGGTGTAAAATAAAGAAAAACACAAACTAGAAAAGTTTATAATTAGGGAAGAACATTTCTTCCTCCAGAGCTTTTTGGTAGATAGACCGATTGCTTTATTGCTTCCATTTAGAATGTAAAGTTTAATCAGTTCTTAGATGTATACATATCATATGGTCATAGACACACACACATGCGTGTATGCTGTAGTAATGTACCAAAGAAGTACATTAAACCAGAGTTTAAACTGCGTACAAAGTTTCACGAGTGAAACGCATTACTAACTTTCCTCTATTACATAGCTCGTGTGAAATGCCGAAGAGAAAGGAGGCCTGATAAGTAAAGATGATAAATCTCTGTCAAACCACATTATTAGAATTTACATTTTCTCTGAAAAATCAAGGACTAGCTCTTTCCCACAAGGCAGCCAAAGGCTGTCAGGAGGGAAGGACACGTCCATACAGGCGACATCGTGAGCTCTTTGGTCTAATGGCCTAAATGCAAGGGGAGAGAAAGCAGGGACTTTTAAACTAATGGTTCAGGCCCATGGCAGATCCAGTGAGCTCACTTTCGATGTGGTTTGCTGAAAATTGATGATGATATTTAGCACTTAGCATCTTATTCTCAAAGCACTTTACAGATGCTGAATAATTAATTGCCACAGCTTCCATGTGGGGGTCAAGTAGCAAGCATGTCTTTCTGTGTACCAGGAAACCATTATGTTGCAGCTTGGAAATGCTGATTTTTTTTTTCTTTTTAAATTTATTTTTATTTTTAGAGGTGTCTTTGTTCTCCAAGGTGAGCGGGGTTTTCATTGTTGTTCTGGTTTCTAGTCACAGGGTTGAGGGAAAAATAATCAAGGATGCTGAATACTTGAAAACTATTTTTTTTTCCCTTTTCACTCTTCGTGCTGTCTGCAGTTGTGAGTGGTTTCTGTGTGTGTGTGTGTGTGTGTGTGTGTGTGTGTGTGCCCACACATGCTCACAGGTCTGCACAGGTCACAACATGCATGTGTAGATCAGAGGACAACCTCAGTCAGCCCTCACTCTCTACCGTGGGGGAGGCCAGGTCTCTTTGTGGTTTGACTGCTGCATAAGGCAAGGTAGCTGGCCTGGGAGTTCCCAGGGACTCTCATCCTCTGTTTCCCCATCTCCCTTGTTGGCGCATCAAGAGTGCAGAGCCTTCCCGATGAATGACTGTTTAGTGATTCACACTCTGGAGCCCACACTTGCACGGCACAAGCTGCTTTTGAAAATGGACTCGTTTTAATATTAATAATTTAATGTTTATAGTAAGTCCAGTTACCTATTTCCATGTAAGCTCACAAGACTGGGAAATGTCGAGAGTATGAGGAACAACTGTGAGTGGTCCCAAAAATATAAATCTCATATGAATCTCATAAAATATTTTTAATGAAGGAACAAATCTTCCACATAGTAGATTTTTTTCTCTCTCCGACTTTAACTCAGTCTTGGAGTTGGAGGAATGATGAAGGCAGACTTGTGGGCCTGACAGTATACTGCAGGCAGGGTCTGGATGACTCACGATAAGGATAAAGTTGTATCAGACAGTTGCAGAACGGGAGAGGCTGAATGATGCTAACAGAACAGGAGAGGCTGAATGATGCTAACAGAACAGGAGAGGCTGAATGATGCTAACTTTGTTGTACTTGAAATCTGATCGAAGCCGGGCGTGGTGGTGCACGCCTTTAATCCCAGCACTTGGGAGGCAGAGGCAGGTGGATTTCTGAGTTCGAGGCCAGCCTGGTCTACAAAGTGAGTTCCAGGATAACCAGGGCTATACAGAGAAACCCTGTCTCGAAAAAACCAAAAAAAAAAAAAAAAAAGAAATCTGATCGATGTATAGTAAATACAGATACCTCTGGGAGTCTAGTGTGATCACCACTGCCCTGTAATCAAATGAGAGTTAGACCACGCCCATCCTTCTTTCTTCTTTCTTTCCTTCCTTCCTTCCTTTTTTCCTTCCTTCCTTCCTTCTTTCCTTCCTTCCTTCCTTCCTTCCTTCCTTCCTTCCTTCCTTCCTTCCTTTTTTCCTTCCTTCCTTCCTTCTTTCCTTCCTTCCTTCCTTCCTTCCTTCCTTCCTTCCTTCCTTCCTTCCTTCCTTCCTTCCTTTCTCATTATTTATTGTTGTTGGGAGCATTCCAAATACTCTCCATTACCTGTTCTGAAACCTACCATTAGTTATAGGCAAATAGTTGCATGACTGGCTGTAGTGCAGTAGAAATCCCATCTAACTACTCCTTCCAAGTTGTTAACTATTTTCTTATACCTCCTTCTGCCTCCCTTTCCAGATGAGAGGGTCTAAGTTAGAGACTACAGTGACCATATGTAGCTGTGGTGGTCATGTATCTGACAGGGGTTTGAGAAGAGGGAGGGAAGGACCGTGAGTCCAGTGAGCTAGGACAAGGGAGGAAGACAGGTGGGTTGGAATCTCACGAGTGTTGTCTCTGTCCTTCCAGACAGTACCTGCATTAGCCAGGCTAATTCTGGGCTTGTTTGTGTTGCCAGCGTCAGGAAGTCTACTGATTAGCTCTCCGGGGAGAATCAGAATGAAGTCACCGTGGCCTGCCTGCACAGAAGGCCATCCAGAGCCCAGGTTCTCAACCTCCGAGATAGAAAAGAGCCAGGATCCTGCTTGAGAGCAGTTAATCCCCTTACGCTTTGAGCAACTTACCGCACAACAAAAAGAATGCTGTGGTAATTATTTCTGACGAATGCTGAGTGTATGATAAGTGCCTTCATAGGTGGGATTAGATTCCTGGTCGTCTCAGAGGTTGAGATGCTAGAGATTGCTCAAGGGTTGAATCACACCTGTTTACCAACACAAGCAACATTTGCTAATCTAGAGGTCTTAGGGCCTACAAATGGGCTTCAGGAAAGTCCATGGGCTGTTAAATATTGTCTGCAGTGTGTGTGTGTGTGTNTATGATAAGTGCCTTCATAGGTGGGATTAGATTCCTGGTCGTCTCAGAGGTTGAGATGCTAGAGATTGCTCAAGGGTTGAATCACACCTGTTTACCAACACAAGCAACATTTGCTAATCTAGAGGTCTTAGGGCCTACAAATGGGCTTCAGGAAAGTCCATGGGCTGTTAAATATTGTCTGCAGTGTGTGTGTGTGTGTATATGTGTGTGTGTGTGTGAGTGTGTACACGCACGTGTGCGTGTCTTTCTATGGGAGAGAAATGCATTCCAAGAATTTGTGGTGGCTCTCAAGTTTTAAAATGCACAAAACATTTAATGATTGACACAGACTAGTATTCCTTAAGAATATTTAGAGGATCCTACCCAAGTAGCATCCTACCCAAGTAACAGTTGTCTACTCCTCCAAATCGAATGGAAAGGAGGTGGAGCCAGTTGACTCTGGGACACCACCTCTGGAAATCTGGCATTTTCAGTTTTATCAGAGAATGAAATGATGTAGAGGAAACTCGTGCACATGTTTAACCACAACGTATTAAATCTGAAGAGACAGAGGGCAGCTCCGTTTCATCTGCCCATGGTCACAAGTTCTGAATAAAGTACGCCCAGAAGGATAAGAAAACGTCACCTGTGGTTCTGTTTACCTTTAGACATAGGATCCTTTGATGGCACATTTATCAATTCAGGATCATAAAAATTAAAGAATCCTGTAATTCACATGAGGGCAGATTTGTCAGGTGTGTTCCTATATTCCTTTTAATTAAAATATTTTTCTCTAATAAGACATATTTTGATGACGTTTTTTCCCCTTCTTCAGCTGCTCCCAGATCCTGCTCGAGAGAGTCATTAAATGCTAAGGATTCACAATGGTTTTCATATTCTTAAGGGGGAATATGTCTGCATGTCTAGAGGGCCAAACGCACTCCAACACTGACACCAAATATCCTATTTGATAATTTGGTGGGTATTGAACATTCTTCCTCTTCTTCCCCCTCCTCTTCTTAAATAAAAACACTTAACCAAGAGCCCTGATTTAAAACGCACTTTAAAAACTGAAACGGGCTGTTGAGTGAGGCAGCTGAGCCAATCGCCCTCCTGAGGCGGACATGGAGGCTCTGGGAGGGGAAGAGCACAGATGGCTGCTGCATGGTCTTCCAGGCATCTTTGTGTGGCCAAGAACTTAGTGAAGGCAAAGCTTCGGTGGAGAGAGAAGATCAGTGCCCGAGATCTGTGTTCCCGTCACTAACACTCGAGGTGTTCGAGTGCTTCCCTCTATTGAAAAATTAAAATGACAGAAACTAGCCATTACTACAGATGTCCAGACACGTCATTGGTTGATTACATAGGAAGAGTCCCTGGAGTCACGCTGTGATGTTATAGTTTACTCCGTGGCCTTGGCCCTCTGTTTTGTGTATGCTGACGTTTCAGTCTCCTCTGACTTATCAGTTACACAGCTTTTCCTGTTGTTTTCTGTTTGCATGGTAATCACACTGACTCTTCTGTTTCCATGGTAATCACACTGACTCTTCTGTTTCCATGGTAATCATACTGACTCTTCTGTTTCCATGGTAATCACACTGACTCTTCTGTTTCCATGGTAATCATACTGACTCTTCTGTTTCCATGGTAATCACACTGACTCTTCTGTTTCCATGGTAATCACACTGACTCTTCTGTTTCTTCTTTCTTTGTGTGCTTTAGTTACACTTTTATTGAGATGACAAAACACCATGACCAAGACAACTTATGAAAAGGAAGCATTTAATTGAGGGTTTGCTTATAGTTTCAGAGGGTTAGTCCATGATCATCACGGCAGGCAGGCAGGCAGGCAGGCAGGCAAGCAAGCAAGCAGGCAGGCAGGCAAGCAAGCAAGCAGGCAGGCAGAGAACATGTTGAGAAAAAACTCCAGCAGGCAGTGTGGGGGAGGGGGAGGGGGAGAAAGGGAGGGGAAGAGAGAGTGAGAGTGATAGAGAGAGAGAGAGAGAGAGAGAGAGAGAGAGAGAAGAGAGAGAGAAGAGAAGAGANTATGATAAGTGCCTTCATAGGTGGGATTAGATTCCTGGTCGTCTCAGAGGTTGAGATGCTAGAGATTGCTCAAGGGTTGAATCACACCTGTTTACCAACACAAGCAACATTTGCTAATCTAGAGGTCTTAGGGCCTACAAATGGGCTTCAGGAAAGTCCATGGGCTGTTAAATATTGTCTGCAGTGTGTGTGTGTGTGTGTGTGTATATGTGTGTGTGTGTGTGAGTGTGTACATGCACGTGTGCGTGTCTTTCTATGGGAGAGAAATGCATTCCAAGAATTTGTGGTGGCTCTCAAGTTTTAAAATGCACAAAACATTTAATGATTGACACAGACTAGTATTCCTTAAGAATATTTAGAGGATCCTACCCAAGTAGCATCCTACCCAAGTAACAGTTGTCTACTCCTCCAAATCGAATGGAAAGGAGGTGGAGCCAGTTGACTCTGGGACACCACCTCTGGAAATCTGGCATTTTCAGTTTTATCAGAGAATGAAATGATGTAGAGGAAACTCGTGCACATGTTTAACCACAACGTATTAAATCTGAAGAGACAGAGGGCAGCTCCGTTTCATCTGCCCATGGTCACAAGGTCTGAATAAAGTACGCCCAGAAGGATAAGAAAACGTCACCTGTGGTTCTGTTTACCTTTAGACATAGGATCCTTTGATGGCACATTTATCAATTCAGGATCATAAAAATTAAAGAATCCTGTAATTCACATGAGGGCAGATTTGTCAGGTGTGTTCCTATATTCCTTTTAATTAAAATATTTTTTTCTAATAAGACATATTTTGATAACGTTTTTTTCCCCTTCTTCAGCTGCTCCCAGATCCTGCTCGAGAGAGTCATTAAATGCTAAGGATTCACAATGGTTTTCATATTCTTAAGGGGGAATATGTCTGCATGTCTAGAGGGCCAAACGCACTCCAACACTGACACCAAATATCCTATTTGATAATTTGGTGGGTATTGAACATTCTTCCTCTTCTTCCCCCTCCTTAAATAAAAACACTTAACCAAGATCCCTGATTTAAAACACACTTTAAAAACTGAAACGGGCTGTTGAGTGAGGCTGCTGAGCCAATCGCCCTCCTGAGGCGGGCACGGAGGCTCTGGGAGGGGAAGAGCACAGATGGCTGCTGCACACCCTTGAGCTGCTGCATGGTCTTCCAGGCATCTTTGTGTGGCCAAGAACTTAGTGAAGGCAAAGCTTCGGTGGAGAGAGAAGATCAGTGCCCGAGATCTGTGTTCCCGTCACTAACACTCGAGGTGTTCGAGTGCTTCCCTCTATTGAAAAATTAAAACGATAGAAACTGGCCATTACTACAGATGTCCAGACACGTCATTGGTTGATTACATAGGAAGAGTCCCTGGAGTCACGCTGTGATGTTATAGTTTACTCCGTGGCCTTGGCCCTCTGTTTTGTGTATGCTGACGTTTCAGTTACACAGCTTTTCCTGTTGTTTTCTGTTTGCATGGTAATCACACTGACTCTTCTGTTTCTTCTTTCTTCGTGTGCTTCAGTTACCCTTTTATTGAGATGACAAAACACCATGACCAAGACAACTTATGAAAAGGAAGCAATTAATTGAGGGTTTGCTTATAGTTTCAGAGGGTTAGTCCATGATCATCACGGCAGGCAGGCAGGCAGGCAGGCAGGCAAGCAAGCAGGCAGGCAGAGAACATGTTGAGAAAAAACTCCAGCAGGCAGTGTGGGGGAGGCGGGGGAGAAAGGGAGGGGAAGAGAGAGTGAGAGTGATCGAGAGAGAGAGAGAGAGAGAGAGAGAGAGAGAGAGAGAGAGAGAGAGAAGAGAGAGAGAAGAGAAGAGAGAACAAATTAGTTAGCTTAAATTAGTTAGCTAGGCTTTTAAAACTTCAAAACCCATGTCTAGTGGTATGCATGTCACAACAAGGCCACACATCCTATTCCTTCCTAAATAGTTATACAAGAATTCAAATATATGAGCCTATGGGAGCCATGTTTATTCAACTGACTACATTGTATCATTATGTAGCTGAGACTGGCCTTGAACCTGAGATCTTCCTATCTTAGCCTCAGGGATTATATGTGTGCCACTCTGTTCGGTTTTCGACTCTTTTTTTTTTTTTTTTTGGACTGTATAGAAACCCAGTCAAGTTGGCATGCCTGAGAAGTTTCCCAGATCATTAGTACTCGAGGACCCTATATGATTCCTAGATGAATGTCAATGAAACTTAGGGTGATTCTTAAGGGGTGATTCTTAGGGTGATTCTTGATTCTTTAGGGTGATTCAAAGGTTTGCATGCACGTAGTTGTTTTTTACCTCTTATGTTCAGACTTGAAATTGGTGCTTAATTACTTGAGATGTTTGGTTATAAGAAGCAAAACCATTTGGAATGGTTCCATGCTCTTTAGGAAGGCCTGAAACTGTTTATTCTTTCACGATCAGATTAAGTATAGGTAGCAGTCAGTATAATATGCATATTTAGCTCCCCCTTACTCTATTTTTGTTATTGAGTGCAGTGTTTCTTTTTTTAAAGTTGTTTTATTTTATATGTATGGGTGTTTTGCTTGCATGTATGTATGTATGTATGTACATCATGTGTATGCAGTGCCTGTGTAGGCCAGAAGAGGGCGTCAGAGCCCCTGGAATTGGAGTTACCAATGATTGGGAGTTGCCTTTGTGGGTACTTGGGATTGAACCCTGGTCCTCTGGAAAAGCAGCCAGTTCTCTTAAAACAGCGACTCATCTTTCCAGCCTCACAGTAGGATGTTAGCTGTTGAAATTAATCATTGCATCTTAATTCCTTAGTGATGTTTTGATCCATTTGTAGCATGTTGGGACAAAACAAGTATGTGGCCCCTGCCCTGTCACTGTCATTCAGACTGCTTCCAGGGTGGTGTAAGGATGGGTTCAAGTATAGAAAGAGTTTGCCAGATGCCGCGGCAGTTCTAGACTCTCACACAGACAGTCGCAGTGTACCATGGACTGTGTCACTTCTAAACTCTGTGTGGTGCATTGTGTAGAGTCCCAGTTTATTCTGATGTCTTCCCTGAGACTGTTAGAAGCAGTTCAGTCCCTCTCTGCAGTTACACACACTCAGGTTGTGCAGTATCTAGTTCTCAGATCCATTCCCCCCCCCCCCAAGTATTGTGGGAAGCCACAATAGATTTAGGCTTTAAAGATAGCTGACTTTTTTTCTACTGTGGTTAGTGATCTAAAATGAAAATGTTTTTTAGCAATGACAGAAGGTTATGAGCGTCTGGAAATGGAGAATATAAATTATGATTTTTTCCTTTGATGAGCTATCATTTACAGCTTTTAAAAAAATTGCTATTACTTTGTTTCTTAGTGCATGCTAGTTGTACAAAATGAGGGTTATTGGGATATTTCCGTATATGCATATGGTGCGTTTTAACCGTATTTACCACTGGCCCCTTCTCTAGTCTCCTCCCCTTTTCTGATGGTCCTTCTTTTTCCTCATTGTCTTTCTTCAACTTTCATGTCTTTTTCTTTCCTGTCTAGATTTTTAGGAAAATAGCGATGATTGTTTGAGTCTAGCTTCCTTAACTGAACACAATGGTCTCCCGCTCCATTCATTCTTACTATTAATATTATATTAATATTAATTAATATTGTAATATTGTATCACTACCACTCCCGTCTTTTGTTGGTTTGTGTTTCATGGAGGGATGCTAGAGCTTTCTATGGTTTGTAGTGTTTCCCAAGGCGTTTGGCCAGGAACCTCTCTGAGAAGCAACCGTTTAGGAATCCCCTCTCTCCACTGAACTCTGTGAACTCTTTGTCTATGCTCTGCCCTTGTCTTTCAAAGCTGATTTGTCTACAATGCTTTTACTCCCATTTTGGAATCTCTTTGTAGCCTCCACTGGGGAGCTCATGGGGTTGTTTACTTGATGTCCCTTGGTTACTTACCTGAGAACGTGGAGGCTGGCTGAAGATGCTTGGCGTTCTTAGGAAGCTTCTGATGGCCGCTTTGGCCAAGTGGCTGTTATGTATATGGAACTCATAGTCTTTCTCTAAACAGTGAGTGAGGTTATGGCCAGCATGATCTGTCTTTAGACTGATGGATAACCAGTATCTGGTTTACGGAGCAAACTGTGGTATTCCCTGAGATGCTGTGCATGAGAGATGACTTCAGTTGACTTAGAAAACTCCTAGAGCAGCTGACGGTTTTAGGAAATGTTGATGAAGTTTTGTCTTCCTTCTGAGTTTAGTTTGCTTTTTGGCCAAATGTATACATATTATTAATAATTATATAATAAAATAAAAATAAGATCTTCTCCAAAGGGCTTGAGAGATGACTTAGTGGTTAAGAGCACTCACTGCTCTTGTGGATGACTAGAGCTGGGATGTGGTAGCTTATAACTGGGGTGTGGTAGCTTATAACTGCCTATACTTCCAGCCTTAGGACATCTACTTCCCAGGGCACTTTGCACCCATGTGCCTCTGTTTTGTGGGCACTCATACATGCACACATGCACACACAAATAAAGGAAACATTGGAGATGTCTCATAAACCACCTTGCATGTGTTGTTTCCTACAGAAATCTGGCTCTCTGTGATCTCACTCTCTTCTTCAGCCCTCTTTCTACTTCCCACTTGTAGGCTAAGTAAAAATTCTGGGAATTTGACTAAACTAAATGAATTATTTATTCTAGCTAGCCTTGTATAAAAGACACAGAGACCTGGTGTTTTACTTACAAGCTATATGCCTTGACTGGGCGGGTCCTACTCATTATCACCTCTGTGTCCCTTGCCACTTACTGTTTGTGTGTCGTCTGGGCCGTTTCTGCTCCCTTAGCCTGTCCTCAAGTGGCATTTCTTCTGGCCACATGTTCATGATCCAGCCAGCCTCATGGTAGCCCCTTCCTCTCTCTCTCTTTCCTTCATTCCTTGGTCTCCTTTGAGATCCTTCCCTTGATCCTCAAGTCCCACTTTCTTCCATCTACTGCCCAGTCACACTTTTATTAACCAATAACTTAAAATGAGGGATCAAGATTTATGCACTCATCTGGGGTTCAAAATTCAGCATTTATATGCATAACACCAGACCAACCCCAAACACTCAACTTAGAAGACTTTCTTCTTGCCACTGGGAATCCTTCCCTTTTTATATAAAAAGTAGAAGAAATAGCACTGTTGAATTCTGAGCATGTGTATTTATTTCTATAGACTTAGAAGCCCTGCAATGCCACCTGGGCATGAGTGTTTCTTCCTCAGCAGGCTAGGGTCCCTATAATGATATAGGTTTGTTGTACTCATTTTCTTTTTAAATGTCAGCAGCCTCTGGCATGAGCTGGTACAGAGTGGGTACTCAAAACATTGTCCAAGTAAGTAAGAAAGACTGAGTTGTCAGAGAAATAGCATGTGATAAGCCGAGTCCCAAAAGTTGTCTGGAGAGTTTCAACAGACTTCAAACTGAAACAGATAAAACCCACAGTTGGAAGGTTTTAAGAACATCATTTATTTGGGGGAACAGTCATTCATTTGTAAGTCCATTTGGCTTTTTGTTATTTTTTAAATGGTATCATGTATTTCAATCTATGACTTCATCATTTACTTTTTTTTAACCATAAAACAATTTTTTTCCTTTGTATCTCTGTGCACATACCTATTTTAAAGTGTATGCATGCATGTGTGTGTGTGTGTGTGTGTGTTGGTGCATGTGGGCTTGTGTGTATGTGAATGCCAGACAATCTCTAGTGTTGTTCCTCAGTCAACATGCTTAATTTAGTGTCTCTTCCCAGCCTGGAACTGGCCAGATAGCCTAGGCTGGTAGGCACAGGGTCCCCAAGTATCTGCTGGTCTCCGTCTCTCCGGAGCTGGGGATACAGGCAAGTGCGGCCACCCTTAGTTTTTGTTTTGTGGGATGCTCAGGTCTTTGTTCGATGGAGATGCCTTTCATCCTCTGTGTATGTTTTTATGACTTCCTTTCCTTTGCGTACTCCTACAAAATTTAGGCTTTGACTGGTCACTTGAAACAGCTTTATCATTTGTTTGCTTTTAATGACAAACCGGCACGATGATTCTCAGCAGATTCTGATAAAATTAGGTCTGTCACCCCAGTGCTTTATTTAAAACACAGAAGTCTTTATCTCTAACCCTTGAAACTGAAAACAGTGTGGAGACCACGACAGACTTTCAGTTAAGGGGCTCGTTAGCCAGGGGGATAGAAATATATTCTGATTTGGGATAGCATTTGAAATGTAAATAAAGAACGTATCTAATAAAACAAAAAGAAATACATTCTGAGTCTTAGTGCACGAATACTAACAACCCATATTCATGCTGTCAGAAGCCACCACTGTTAAAGGGCTTAATGTGGCTGTGGTCTGTAGTCTTATGCACACACAGGTGTGTTTCATATGACTCCTTAGTACATGTGGGTGTGAGACAGAAGTTCACCTGGCTCCATCAGTTAAATTTTCAAGCATGCCGAGGGCTGCAAAGGTGGAGCACATGGCAGTTTAAATCGTGGACTCCGTTCGTTGGGAACAAATACATGTGTTACCACTTGAGTTTCTCTGATGATCTCTTAGTTAAGGTTTTACCGTTGTGAAAACACACCATGACCAAGGAATCTCTTAGAAGGACAACATTGAATTGGGGCTGGCCTACAAGTTCAGAGGTTCAGTCCACTATCATCAAGGTGGGAGCATGGCAGCATCCAGGCGGGCATGGTGCAGGAGGAGCTGAGACTTCTACATCTTCATCGGAAGGCAGGTAGCAGAATACTGGCTTCCAGGCAGCTAGGAGGAGGGGCTTAAAGCCCATACCCACAGTGACACACCTCCAACAGGGCCATACCTCCCTACAGTGCCACTTCCTGGGCCAAGCATATACAAACTCTCATAATCTCTTTCTATACATAGAGCTTGGCATACCTCATGGATCTTCCCAGAGCCACACAGCATCCTCTGGCTGAAGGCTGGACACAAGTGACTTTGCTGCAGGTGAGGACACAGACACAGAGAAACCAGAGACTTGTTTGTGTCACCTGTGTCAGGGTTTGTAAGATTTACAGCTGAACTCTTTGGCGTATTGACTGTAGTGTGTCATCATCGAAGACGTTGGCACACTGTCCCATGTCTCACGTCTCACTGGCTGCCCACAGAGGCAACACAGATGAGGAACAGCCTTTGCTTGTACAGTATGTCTGCCACCAAAGAGTCAGCCTGCATTCTGTTTTCCATCTACAGTGAGCACTCAAGGTCTAATTTCAAGTTTACATGAGTGCCTGATAGTTTGTGGTTCTTATTCCTGTTATTGGTGTTTTTGGTTGGAATTCCTTGCTGCTTGGTAAACCCCAGCAGCCTGGGTTTCAGCTTGGGTTTCACACTTGGATGGGCACAAGGTGGTTTTGATAAAGTCTCTAGCTTAGTCAAATCCTCATAACCGGGACCTCGTCTAGGCAGGATTGTGTCTGCCTGGGAGAGCCACAAAGAAGAGTGGGTAGAAGACCTGACCATTTGTTGGCAGAGGGTGAATTCTGGTGCTCATCCACCATTAGAGGAGCTCAGCAGAAGTGAGTCAGAGAAGCCCGGAGGCCACAGGACCAGACCTGGGGCTACAGCACAGAGCTGCCATAGCGCAGAGCCGGTTCGACTGAAGCATCATGAGTCAGCTGGTGGTTTGCTCTTTCAAAAGGACAGCGATGTTGCTTATGTCTGTCATTGTGCATTGGTAGTGTGCATGTCTGTCTGTCTGCCTCTCATGCAGGTGTGTGTGTGTGTAGCCGGAAGCCATTTTGGATGGGACAGGTAGTACTAAACGCATGGGTTGGGATAGATATTAGAGAGCCAAGCAGAGTGATAACGATCACACAGAAACTTTGTTCATGTTGGGCAAAGGCCTGTAAGAATTCGAGAGCTGACAACTGATGAAGCCGAAGAGAATGTTTGCAAACATTAGTGCCATGTTTACTTTTGTTATGCTTTCATTTTACTTTATTTTTTAGCATTCTTTTTTAATTTTGTTTTTTTTATTAGATATTTTCTTTATTTACATTTCAAATGTTATCCCCTTTCCTGGTTTCCCCTTCAAAAACCTCCTATCCCCTCCCTCCTCCCCCTGTTCACCAACCCACCTACTTCTACTTCCTGGCCCTGGCATTCCCCTATACTGGGGCATAGAACCTTCACAAGACCAAGGGCCTCTCCTCCCATTGATAAGTGACTAGGCCATCCTCTGCTACATATGCATCTGAAGCCATGAGTCCCACCATGTGTTGGTGGTTTAGTCCCAGGGAACTCTGGGGGTACTGGTTAGTTCATATTGTTGTTCCTCCTATAGGGTTGCAAACCCCTTCAGCTCCTTGGGTCTTTTCTCTAGCTCCTTCACTTGGGGACCCTGTGCTTGGTCCAATGGATGGCTGTGAGCATCCTCTTCTGTATTTGTCAGGCACTGGCAGAGCCTCTCAGGTGACAACTATATTAGGCTCCTGTCAGCAAGCTCTTGTTGGCCTCCACAATAGTGTCTGGGTTTGGTATCCTTTCATTTTATGCTGTTTATCTTATTCTTTGTTGAAACAAGGCTCCGTGATATAGCCTAGGCTGGCCTCAAATTTACAACTTTCTGGGCTCAGTCTCTGGAGTGCTGGGGTTACAGGTACGAACCGCCATGCTTCGTGGTATGGTTTCAGTCGTAATCCTGCATTTTGCTTCATAAAGAACTGACTAGTAAGGAGCACAGCTCTTTTTTTTTTTTTTTTTAAGATTTATTTATTTATTATATGTAAGTACACTGTAGCTGTCTTCAGACACTCCAGAAGAGGGCATCAGATTTCATTACTGATGGTTGTAAGCCACCATGTGGATGCTGGGACCTGAACTTGGGACCTTCGGAAGAGCAGTCGGGTGCTCTTACCCGCTGAGCCATCTCACCAGCGAGGAGCACAGCTCTTAAAGTCTTATGAAGCACTAATAAAGTGGAATTGGGTGGCCTCTGTGTGTTTTTGTATTGGGTCTGTAGAAAGCTCTACTCCCAGGTTACTGGAGGTGAAGGCATGGGCCCATTTGCCCTCACGTCGGCCTGTTTTACCATGGAGTACTTAGCTTTCATTGTATACTGGCTTCCCTTTATTTTCTAAAATTATAATCTTTTTTTGCTATTTTTTTTTTTGAGACAGCGTTTTGCTACTTAGGCTGCATTGGATGGAATTCGTTTACATAGCCCAGGCCATCCTTGAACTTGTGAAAATCTTCATGTCTTATCTCCTTGAGCGTTGAGAGCACAAACATGTGCTATCGTACCCGACCTAACTTTAAACAGTTGTTTCTGAGGGGGGTGGGCCTCTTATTATGAGTGCGTGCCTTTCTGTGTGTTGGTATACACGTTACATGGTGAAAAATCAAGAAAGAGATCTCCCCGTGTGGACTGAGTCTTCGTGAAGCCTCCATTCACGTCCTGGAGATCTGGTCGCTGGAGGCCTGCTGGTGTTTGAGCCAGGACGTTGGGGGAGGTACTTGAATCAACAGTGGGATCAGTGCTCTTCTGAGAAGACATATGGGAGGAGAGATTCTTTTGTGCTTTGGGGTTCACAGTGAGAACAGAGCCATCTGCAAACCTGGAAGAAGACCCACACCAGCACCCGCTTGGGTCAGTGATCCTGGGTTTCCTGTGAACACTCCAGAACCAGGAGGAGTTATGGTTGTTGGTTTAAGTGCCCATTCCATGAGATCTGTTCTATCAGCCTGAGTTGCTCATCTCTGTCCCCTTCTCAGTGCCCGCTCAGGCTTTCTCCGATGGCACCCTTGTGACTGTTTCCTTGGTGTTTAAATGTCAGCTGTTTTCCCTGATGGTGCCCTTGGGTCTCTGGGTTTGGCTGACCGCGCAGGAAGGGAGCTGAGCTTCGGGTGCTCCTTGTGCCCCACAGGAGGAGACGTAAACGTGCCTTCAGCTGTGTTCTTCTGGCTTTGTCCACACATCCCTGTACACAGCACCTCACAAAGCATGTCAGTCTGGGATGATGCTGACCGAGAGGTGATATAAAATTATGGTTTTGTGAAAAGGGCAGGGATTGAGGGGGAATGGCGAGGAAGGATGCTTCAGCTATTGTCTAGGCTGTTCGCATTTCCTGATCAGGAGAGTTCATGAATATATTTTTCTAAATCCTTCACATTGTACGATGCTCACAAAGTGGTTACAAAACATACTGGATAACTAGTCTGAACATCTTTTGTGGCAGGAGGTCAATAGCCTGGGGCTCTAGCTGTGCCTGGCTCTGCCTGTTAGCATGCAGAAGTGAGGATGAGGTATCTATAACTATCCCTAGTACTGGATGTGTGCCGTCAGCATCCACAGCTCACATGGTAGCGACTTTATCCAGGGAAATGGATTCCATGCTTAGAGCTTAGCTCCTGTTTTTGCTTTTGTGTGATTTTCCAATGTTCTTAGAACCTTTTATTTGTCTTGTGTGACCCTTAACCTAGACTCGATATACTCGCCTTCCTATCTGTTGCACATGTTGGAAAATAAACAGATGACATGGAATTCTTAGTGTCTTCAGAGCGGTACCCATGCCACTACCACGTTGTCATGGAAGTCTGGAAGCCTCTTGGTATGCTCTGTCTCAGTGATTGAACCAGATACACTAAAAAAGTCACATCCCCAGGAGTTCATCAGTTTACTCCTGGCTGCTTTTGGATTGCTAGAAACATTCGTACTGTCTGAGGTCCAGGTGGTGGTGCTTTCAAAAACACCTCGTTGTCGTAATAACACCCATTTAAACTAATTATCCCTGCTCTCAGGCTCGCAGTGTCAGCTCCACAGATCTGGTAGCTGAGGAGGTGATGCCTGATCGCAGCATCTCTGCGGCGATCTTTCACAGACACCTCACCTTCTGATTTTTCCCCCCCCCAGTTCTTCCCCAGTTCCTCTCTGAGGACAGCGGCAGTCAGTAAGCCATAGGCCAGGCCCTGAGGTATCTGGCACATAAGCTCATGGGTTTTAGAGTAAGATCTGATTGTGAGTTTCCATCTTTTCCGTCAGACTCTGTATCCTTCGGCCATTCATGTCTGGCCCTGGGACTGGATTCCCTCCTGGGTGAAGTAGGGATAGAAATGATACAGTTGTGAGTCATTGTCAAGATCATGAGTGATCTACCCAAATGGACCAGCAAACTAAAGCCGGGTGTGCACAGGCATCGATTACTAGGGACAGTTCTCTGGCTATGCATAGAGTCAGTTGTTCTTACCACTTAGGAAAACATGTTATTTTCTCCTCCACCCAGCTTTTTGCTTCTACTTCAGACAATCATGAGTTTCAGAGAATTAGTTCTTGCTGAAGATTAAACTCATGAAGACCCTGGGATACCTCCCTCCCCCAGTTTCTGTTATCTATCTTCAATTTTTTTATATTCTGATTGTAAAGAAAAACTTGCTATGTGGGATCACTTCCAAGTTTTTTTTTGTTTCCCTAGCCATAAACACTACACAGGCAGTGTGTTTCCCAGGGTGACCACCTTTCAAAAATACCCTGCTGGGTTGTGGCCAGTCCTCAGCCACGTTCCCAGTCAGCCCTCTGAGTATTATCAGTGTGTTGAGAGATCCAACCTCTGCTGTATTGAGAGGTATGTGCCCGATGGTTTCTTTGCTTGGTGCCCCACTTGGTACAGAGCAGTTAAGAAGAAGCCCCGTGTTCCTGGCTGCTGCCTAAAGATGAGGTCTTGGGAGACAACACTGGAAAAACGATACAGTTACTTCCTTCATTCTGCGCTGTGGGGCAGCCTGGTGTGAGTGTTTCAGCCAGACAGTGGGGTGTTTTAGTCTCCTTGCTTCTAGTTTAGCAACGTGACCTTTGTGACCTTGGAAGGGACGTCATATCTGGGATTTTGCTGCATACTAGCGCTACCTACATGTGCTTTCTATGGGCTCTGTGCCACACACCCTCCCATTTACTCTGTGCTTACATGCCATCTCATGGCTTCTCTCATACCAAAAGATGAGAGTTATATATTATACTCATTTTTTTTTCAGACCCAGAGAGGCAATGAGTTGCTATATTCATTTTGTAAATACCCTTTACTACTTTTAAAAAAGAAATTAAAACAAAAAATAAAGGTGAGGCAAAGATATTGGTAGGACAAGGTAGTGGGGGAGGGGTGGGGAAGGGATATGGGTAGGGGAAGGCTGGGGGAGGGTGGGGGGATGTTGGGGGAGGGTAGAGGAGCATGGAAGAGGGATGGGGGACCAGAACTGGATAGAGACATGCCATATTAGGTTTGCCAGACATAATTTCTTTCTTCAGTGGCTTGATTCTTACTGAGACTGGATAACAGGGTATTTTGACTAATGAATGAGATGTCAGCCCTCACACCAAAACACAGCAAATCAATAGTGTAATGAAGCAATAATTGATTTGGCTACTTGACAGACTGGCATTTATATAGCTTTGGGAGTGGGTGCTTATTACATGCTGGCCTTTCAAGGATCATTCTAGACAGAGAAGAGTCTGCAAGTCTTAAGCAAAATGGGTAACACACTCCTTTGGGTGTGAGGGACCTCTGGATGTACCTAGCTGGGGCTTTCGGGAACTGTGTGCCCAGGCCGGGGGACAGAAGTCAGACGGGTCTCCAGAGACCCTGAGCTCTTTGGCAGCTGCCTGCAGGTAGGAAGCTGGGAGGAGTGTGAAAGTTCAAATAAATGGAGATTGGAGGGAAAGTAACCTTAACTGCTTCTGAGACTGCTCTTGGCAAAGGGCGTTTTCCTCCCATACTCACATGAAGAAACAAACAGTTTTTCCGTTTGTCGAGGCCCGTGAAATGGATTCAACTTGGTTATAGGTCACAGTGCGTCCCCACGCTCCAGAAAGGCAAAGCCACAACCCCGAGGAGCTCTTCAAGAACCCAGTGAGATTTTTTTACCCTGGGTTTCAGGTGACTGTATTCACCCAGTTCTTGGTATTTGAGATAAAAAGGAGCTAGTGCAAAAGGTTACCTTGGGCAGACTATATACATAATTCCTTCTGAGAGTGGGTTTCCCTCAGTGGATCATGGTTCATTTTGTGTCGGAGTGTTTATTAGAGGCAATGCTGGTTTTCATCCAGGATGTTTCATTACCTGGGAGTCTTTCTGACCCAGTAAATGCTGTCCCCAACTTAGTTTTGGATGGTAACACTATGTACCTATTAGTTGTCTGAAACTCAAAGTGTGTTTCCCCTCAGAAAGCAAGGCTGGGGAATGCTTAGGGCGCCAGTTTCATACAAACCCGCAGGGGTCTACTTCACTTATTCTGTAGCCCAAACAGTAGAATTAGCACCATTCTTTTATTAGTAATCTTGGCAGCCTTGGGTACTCATCACTTAGCAGCTGTGTGACTTTGACAGTGGCTCCCATCCTTAAAATTTCAGTGTGTAATATGAGGCCATCATAGCCCTGGCTTCATGGACTGGTAGTGAGGCTTAAGTAGCTCATATAAAGTGCTTAGTTTATTGTTATTGTTATTACTATTCTTTGGCCACATGGCAGTAAGTAGGATTTCATGGGTTGACTTTGGAGCCTCACCAGGACTTTATAATAATATTACTCCAGGAAAAATAAAATCAGTTTCCTGGGCTCGACAAGAAGGGACTGTGGTGTCCAGAGAACATTGTCTTCATCTTTGCCAGAGCGGTCTCGGACTTGCGTAGCCGGTTCTGACTTTCGTAGGTTAAGCTTTCCTAAGAACCCTGACTGGCTGCTTTGCAGTCTTTTGTACTCTTGTACGCCACGCCGGCTGGAGTTTAGAGGGATGTTTGCAGTGATTCAGGGTGGATTGAACTGGTTTGCAGTTCAGTCTGGTGAGTGTTGTTAGGTTTATTTCTGCTTCGGTGTTTGGTTCTATAAATATTTGCACACTCAGTTGCATTGTGTGTACGTGCGTGTGCGTGTGTGTGTGTGTGTGTGTGTGTGTGTGTGTGTGTGTTGAGAGGTCAGAGGACAATATGCAGGAGTCTGTTCTCCTCTTCTACCATGTAAGTCCTGGGGCTCAGACTCGGGTCATTAGGCTTGACTGCAAGAGGCTTTGCCCACTGAGCCATCTGGCCAGCCCTTCTAGACTTCATTTTTTTTTTTTTTTTTTGCATCAGCTGGAAAGTACTAGGCACACCAAAGCCAATCCAGTATTGATCGATGAGACCCCGGGTATGAGGCTCAAGAGAAAAAGGCCACAAGTGAAGACCCTGAGGCTGTAATAGCCTCTTTCTCTTACTATGTCCAAAATTAGGGTTATGGGTGTAGGTTCCACAGTTTTTAATTATTCGGGAACAGATCTTTCTTCGAAACGTGTAAGTGCATTTGTTGTGATTTATATTCATGTATTCCTTTGTGATGAATTGGTCATAAAGAAGAAGGAGGAGGGTGACTTTTAAAATTTCAAAATTATGGCTTCGGAGATTGCTTACTGGTTCAGTACTTGCCAGTCAAATGTGAGCACGAGAGCTTAGATCCCCAGAACCCACAGAATGCAGGGGAGCCTGGGGGCCTGTAATTCAAGCCTCTCAGCTTGCTGACAAGACTAACTATATCGGTGAGCTCTAGGTTTGATTGAGATAGCCTGCCTGGTTGAGTAAGGTGGATAAGCAATGGAGGATAATTCTTTCTTTCTCCGTTTTCATTTTTTATTGGTTATTTTATTTATTTATATTTCAAATGTTATCCCCCTTCCCAGTTTCCCCTCTACAAGCCCCCATCCCCTCTTCCCTCTTCCTGCCTCTCTGAGGGTGCTCTCTCACCTGCCCACCCACTCCTGCCTCAGCGGCCTAGTGTTCCCCTACCCTGGGTCATCGAGCCTCCACTGGACCAAGGGGTTCCCCTCCCAGTGATGCCAGATAAGACAATCCTGTGCTACATATCCAGCTGGCGCCATGGGCACTCCCTGTGTACTCTGGTTGGTGGTTTAGTCCCTGGGAGCTCTGGGGGGGGGGGAGTCTGGTTGGTTGATATTGTTCTTCCTATGAGGTTACAAACCCCTTCAGCTCCTACAGTCCTTGCCCTAACTTCTCCATTGGGGTCTCTACATTCAGTCCAATGGTTGGCTGTGTATTGGTCCAGCTCTGGCAGAGCCTCTCAGGGGACAGCTATACCAGACTCTTGTCAGTAAGCATTTCTTGGCATCAGCAATAGTGTCTGGGTTTGGTGTCTGCATGTGGAATGGATCCCCAGGGGTGGGGGTGGGGGCAGTCTCTGGATGGCCTTTCTTTCAGTCTCTACTCCACTCTTTGTCCCTGTATTTCCTTTAGACCAGAGAAATTCTGGGTTAAAATTTTGGAGATGGGTGGGTGGCCCACCCTCAATGAGGGGAGCATGCCTAACTTCTGGATATGGTCTGGACAGGTTCCCCTCTCCTTTGTAGGGTATTTCAGCTAATGTCATCTCTGAGGGGTCCTGGGAGACTCTTGCTTTCCTGGCATCTGTGACTTTCTGGTTGCTACCCCTAGTTCCCCATTGGGGGGTGATTCTTGATATCAATCTTGGCCTCCCCTATGTACAGGCACTGACATATACCATATTCACATATGCAAACATGAATACAGACATACATATGTCATATATATTAAAGTGGGATTTTTTTCTAAAATGTTTAATTTCAGAATATTTCAAACTTGAATGGAAGAGGAAAGAGCAGTATATCATCTCCACCCCTGCCCCTAGCTGTCTGCGTGCATCCCTCTCCTCTATGTGTGTCACCACCTCTGGCTTTAGCTATGTGCACAGTTTACCCATCAGATCCCACATGTGGCTGGTCTGGTCTCAGTCTCTTACTTCTTATATGGTTTTCTTCCTTGGGATATTATTAAAACAAGTCCTAGTTTGCAACACTTCACCAATTAATATTTCTAGGTACATTTCTAAGAAATAAGAACATTAAAAAGCCAGGCATGGCTCTATGGTGTGTGTGTTTATGTATGTGTATGTATGTATGTATGTATGTAGTAAAACGTTGGCATTAGAGAGTGGAGACAGGTGGATTTTGTGAGCTCAATCACCAGACAGACTAGTCAAAACAGCCAGCTTCAGATTCAACGAGAGATCTTACACTGGGAGGCTGGGGGCAGGTTGGGGGGTGGGGAGAAGGGAGCCATGGAGGAAAGCATCTGAGATCCTGCTGGCTTTTCCATGTGTATACATAAATATTCTAGAGTGTACATACATATTATCATAAATGGGGGAGAAACAGAAAAGGAACCTCCAGCCCTGCTCTCACACCATATACAATCACCAACAGTCTGTCTGACTGTCTTCACTCTTTTCTAGAGACGTTGATTTGTGCACATTAGGACCTCAGCCCAACTATTGTGTTGGGTCGCTGTGTCTCCTCGGTGCTCTTTATTTTCTGGAAGAGTGGGAGTACTATTCTTTGGTGGCAGGAGCTTTTCCTATTACAAGGGTCACTCTTCTACCCGCCAAAGCCAAACGATCTTTATTCCATTATACAGGGAGGCCAGTCCCCAGGAACCTCCACTTCCAATCCACTCAGGTTCAACAATGGAATCTGTTATTTCCATATGCCCTCTGCTCTCCTAAAACTAATCTGGAAAACTCAATTTTAAAATCAACTAGAAAGATATTGCTTTACTATTTGAGGTATAGATTTCCATCACAGGCAGCGATACTAACAGACCACCACCCCCTCCATTTCCAGTGATGTCTCTGTGCTAATTGTTGGCATTCACTTCTTCAGACACTAAGCATTACATTGCTGAGACAATTCCGGCAGGTGAGGGTTTAGGGGAGTCCCCCTGAGTCTTGAGCTGCAGAGAAAATGAGATAGACCTTAGTAACAGAGCTGTTTAATACAGGCTAGTATAGATTTCCCTTTGTGACAGGCAGTTTCACTGTGCTGGAGTCCAGGTAAAGATTAAAGATGCTGAATTCAGTGCTAAGGTTCTCTCTCTCTCTCTCCCTCTCCCTCTCTTTCTCTTCCTTCCTTCCTTCCTTCCTTCCTTCCTTCCTTCCTTCCTTCCTTCCTTAAAAATAGATTACTTCTTATACAACACATCCTGACCACAGTTCCTCTCCCACTCCCCTACATCCCCACCTCCACCAACCTCCCCATACCTCCCTCTCCCTCAGCCCACCTCCCACCTCCTTAGATCCACTCCGCCTCCATTTTCTCTCAGAAAAGAACAGGCCTCCAAGAGACAACTACCAACCAAACATGACAAAAGAAGATACAATCAGACAAGGCAAAAGCCTTCCCATCAAGGCTGGACAAGGCAACCCAACAGGGGGAAAAGAGTCCCAGGAGCAGGCAAAAGAGTGGGACACATCCACCCCCACTTAGGAATCCCATAAAATCCCCAAGCTAACAGCCAGGGGCTAATGTCCTCTAAAGTTTCAGTGCACCCTTGGAGTCCTGAGAGTGGTGGGGCCTGGCTTCTGGCATGGCGTGGAAGGACCTGACTCTGCTATTTTCCTTTAGCTTCTAGGCTAAAAGGCTGAGGCTCCTGGAAGGTCTGAGTAGGTCCAGGCAGCATCATAAAGAGAACATTTATACAATGGCGGGACTAGAGAGAGTAAAGGAGGCTGTCAGCTGGGGGACATCCCTGCTGTCGGGACCCTACAGTGACCTTCTGCTTCTTCAGAGTAGTGACCACAGTCCTCCATCTTTGCCAGCATTTGTTTTTCTTTGTTTTCTTGAGAATTACCATTTTCATTGGAGTGAGACGGGGTGCCGGAGTATTTTTGATTTTGATTTCCTTAGTGGCTAATGATACTGAGATGTTTTCATGTATTTATTAGTCATTTGTACCGCATTTGAAAAGTGTCTGCTCAGTTCATTCGTTTATTTATTGATCGGATTATTTGTTCCTTTTAGTGTTCGGTTATTTTTATATATGTTGGATATGAGTGCCACGTGGATTAAATACTTGGCGAAGGTTTTCTCCCATCCTCTGGATGCCCGTACTCTATTTCTTTTTTGATGTGCAGATGCCTCTTAGACACTTAATTTTTATTTGTTTTTGAAGCAGGATATTACTAAGAAGCTTCAAACTCAAGATCTTGTCCTTTTAGCTTCACTAATGGGTGCTGGCTTTGCAGGTGTGTAACACTTCATGAGGTGTAGAAACTTTTAATTTGATACAATCTCATTTGTCAATTCTTGTTATTATTTCCCAAGCCAATCACTATAAAATTGATAGGGAGATTTCTTAAAAAAAAATAGAACTATTACCTGCTACAGCTCTATCCCTTCTGGGCATACAGCCCTAAGCATCAAAGCCAGTTTACTACTGGATACCTGTGTGCCCATATTTGCAGGTGAAGTGTTCAAAATGATGAAATTACAGCCTTAGCCTAGCTGCCCATCAACAGATGAATGGATAAAGAAAATGCAGCATATAGACTCAATGGGGTTATATTCAGCTATAACAAGAACAAAATCACATTAGTTAGTTATGGGAATATCGGTGGAGCTGGAGATCTTATCAAGTGAAACCTGCCAGACTCAGAAGGATGAGAATCTCACATTTGTATGCATATGTAGAATTGGGTGTGGAGAATGAACAAGAAAGCAGAGGAGGGACAAGTAGCGATGTGGAGGGGAAAGGGAAGGTGAGAAGGGGATGAAGAAAAGTCCTAAGAAGGAGTGGATACACTTAAAGGATATTACATGCGGTATAGACATGGTACAATGATGCTTCATGTAAATATACACTGAAGAATGCAGAAAACAATACAGGTGTATAAAAATTGGGTTTCTATAAAGATTGAATTCAATAGTAATGTTGCACTTTGTACAGTGTTTGTCACAGACCTTGGCCAGTAGTAAGTACTTGCAAAATGACTAGAACCAGTAGATGAGAAGAGCTCAGGTGAGGACATATCTCCATTACTCTGCCAAGTAGACGTATTATTAAAGAAACTCTGAATGACTTATGGTTAGACCTATAAATGACTGAATCTCTCATCAGAGAAGCTTCTATTCACAGTAGATGGTAAATAACAGAGACGTAGAACTGGCCAAGGTGTGGAGAGCAAGAGACTGAAGGATGTTCAGTCCTAAATTGAACATATATACTGCACCACCCCTCCAGAGGCTCAGAGATTGTTATGGAAGAGGGTGGGATGAACACTGTCTTCTGCAGACAGTAGGCCAGCTGCACACATGAACTCACAGTGGGTGTGACAGCATGCACAAGACCCTCGGAAGCTGAAGTCAGACCACATGCCAGCACAGAGAGGGGATGGGCATGAAGTTTTACCCCTGGCCAAGGAGCTATTATTGACAATTAGATGCTGAGAGGGGGAGTGACAGCTTGTTTTTCTAAGGAATTTTTTTCCCCCTGATTAGTTAGGCACACTTCAGTAGAAGGCCACACACCCAAGAGTATTTGGGCAGCCCATACTGGCCTTGATGGAAAGAGGAGAAAGACCAACCGTTGAGTGGTAGGGAAGGGTTGGGGGAGGTGGGGTTGAGTGTTATCAACACATGTAGGAAGTTGTCAAGGAACTAACTGAAAATAAGGTATGGAGGAGAGGTAAGCCTTTCAGAAGTGATTGAATGGTATGGCACGCTACATACATAAAATGGTAGAGACCCTCTGAGAGCCTAGAGGCACCCTTACTCAGTCTTCACTTCTACCCCTGCTGTTTCTATTTTATGGGGAAGCCTTGTCTTGGGAGAGGGAATCAGAGCAAAGGATGGACATCTATGTGTATGAAGATTTCATAGTGGAACCGTTATTTCATATGCTAACCACATTTAATACGCAACTGGTTAAAGGAATGAACAGCTCGGATGTTCTTAATATCCGCTCCATCAGCACTATACAAGTCAGTCAGGCAAACGGCAACAGTGTCCAGATTGAAATAATGCATGGATAATTCTTAACACGCTGCCTGGAACGTATTAAGAGCTTCACCGAATGCCCGCAGCCATGCTGTTGCCAGTCTGTCGGTAGTTCGGAAGATGTGAACTGTAGAGCTGCAATAGTGGTGAGAGTGGGGGAGGGGAAGCACTTCTGCTGATGTCAGTTCTGTGTGTCAGAGGTGACCAGGGCAGAGGCTATACCAGATCAGGTGCCATGTGGCTGACTCCCAACCTGGTGTCCTGAAAAACAAAAAACAAAAATCCCTGCTTTTGAGTCCCTACCCATCTGCCATCTTGAATCTAACCTGAGGTTAATATTCATGAATCTAAAGTAAATGTTGATAGAATCATAGACTGTCATGCATATCAATGTGATATGGCATTTACTTATTGGTGCAGCCTGTGGTCTACCTACTACAAATAACTAATCACTGACCGACCGAGCTGAAATGTCTAGAGCTTAAGGTTTACCTTGGCATTTCAACTCTTTGTCCTACATGCAAGTAGCTGCCATGTAGCTTCTTGGTAGGTTTATTTGTACACCTTGTGGGATTTTAGCTCGTCCAGTTGCAGGTCTGAGGAGCAGGGCTGAGCCTTGCGCTGACTTCTTAAGTGGCTTCTGGGTATCTGATGTGCTAATTAGAGAAGTACATCCCATACAAGCTAGGCAAGGCAGGAGCTAAGGTGTGTGTGTGTGTGTGTGTGTGTGTGAGTGTGTATGTCTTCTGAGCCTCCTCTTCTGGGTTGAGTAGCTTATAGTCAACATGGAAGGTCCTTATAAAGAAGAACCAATGAATGATACTCAAAAGGAGGTAGATGCTAAATTATTTTATGAATGAGTGGGCTGGGAAGGAAAGCTCCAGAAGCCAGTGGCACAAACTGGAAACTACTAGTGTGGGTAGATAGGAAGCTCACTATCCACTCTTGCTTTAAGACTAACATTGTAGAGAGCTCCCTTGACTGAAAGGTGCCTTCTTTACATAATGGGCTTGCAGCTATACCTATCTGTTTCCCCATCATTATATTCAGTAGTTTCCTTTCTCCCTTTTCTTTCCTTGGCTGCTGGCTATGGAGAATGGCCACTGAAGAGGAGGAAGGGACAGTAGAGGGACATTGCCCACTGCTGTGCTTGGCCCTAATTTCTCTCGTGGAGCAACACTACCTGTGTCATCTGGCCCGACTCCTATCTTAGGACCTTTCTGTTTCCGCACCAAACTCCTCGAAGAGAGACAGTTCAGAGTTAAGGGTTTAGAGAGAAGCCTCTGTCTTCTGCCTGGCAGGAAAAATCCTAAGAAGACATTTAAAGAGCAGGTGCTTCAGGCAACATGAGGTTCTTATGGGAGACCCAGGAAGCCCATTAAACATTAAACGTGAGTGTAGACTGAGTCCAGGGAATGTCCTCAGCACGAGGCTATCATTCTCTGGTTAGCATGGCGTGTCCTTCCCAGCAGCCTCAGCTTGAGCATGCTATGTCCTTGCGGAGGACTCTCCCTTTGGATCCCAGTGGCTTTCTTATCCCTAGAGCCCATCTGGACCTCTTGCCATGTCAGGCCTTGGCTTTTGTTAAATAGTCTGGTCCAGACTGTCGGAGCTCAGGTGGCAACCTGGGCACAGAGCTTGGGAGGAGGCCCTGTCTCAACATGGAGAAGATTGAAGGGGAGAGTTCAAAGGCACACATGGGAACCAACTCTCATTGGGACGGATTCCTAGCCTTTGGTTTATGGATTATTCAGATCTTAGTATCTTATCTGGTCCCTGCAAATTTCATGTAGCAACAGTAAGATCAATCGGATTTGGTTATTTCAGGGACTTATTTAAATACCCAAACCAGCATGAACTGCTTTAGGCTTGTTGGAAAGGGGGTTTGTTTGCTGTCCAAAGACACACTTACTAAAGAAGTTACACTCAGTTTCGCCTAATTCCATCCGTACTAACCACCCAGCAAAATACTATGTCCAGAATGATAAGTGAATGCTTTTTAGTTGGAATTTTGACTCAGTTGTAGATTGGAAGGCATAGCTGAGGAGAAATAGAGAAATTACTTTTGGAGGACAGCCCTACACTTGGCCAGTTTTGCTCCATGCTGATTAACACTTTAGAAAGCTATAGCATAACCTGTATTTCCACTTCTGAAGTCCCGAGAACTCTTCAGATCTACCCAGTTTTATGGGTCTTCTCCCCTCTCTGTCTACGTTCTGTATGGTTTTATTACCTGTATAGATCCATGTTCCTGTCACCATGGATGATAAGACGCAGAGTTAAGCCGGGACCACATCCATCGCTGTACTGCTCATTCATAGCCACCGACACACCCATCTCTAATCCCAGGAAACTTCAGGTCAGGTCCTTTATACGGAAAAACTGTCATTTCAGAAATGTTATGTAAATGAATTATACAACATGTCGTCTTTGATGCTGGGTCTTTGTCTTAGCATAAGCCCCTATAGATACATTGTTTTAGTGTGTGAATCAGTGGCTTATCCTTGCTTACCACTAAGCCATAGTCCATGATATGGATGAACTATAGCTTTTAAACCATAACTGTTTGCCTATAGAAAGGTATTTGGGCAAGGCCTAGTTTTTAGCTATTAGGAATAAAGCTACCATGAACACTCATGGACGTTTTTGTATGAACGTAAGCTTTCATTTCTCTGGGACAAGTGTCTAAGCGTACAAAGGAACTTGTAAGGCAGTTTATAAGTCTAGAATTATGTGCAGCATGATCCTGCTCTGGGTTGCAGTTTTACTTTTCCTTTAGCCTGAAATCTGATTTCACGTGGGGCCACATTTCCCTGGCCCTCGGCCTGTGTCAATGACCAGGCTGATTAGGGAACTCCTGAATTGGGAGGGAGGCAGGCTTACTCTATCTACATCGTGGCCTGTTGATCTGTGGGAGACAAGGCTGTGACCAACCACGTTTGTCAGTTTTGCTGTGCGGATCTCTCTCTTTCTTTTCTTAATATATCTCTCCAGGGCTTCAGCACTGTGTATGGTTAAGCCAATGACCACCGTTGTTCTCCCTCACTTCCTGTGGGGATACAAGGCCCCCAGGGACCCCTGTGAACTTTGGAAGGGAATGGTTACAAACTTTCCTTCCTTCTCCTCTTGCCATCGGCTGTAGTGAACACATGTTGCCAAAAGATGGCAGTGCACTTTACAGAGCTGAGATGGCTCTGTCACCCAGGACAGTGACAGCTGTATGCTGTTCTTTATATATAGGTAGCAAATACGGACAGCACGTTTTACAAAGTAACAAAAGCACCGATAAAATGCTGTTGGTTAAAAAAAAAAACCCACAAAACAAAAACAAAAGAAAACATCGTGTTTGCAGAGAGCTTTTAATAAGAATGATTCTCTACCTCTTAGAAGTGATGTGGACAGGGCACTTTGTTTAGGCATTTTGTGCTGTTCTGTGATGTGCTATGCTCTATCTTTTATCTGACTTAAGGTCAGCCAAAGGGCAGGGAGAGCCTAGTTTTGAGGTTTGAGCTTTGTGATACCTTTAGACTGTAAGTAAAATTCCCCAGCAACATTTTGTTCATAATTACCACAATAGCAATGGCTGATATAAAAATCTTCACTCTCGGTATTTTTCCACATACATATCTGTGCCTCAGGGCATGTGAGTGCAGAATTGTTTAGCATTTGCTGGGTACAGAAAAGCTTTTATAAATGGGGAGGTGATGGGTTCGTTGGATGTCATCCACAGACCAAATGGCAAGGATAGAATAGAATGTTTAAATACAAGGTTAACTAATCAAATTGAAGCTGCGTGCACAGATTGAACCAGTCATGTCAAACTCTAGTTTGGACATGCTGACAGCCGGAGTCATTCTGATCCCTGGTGCCACCTCTGGAAGCAGGCAGAAGTCCCTGACAACACAGACTGTGGGGGAGATGGGCTGGCTCTGGACGCCACTTGCTGCCAGCTCTAGCATAGCCCCTCTCTACAGTGGACAGCTGAGGTTAAAGTGTTCGTTCCACACAATAGATGCCACAATCTGAGGACACACAGCACAACTGTCATCCTGGGGTGACAGGGAAACAGGTGGCTCCAACTCAGGCAGCAGCCTTTTTGCTGGTGCACCTCTTGGCAAAAGCCCCAGGCTAAGAGAGAGCTGTGCTGCATGAAGTTCTAACTCTGAAACCAGATGCTGTTACCATAGAGACAAGTGAACTGCTACTGTGGGAGGGAGGTGCGACAGGGAAGCATGGGAGAGGGAGGCAGGAGGGCAAGTGAGGCGAATCTAAAGGCTAGTATATCCGTAGACCTTCAACCTTTAACAGCCCTGGGACTGGCAGGCTGGTGTTCTTGAAGCTTGTGCGCTGGCGGCCTGCCACTTGCTGACTGGCTGAGTGGCAGCTGCTTGCGCTGTGAGTACTAGTCGGCGAGCACGTTGGCAGTTGGCAAGGGCCCAGGGGGGGGTGGGATCTCAGAGGGCTGGAATGTGGATGGGTGCTCTGGGCCTAGCGGCTGACAGTTTTGCACAAATGTTTCTCGTGCCGGACTTAAGTCACCCTCACAGGCCTGCTCCGTGATTAGGACCGGCTGGTGAGAACCTGCCCATTTGGCAGATGATTTGACATGCGTTCCAGTTAAATCATTTTGCTATCAAAGAATAATGGAGAATTAGAACCCCCTCCCCCGACCCTTCCCCCTCACCATGGGTCTGGACTTGTATAGAAGGGGTCTAACTTCTCCAATCAGAGGCCAGGTGATTTGAAACCTGCCCTCCCTCACCCCTCATGCTGGTAAGGAGCTTCCAGATCCACTCTGAATTTTGCCTTAAGCTGGCGACGAGAGCAACAGTATGCTTCCCTCTCTGACTTCAGCAAATGCAGGGCACGTGCGAAGAAGGACATTTTAAAGGACAGATTTGGGGTCTTGATTAGGGACTGGATGAGTTAATTTCTTCCTACTGATTTATAGAGGGAGGGCAGAAAACTGGTTAGGTCAGCCACTTTACATGGTATCTCTGTCTTACTAATAATAGCCAGCAACTGCTAAGAAATGTAAGGCTGAATAACTGATATTTGTCATGTAAAGAGGAGGGACTGCCTCTGTCCCTGTGCAGGAGGCCAAAGGCACGAGGATGACCTTGTTCTTGAGGAAGAGGAACACCGCCAGGCTCTGTGCTTTTACCCTGTTTCACTTGCTCCTTTTTGGCAGAGAAGAGACCTATTTGTGGGCATTCTGTATGAGCCGTCAGAGAAAACGAGGCTCTGACGACTTGCTATGTATAGTCTCGACAGGAATGTGAAATATGCACCCAAGAGCCAAGGAATGCACCCAGCCTGACCCCCACTCCGTGCTCAGACACTCGTGGGGCTGGGTTGTTTTCTCAACTTGGCCGGAGGGCTTGGGTTGCTGACCTTTCTACCCTCCCTTCCAATCGCCTCTTGGTTTTCTTGCTTCTCTTTTGCTTTACGTGTGGCATATAATTTTTTGGAACAAGCTTCGATTTCTAGGTTTAGAAAATATATCAAGAGACAACAGGATGCTTTAGCCCCCCCCCCCCCCCCGATGTGTAAGAGGGTCCAAAATGGCGTCTACAGTCAGTTGTGTTGGATTCAGCATGCTGACTGACTGACCTGGGGTTAGTTCTATTTTCCAACGGGAGGATTTAAAAAAAAAGTTAGGGTACATGCAGTGCTCTGGGATTTTGTTGTGCTTCTGAGGAGTTTAGGAAAATGTTCTCATTTCGGTGTCCTCCTTATCTGTGTGCACAAATGCTGGGTAGCCGGTGGTGGCTCCTTGTACTTTGGACTGCTCCATGAGCTCCAGAGATGTCGTCTAGAAGGTAGACGTGATTTGTGTGTCCCTGGTGTCTGGAAGTATGCAGGGCGCACAGTAGATACTCAGTTAATATTTACTCTCCTCCTCACTGGAGGAAGGTAAGAAACAGAAGAAGGAACAGACGAACACCCTCTCTGTTCCTCTTTCCCCCGGCACTGAGAGTGGCCTGTTTCGAGGGCATCTGTAATAGGCGCCTGCATCCTCCGTATTGGCCAAATCCAACTTTGGCTTCCCCATCTCCATCCTTCTCAGTTTTTGGGTGGGCTTCTCTGCGCTCTCTGACTTCCATGACACCAGTGTCCAGCTTACACTGGCCTCACTGCCTGACTTGGGGATGTCGGTGTGTTTTAGCAGGTAGTCACAAGTCCGCTCCCTGAACCTACTTTGCGTTTCTGGCATGCTGGCATCTGGTAATAACTCCAGCACCAGCTTGATGCACGGATTTTTGCCGCATTTAGCAACAGCCTTGAGTCTCTAGTCCCTGACTCGGGCAGTTCTGATTACATCAGCAACTTTTTTGTTTTTCTTTCAGGATTCACATCTCAACCTTAAAAAGTGTCCAGAGTGAAGTCTCTGTGGGCTTCCCAGCACCCCGATTTTCACACAGTGCCCTTGGTTCTTGTGGTAGTTTACAAGTTTCTCTTATGCTCTAAGCATCTGTTTTGTACATCGCAGGTAGAGTGACCCTTGGGAAGGGAAAAGAGTTCATGGCCGGTCTCCGTCTCCGTCTCCGTCTCCGTCTCTGTCTCCATCTCTGTCTCCGTCTCCGTCTCCGTCTTGCTGTTCTTTAGAGGCTTCCAGATGCCTTCAGCTCTGACTCCTTCTCCTGGCTTGCATGACCCGGCTCCCTCCACTTCCTGGACAGTGCTAAACTTTCCTATCCCAGGGCCTCCTTGGCCCTTGTTTTCCCCTTTGCTTGGAAGGCTCTTGTACATTTTCACACAGCGACTTTGCCTCAAGTCACGTCACTTCCTCAGAATCCTCTCTGCACCACTGAGACAGCCTCTAGTGGGGTTTTACTCCCTGCGAAGCTCCCAGCGCCCTCTGAGATTATCTTGTCCTTTGGTTTGTCCTTTGGTTTTTTTTTTTTTTTTTTTTTTTTTAAGGAACATTTTGTCTTATTTGTAGATTTGTTTCCCCTCCCTCTCAAGAATAACAGGAATATAGCAAGCAGTAATTAAATATTCACTGAATCCATGAGTAACGGCTGTATTATTTAACCGTCTCAAGAGTCTAAGGCTCAGAGAGATTGGTAAAATGGCTTGATTTCTTAGCCTTTAAGGTAGCCCTTTCCCACCCGTCATTCTACTGGCTGGCCCATATCCTATTTTATACATTTAGTTTTGAATGCAGAGAAGAAAAGTATTCCGGCGGGTATCAGGATGAGCCATGATGTCCAGGCTCTTGTCTGGAAGGAAGACTCTTGGAAGTCTTTCCAAAAGTAATGAGCTTCTTCTGATCCACGTACTACCCAGGCCCCAATTCTGCTTAGTTACTGAGATAAGACAAGATTGGGCCTCATGGCCTTAGACCAGCAATGAGTCTCTTAATAAAAAGGAAGAAAGAAAAAGAAAAAAGAAACTTATTAAACTTATTTTGTTTCAACTTATTTTGTTTCAACTTATTTTGTTACAAATCATGTTGCAGAATGTGATTATATGCATGTGTTCACTCTATCCTCCTCCCCTCTCCCTCTTCCCCTGTGTGTGTGTGTGGGTGGGTGGGTGGGTCAAGCACATGTGTACATGCACATATGTGTAGTCAGCTTCTCTCCTTCTACCCTGTGGGTTCCAGGGATCAAACCGAGGTCATCAGGCTTGGAGGCAAGCATCTGCTAAGATACCTCACTGGCCCAAAAAACACATTTATTAAAGTAGTATGGGCTAAGTTTGACCCTTCACTCAAATCTCCAAGTAGCCAATGCAGAATTGGTATTATTGTGCCTAAGCATTGTGAACTAGATATCATTACTCTAATTTTATACAAGGAAAAAAAATATCCCAGCAAAAGTTAAGTCCTTTGCTCCAGGTGGTGTAACTATGAAGTGGTCAGATTAGATTTTTATTTTTGCTCCTGACCTTTTTATGCAAAGGTGATTGTTTGGTAAGGGAGATATATTCCTAAAATAGGAAGGGAAAAAGGGAATTCAGTGCACCCCTGCCTAGATTGCAGCAAATATCTAAAGTACCAGAACGAGTTATACAGGCACTATGAAAAACAAGCTTAACCATATCCAGTGCTTGAAGCACTTAACCGGATGCCTAGAATACAGAGTGAACATGTGGGTCTGGCAGACCTCATACACGGGGTGACACAGAGCAGCTGTCCCCAGAGAAAGTTCTTTGTTACCAGACCCGCGCTACGCAAGCAGCAATTGAGCAGTCCAGGATTTCTTTCTGTTTTCACTATAAATAGAGTTCATGGGATTCTGTATATGGAAGTTAACGCAACAAGAAGGAGCCGCAGAGTAAGTAACAAAGCTGCACTCATTCTGTAAAGTAGAAACATGTTTGGCACCGGGAGACTGAAAAAAAAAAAAACCCGCTGCTGTTCCTTGGATAGATTCTGAGGTCTTATTTAGCATATGAAATTGCAGAGTAGATCCTATTATGTAAGGAGACAGGAGGACAGCAGAACGTGGTTACAAAATGAAGAACTTCGTGCCCTTCAGAAAAGAGTTAACAGCGTGCAGATAGCGCACAGAGGGACCCGTGATAAGGGTGTGGAATGAATGGCCAGGGTGGCATGTATAGGTGCCCATGGCTGAAGCCTGGTGCGGGATAATCCTCAGATGTCAGATTTCCGTAAGGCCAACATGTGACTCAACGCTTGCCACTCAACGCAGAATACTGGGCTGGTGTTAAGAGGCTGGCTGCAAGCTAGGCTCCCACTGTGCATTAGCCTAACTCCCTGTCGCTCTGTGTGTGGGTGGGTGTGCATGTGCTCGGAGGAGGGTATACATTTTGTGCAGTGGGTGTTTAAAGAGCTAAGCACAGAAACTGAATTTCCACAAACCACTATCACGAGCACTCCAGACACACCAAACTTCCTCTCTTGGTATTTTTTTTTCTTCTTCTTTTGCTTTCATCTCTGTTTCTCCCTTCTGCAACTCCCCGGAGGGAGAATCCCACCCCCCCTTCCACATCCAGCCTACAAGATTGGGATGGTTTTCTGTTCCCTAGCCATGTGGCTACCCTCTCAAGGTTAGAACTGAAGCTATGTGGGGCCGGCACATTCTCCAGCACCAGATGAGAAGAGCTGCCGTGGAGTGACAGCCACCAAAGGAAGAAGAGAGGGACTCTGCCCTGCTGCAAACATGAACAGCAGCTTGCAGGTTAACCTGCCCAGAAGCTGGGCTGCTTCGAGCGGCTCACTTCAGGAGAAGTCTGAGCATTCTTTTTTTCTTTTCTATTACTATAGGATGGAGGATGAAGCTGTCCTGGACAGAGGGGCTTCTTTTCTTAAACATGTGTGTGATGAAGAAGAAGTAGAAGGTGAGCCCTTTGGGTCTGGGGAAGTATGCATTTGTGTCCGTGTCTCTGTAGATCATGATATATATATATATATATATATATATATATATATATATATATATATATATATATATATATATTTATAGTCCATGCATCTTGTATTTTTAAAGTTAAACACCAAGTCCTGCTTGTGGGCTTTCCTTAATCTCTACCTTTTGCTTCAATACAGGAAGTGATTTTAGGAGCTTCATCGGACCCTGAGATTTGAAATTAGCAGGGTCTTACCTGTTACATTTCTTTTAAAAAAGTGTTATATTAAAACAGGTGCTTGTGTTGGCTTTGTGGCCCCATCAGAAATGAATGCCTTACTAGGTGATTCCCGGAAGCCACCAGATCTATAGAAATACAACTGATAGCAGCTTCTTCTATTTGTTTCCATTTTGTAGCTTACAGGGGAGAGAGACAGATGTTGTGGGGGGGGGGAGGAGAACAGTAATCATTGTTGTAGAGAGAACAGTTCTAAGCTGAGGGTTGAGAACAGTTGTTATGGATGAGCCTTAGTTAAGAAGACACGGGCGAGCGTTTTCGATCAGAAAAACTCCTCAGAACCTCTTTCGCTCATGTTCCTTTCTAGTGCCTGTGAAAACGGGAGAAGAGTTCCATGTTATCTGGCGCTAACACACTTGAGCATGCACCCCCCTCCACTAACCTCCTGACTTATCAATAACGTTTGGGGAGCACTTACTGCTTGGCTGGTAGTGAGAAGGCAGGGTTTCATTCGTATTTCTCGTGGCAAATATGTCAAGCCATCAGAAACATGTTCTATTATTGGTAATTAGTATGAGGGTTATAGATAGCATTCTATTATTGGTATTTAGTATCAGGGCTATAGATAGCATCAAATGGAACCCACAGATGAACGTTGTGATCAGCTCCTCCTGTGAGTGTCGCTTGAGAGGCAGTTCTGTGTTTTGGAGGCTGGTCCTTGTGGCTAGCATTTCATGCCTCCTAAAACGTTGGTGCAGAGGACAATGAGGTGGGGAAGAGGAAAGTGGATATTGTATGTTTTTGAGCGATTCTTCAAATAGATGGAGTACCAGGTCAAGGGTTTTTGTGCTCTTATGCTCCCAGGAACAGCTCCAGGATGGTGGTTTTGCTGTTTATCATGCTTCCTTAGTGAGTTTCTTCTGCCCTGTGCGGATGATTGGTGTCCTCTCTGCCCCACCCCCCTGCCTTCCCACACTTAAGCCTTGAGTCTGAGTGACAAGAACGCAATGCCTAAGTTTCTTAGAAAAATGGAAACTACAGTATTTTCTCTTGTGCAGTTTCATGGGTTCCTTGCAGTTGTTACAACACGGTAATGGGAAAAAAAGTCTCCTTGGAGAAGGCAAAAGAGTGGAACTTTTCTTCACTGCTGAAACTTCGTTGCAGTCACTGTCATTGTCCCCGACTGTAAAGGAGGAGACACATTCACCAAGTTAGAGCAAGAGAAGTAGTGTAGGTTTGGGTGAAAACTCTATGGTGTTAGAACAATTAGGGTGAAAAAAATCCTTGGGAGTGGGAATGCATGCTGTGCACACGTTCTCCTTGAGAACAGGGCTCTCGCTGAGTTCTCAGGAGATGGAAATCTGGACTCCTGAAGGTGCTTCAAATGAAAAGCACAGTACTGCAGTGGGTGACTGTGTTCGGGTTCTTAAAGTGTTGGCAAAGGGCTGTATTTCCTGAATTATTTCCCTTGATTTTCAAGCAGAAAATTAATCTATCGATCACAGAATAAATCATAATATAAACAGCACGTGGCTCTGTAGCCAGTTTTCTTAGGGTGAGAAGAAAAAAAAAAAAAGGCAACCAGAGGTTGCGGAAGCGCCTGTACAGTGTCAGGAACATGTTGGTTTAGGGGCAATGAAACTCGCACTTTCCTGTTCTCACAGGATACCGCGTTAAAGTTGCTCATTCGTGTTGCTGGCTGGTGCCTGGTCTGACCCCTTTTATGTCAAGGCATGTCAGGTCATCTCTTGTTGAGAACTTTTAGCGTGAGAGTTGCTTATGGTGGTTTTGGTGTAGGCTTCCAGCGAGGAGATGCTCCTCCAGTAGATAAGTTGGAAGGCATTGAACTGGCTCTCCGTCAACGCTCTTCTGTGTGGTCCTCCCCTCTCTCAGCTGGCTTCATCAGAAAGAGTTGGTGGGACTGAAATGTAATATTAGCTCTGGATGAGGGTACCAAGAAGTTGAGATGGACCAAGGTTTGATGGCACATCCGTGGGTCCTGCGATGAAGGAGGAAATGGATGGTTGTTATGACGTCTGACGGAGATGGACTTTCAAATAGGGATGTGTTTCTCGAGGTTATGGGTGTAATCGCGTATTTGTAATTTCATTAAAAAAGGCATTACTGAGGGGGAACAACGTGTTACCTCCTGAATAGCTGAGTTTTTGGCACACTTAGGCAGAAGTTAACACTGTTGCTTAAGGCTTGAGAGAGTTCAAAGGACAGTGAGCTGGGCACCTTCTGTAAATTATCAGTTATGTTTCCTTTGACCCCCAGAAGTTATTTATAAATTATCAATTATGTTTCCTTTGACCCCCAGAAGTTATTCATTTTTCTTCTAAGATGACCATGATTCAAGCATATTATAACACACCTTGCAGAAGTAAGCTGAAACTTTTGCTTTTTAGTAATTTCCATAAGTTTCAGTAACCGAGGTCAGAAGCTATGGTTGGTTTGACATGTTCATACAGGGAAAATATTTCCTAGAATCCCTGAGGTGGGATGCCTGCATTCAGTTCATTGAGGCCAGAAGAGCTCTAGGTAGCCTGGCTTCTTCTGCTAATAGTTTTCTGGGGCTGGAGAAACTGAGACTTTAGTCTGTGCCCCCAGTTAACCTTGTTCAACTTTACTCTTGGTGGGCGGCATAACACTTAATCCACCTCCTAAAAAAATCCCAATAGAGAAACCATCAGCTGCAAAACTCCCGGAGAACAGGGTGAGTCAGGAGAGCAGCCATCTTTTGTTTAAATAATGAACTTATCTATGCCGCATATATTTGAAGACTTAAACTGTGTTTTCATAAATTTTCCCTCATGTGTTAATAGCTTAGACACAGCAATTCTGAAAAGAAAGCCAAGTGCCAATTTTGATCTGGAGAAACGAACGGAAGCTTTGAGATCCCTTCTCTCACAGGTCACCTTATGCTGCGTGTGGCTTTGCAGTTAACGTTCAGCTCCAAGTGTATCAACTTGGAGGAAGAGTTCTGTGACTTGGACTGTGATATCTGCTCTAAATGGAAAAGCCCAAGCTTACTCTTGAGCTCTGCTATATAGAACTGGTCAGTGGATGGTAAATTGGTGCTGCCAGAACAAGGCAGACCATTTCAAACATAGACAGGGGAAATTGCCGAGTTTTGTTGGTCAAGTCAAGCTTGAGATAGCCCCACCCCCAACCCCCCTTCCACCCAAGATGGGAGGAATAGATTTTTAAAAAAGTCAGCTTGGAGATCAGCAGAGTGCTATGTATCTGTACATCTAGTGCTTGAGAACCCGAGGCAGGAGGATCAGGAGTTCAAGGGCAGCCTGAAGACCCTGTCTCAAAAAAAAAAAAAAAAAAAAGTCAGCTTGGATTTTGGATCTGTATGATATAAACAGATTACTTAATATTCTCATATTTTGCAATAGGGGAAAAAGAGCAAACTCCACCTTATCCTTTGAGATAAGGCCTTGGCTTGGCTGGGCTAGGTAACTCCCCATTGGCCTTGGCAGCTCTCACTTCACGAGGAGGGGCCTCTCCTTTACTTTGAATCCAACTAGGAACTCAGGAAACATAAATAACTGTAGGACAATATGGTCTGAAATGTCTATGTTTCTGAGGCTTGCTTGGTGCTCTTTCCATGCTGTTAGGATGCAGTGTAGTATTTTCCCTCCATTTCAAAGCTGAGTCCCACAGGAAGGGCCTTCTCTCTTAAAGGCAGGGATAAGCCTAGAAATCCCACTATCCCCGATGGTCATTAAGAGAGTACTGTTTCAAACTCTGGAATTTATCATGAGGGCTTTTTGGAGAAATGCATTTTGGAAGTGTAGGGCAGTATTTAGGACCAAGTGCCCAATCACCAAATATTTGTTAAAACAAAAGATGTGTTCATCAATATATAATGTAAACTAAATAAAGCCTATGCAGAATTATGTAACTCTCATATCTCTGCTTATACTCTTTGTTAGTATTTTGTGCTTAGCCCTTAAAGCCAAGTGGTATGACATGGTCCGTAATTTATCTTTGGTATTCTGTTGTATTTTATAAGGGTCATTTTCAGTTTTATCTTGCTTATTCGTATGGAGTATAAGTAAAAGTAGCCACTAAACCTCCTCTCTCTAGACTCATCTTATTGTTCTGTTTTGTGTTTTGAAAACAAGAGAGTAAGATGATGAAATGGGGGCCGTTGGCTTCTTGGAGGTCAGGACCTCAACATTTTACAGACATGAAATCATAATGACTTAAGCTGGTTTTCAGGAGAGGATACTGAGATGCTCTAATTCGTGTGTATTGGAGGAAGGTAGTGTTTTAACGAAAAAAGACGGGGCTTGGCCTGGGAGACATTTGTTAATAATTATAGTGGTCAGAACGGTAATGGCAGAGAAGGGGGGAATGAAAACCTATCAGATGGGAAGGGAGGGGCCAGGTCAGGGCTGGGGCTATTCTGAGCTCTGGACCCAAGTGTCCGGTTGCACTTTGCTGTCCTGCTTGAACTGCTCAGAAACTGTGTACAGAGGGAACACTTGGGCAAAGACTGCTGAAGGAAAAGCCTTCTTAGCCAAAACAATGTGTCCCCACATTGGAGAACTTTAAAGAGTTTTAAAAGTTCCCTCTTGACTAGCAGTTTGGCCTTACCCTCCCTCAGCAGATCGGCTATATAGATCTTTCCAAATTCCTCTTTTTCTTTTTCCTTTGGTCTCAGCTATCCACTCTCCTGAGGTCCTAAAGACTACACCTCTCATTGCCATGGCTGCAGGGCACCTCTTGCTGTTAGAGAAGGGACATCTTTATCCCTAGATTTTGTCCTCGTCCAGGAAATCTGATGAGGTTTCATGGGTTTTTGAACAGGAAACAGGCCTTACACCTTCCCAGAGTTTTCCTCTGTTGAGAATTCCCTGGTAATGTTACAGACTAAAACCCCCTTGAAGCCATTTCCTGCTCTAATTGTTGACCTTGTTTTATGGCAGTAAGCCTCAACAAATTGAACTTGGCACTTTGTGTTTTGCAAGGATTCAGACATTCTGAAATGACACTCTGGGGACAAGTTTGCCTTAGATGAAGCCTCTTATCTGGTCACGGTTAGTGAGATGTTGTCTTATATTTACGTTGGGAGTATCTACGAAAGTGTTTTATTCACGTGCTGTTCCAGTAGAGTGGTTAAGCATCAGGTGGATAAACTGATTCAACAAGACCGATCCCAAACTGAATCCTGTTTTGGGATCATTGCATCAGTGAAGGAAGCCACTTAGAATGGAGAGTTTAGGTTTCTTTCCCCATAAAATGGAAACAGGGCAACATGCCAAATCACCCCCTCCCCAACACAGACTAGAATAATTCTGGGACCTATGGGCTAATTATGTAGTTTGGGTGGCAATTAAATGAGATCAGGCAAAAGTGTAGAGGTACTATGTATTCTAGCCTGAGCTAAATACTTCTCTATTTTTTTTTAATCATTGCAAACAATTCCAATTTGGTGGGGAATTAAAAGTGGGGTCTGGTGAGTATGATGAGAGTGAGTCTGGAATAAAGATCAGCCGAGCTCCCTTTCTGACCTGCTGAGCTTGCTGCTAAGATGGTGTTTCGATTTCACTTTACCCTTTGGCTAATTCCAAGAGGACCGAGGCAGGAGGCTGCGTTGACAAGGGTTCACAGGAGGTTTCTGCACAGTGCATCCCGACACTACTGGTTGCCAGGTGGGATGAGAGGCGAAGGGGTGAGGGTGGTGAGTGACAGCCACTGAGTCAGCTGTATGGGTGACTTAAATAATTCCCATCTCTGAATAGTGAGAAGGCTTTTAAGTCTGGTAATTGCTTTTACCTTTCTCAGGGTTGGAATGAGAATGCAGCTGTCCTAAGGTACTCATTGGGTTCACCTTTAGACTCCGTTGATTTCGAAAGAACTCCACGAGATATTATTTTACAGAATATTTTCAAGGTTGAATGCACAGTATTTTTTTTTAACCAGGCTGAAACATCTGGAAATAGAAGTAAGGGTTAAATTTTGGTAATATTAGCCAATACATCTCTTGCAGAGAATCACAATTATGTATTTATAGGTTGTTGAGGTCATCACCCAAGTCCTCGTCTATTACAACTTCTCTGAGAATTTCTATTTGTGCTGTAAAACCAGGGCAGTGCCTTTGTTGTCCAGTGGAAGGCTTTAGCTGAATCCAGTGGATATGTGTGTTTGGCAAATTCAATCAGTATCTGAATGTTCAGGGTTTTACTTGCTTTGATTCAGTCTGTGCTGTGGCTCGGAGGATGTAGTGGTGGTGGTGTAGCAGGAGTCTCTGGACCTGTTTTTATCCCTGGCTCTGCACTGCCTCTCTAGGTGACACAGGCAAACACCACTACAGCTACCGGCTGATTTCCTCCTTCTTCTCTCAGCAATGCTTCACAGATTAATAGCCCCAAACACTTTGCTGTTCATAGCAAGCTATTGTGAATTATTTAATTTGCAACTTCCGTGATTTTTTTCCTGTCATTTATCTGTTTTTATGATACCCAGCACCTGTGTTTATGGACCCACTCACACTTGGAAAGGATTCTACCATGGAGTTTCCTCCTGACCTTCTGTGGACTCTTTTCCATATATATATATATATATATATATATATATATATATATATATATATATATATATATATATATATGCCATTTATAGCCCTGTCTCCTGGGTTTGCTAAAAATATAGGCAATGACATCTGAAATCTTGAAGATGAACCTTATAATTTTAAGGTATTACCTCCCGCAGATGCAATCCTTGTGTGAAATTTATCTCGCCAGTGGTTGCTATGACTGCGGAACACCCCCAGACTGAAGTTGAAATACTGATATCTAGATTTCAATAGGTTAGCTGATTAATACCCATATTAACCATCCCTTCTTACTGGTCATTGAAGGATGATGCTTCCACTCTTTCAGCCTACTAAAATGATAAGAAGAGTTGCATGTATAACCTCTGTACCTTTGAATGTGGAAACATTCCTATTAGGATGCAGTTTCTGTTCAGCCAAATAAAGTAGACATTATTTAAGAGCACAACTTTATTGATATAATAGTCATCAGGAGACTGTAACATATATGTGGGTGAGTTCACATGAGAACCTAGGCCATATATCTCATGGGACAATACTGAGACCTAAAAGATAGGAAGGAATTGGCTGGAGGAAGGATGAGAGGGGAATCCTGGGATGGCATGTCTGTAGACTTGGAGTAGAAGAGATAGGCAAGATGAAGAAAAAGAAAATAGGTTAGTATGCCAAATCATGAGACCAGGCAGACAGTGGCCAGAAGTAGGAGAGACCTAAATAGGTTGTTGCATTTATTTATTGACTGTATGATGTATTGGTCTTGAGGACATACTCATGTTTATGTACATGTTCTTTATACATATGTGTGTGCATGTGTGTATGTAAGATAGAGTTTGAGGTTAGTTGTATTTCTCTGTTGCTCTCGACATTATTGTCATTATTTTAAATATTTATTTATTATATATATATATGAGTACACAGTGGCTGTCTTCAGACACACCAGAAGAGGGCATCGGACCCCATTACAGATGGTTGTAAGCCACCATATGGTTGCTGGGAATTGAACTCAGGACCTCTGGAAGACCATTCAGTGCTCTTAACAACCCTTGAGGATCTCTCTAGCCCCTCTACATTTTTTTTTAAAGATTTATTTTATTTATTATATGTAAATACACTGTAGCTGTCTTCAGACACTCCAGAAGAGGGCGCCAGATCTTGTTACGGATGGTTGTGAGCCACCATGTGGATGCTGGGATTTGAACTTATCATCTTCGGAAGAGCAGTCGGGTGCTCTTACCCACTGAGCCATCTCACCAGCTCCTACATTGTTTTTTTGAGACAAGGTCTCTCACTTAATATGGAGGTCACCATTTGACTAATCTGGCTAGCCTGGGCACTCTGGGGATGTTTGTCTTCGACCCATCTGCCCCCAGTGACTTGATTTTCCTTGAGTGTTGTAGATCTAAGCTTAGGACCCTACACTTACACAGCAAGCACTTCTACCATGGAGCCATATCCCCAGCTCTTACCTAGTTATGGAAGCCAAGAGTCCCACACTGTAGCCTGGGTTGGGTTGGAATTCATTATGTAACAAAAGCTGGCTTCAAACTCATGACAGTCTTCCTGCTTCAGCTTCTTGAGGTGCTGGGATTATAGGTATGATCCACCAGGTTTGTTTTTGTGACCTTTAATTCTGATAAAGGCTGGGAATTCTGTTGAGCATGTTTGAAGCATATGTAAAGGATTTTAAGCATGGAAGTGACAAGTGACATTTTGCAAGAAAGGTTCTTTTTGACTACTGGATGGAAAGAATTCCCCAGGAGGACAGTAATAAAAGTGGAGAATCTGATCAAAGTGGGAGACGTTTGTGTGTGTGTGTGTTGGCCAACTGGGGACAAAGGGTTGGAGAGGTATGGTTTAAATCTCCAGGATTTACAGATGGATGGATAGATAGATGGGTGACTGCTATATGGATTTTTGCTATAAGCCACCTTGAGGCTCATTTATCATTTTGTAAGATGATTAAAACTGGTGTGATAGGAACTCAACTATTTGACCCCATTCAACACCTGTTAGCCATCCATGTAGAACTGTGACGCGTAAGCAGTTGGCTGTATAAAATGGAACTAATAAGAAGGAACAGAGTGGGAGAAAGTAACTTGGAAGTCCTAGGGACATGGCTATTGTGAACCATGGGAATGATGACACTACTTAAGGTAGAGACTTGAAAGTCCTAGGCAGGTGTTCTGCAAATCAGATATTTACAACTCATTGCAGTAGCAAAGTTACAGTTATGAACTAGCAGTGAAATAATTCTATGGTTTCGGAGTCACCACAGCATGAGGAACTGTATTAAAGGATCGAAGCATTAGGAAGGTTGAAAGCCACTGCTCTAAGGCATTGGTATAAAGCTGTTAGCTCTCTCTTCTGTGAGGTTAGCTGTATTCGACTCTTAAACACTTGGAATTGTATAGAATTTGCCTAACTAGAAAGGGTCTCACAAAAGATCTAGTTTAGTGTTCTCACCTTACAGATGGCTGGATGAGCCTGAATGGAGGGGCAGGGACTGGGCAGTCACTGGAGTAACCAGGGGAACGCTTTTCTTGGTCAGTGCTCCTTCCTAGAGGATTTGCTATGTGTGTTCTTTCTGGAGGGGAGAGATGTGTAGATGGAGATGAGTGAGAGGTAGAAGAGGCATCTTGAAGAACAAGAAGTGGGATCTGAAGGGAGAGTGAAGGTGCTGAAAAGGCTTTCAGGTGGACGAGAGAGAAAGGCTTCATCAGCCTGGGTGGGCTCCCCCTTGGTGAGAGTCTTGATAGGATGCACATCCCACACAGAACATTTTCATATTCTGGTGCAGCTCGTGGGACTGAGGGTTGTGGATCTGACTTTGTCACTTTGTGACAGGAGCGTATTCAGAGGCACAGTGAGATTCTTTCCCTTAGGTACTTGCTAATTTAATAGGTTCATCATCATATATTTTTAAATAGTGTGTTTTCTAGATAATGTTTGATGGGACAACTGATGCTGGACACATAGCGTAGTTATGGGAAGCGGAAAGGGGTGCTTCTATAGCCTGGGGAAACTAGAGTGCTGCCTGTCTCTGTACATCTTAAATTGGCCCTTTGGCTTTAGTAGGATTGCTGGAAATGAAGTCACTAAATAAAAGTAATGCGAGTGGACCCTGGCTCTCATCTATGGCCGAGGTGAAGGTAGTAGTTTTCCTCTCTGGGTGCACATGGAAAGCCATAATCATAAAGATTTGGGAGACGATCTTATTTAGGCTAACATGCCTCTTGCGGCATTTTCTCTAGTTCTCCGTGATTGTTATAGTCCCATAGTACTCCTTGCATCTCACCTACCTACATACAGAATGGTAGGAAAGAGTATCAGGTAAAGCAACTTGAGACATCTCGTTTGTGATTAGCCACGAGTACATCAACCATATTGCGGATTATCTGTCTCTAGACCCAAATACTAGTCTTCCTATTGCCCATCCACAGTTAAGCCACTGCAGACAGAGAAGCCATAGCAGGGTCAGGGCTGGACAATGTATTTGGAATGAGGGTATGAATGTGTGCACTTGCGCGTCTCTCTGGCTGCCTCTCTGACTGTCGTTGCAAATCCAATTATCAATGACGGTAGGATTAGCTATTGTTTTGAGTTGTCCAGTTCTACTTCCCTTTTGGTGGTGTACATGGCAAGCGCAAGGGAAATAGAAAGCTGTCAGTTCTCAGTGTGTGCCTTCCAGGTAGGCTCAGTACAACCGCATATGCATCTGTGCTGCATATTAACATTCAGGGGCGGTTGGCTGTCAGCATGAGTGGAGGAGTTCTAACCGGGCAGTGCCAGCCTTCCCGGATCTTTCGGAGTCTATTCAACTCTCCTCAGTCAACTGAAAGGCCTGGCAGACCTGGCTCCTGGGCGTTGGCACTCGCTTGTGTGAACACTGGGGGAAGCTGTGCCCAGAGCTGGATGAAGGTTGCCAGGCACTTGCTTCTGGGCAGGGTGAGGGAGGATTGAGTTATGGAAGGTATTGCCTCTGTTGATCCACTACATTCTGTTCCAGGGTTTTAAAGGGACAATAAAGGGGCAGGTTACAACTAGGTCTCAGTTGCCTCTTCTGCCCTGCTCAGAGTGAACGCTCTTGAGAACGAAGGGAGTTCACATGCTATTATCAGGGCTCCAGGTGGGTGGGATAAGGAAAAAATATAGCTTTGCTTCTTTTTCCCTTTGGAGAGAAGGAGAATGCCATCCACCCTTCTGGAGCATCTTTGTGTACAAGACAGAGTAGGAGACAGTTGTTCATTAAGACTGCTCATGAAAATTATATCTAGATTTCTAAATGCATTGGTGCTTTTAACGTGTGGATAAGGATAGAAAATAGTATGCTAGATTAGCACTAAATCTACTTTGGAGACTCCGCTCTGACTGGAGGCACCCGAGGAACTGTAGTTTATGGAGGGTGAGCTGAGCCCTCTTTCGATGGTTCATTAGGATAAGGGTCCTAAAGTTCCCTTTAAAAGGGAACCCTTGCCTTTTTTAGCATAGGTGTTTAAAAATGATTTATGGCTACTGAAAACGTAAGAGTTGCATGTAAGGATATTTACTAATTCAGCTTTTCCTCTATTATCAGCTGTTAATGATGGAGATTATCATGGAAACTAGATGTTTTATTGTTTATTTATGGATACTTGCAACTGTTTGCTAACATGGACAGTCAGAGGAAAATGCACATTTTTTTTCTGAACTAAGGGATTGACACCCAGCTGAGGGACATTTAGCTTGCTTCCTTTTTTTATTTTGTTTATAGCTATTTCTTCTTGTGCACAGATTGTTGTTGTCATCGTCATCATCATCATCATCATCATCATCATCATCATCACATCACTAATCACTCCTCACTATCATCATCATTGAATATTGAAAATGTTGTCCTCAATGATCGCAATAAGGACAAGTTGAGATTTCTTATTAGCCTTGTTAGGGGATCTCACATGGGCTTAAGATCCCTGGGAGTCTCAGGAAGTTCAGGACAAGACAGATATTTCTCCCTTTTTCTGTATGAGTGTATGTGTGTGTATGTGCACACGCGTGCGCACGTGTGCATGTGCCCATGTGCATATGTGTGTGCCAGTATAAGTGTGCAGTGGTGCCTTCTGCATTGACTGAGGCAAGGTCTCTTCTGTTTCTGTCATTTGGGCCAGCTAGCTGGCCTGTGAGCTTCTGGCAGCTTCTCTGGGCTCAGTCTCCTACCTCCTCACAGGAGTTCTGGGATTATAGGTGCTCCCCTTATTTGTCTGGCTTTTACCTTGGTTCTTGGGATTTGAACCTTGGTTCTCAAGCTTGGACAACAAGTGTTTTTATCTACTGTGAGATCTCCCCAGGCCTATCCTCTCTTAAAACAAACAAACAAAAAAAACCCGAACTTATTTTCTATGTATTTGCTTGCATGCTTGATTCTAAGTGTAATTGCTAGTGTTAATATTAAAATAAATTATTCACCAGAACTTTGAACTTATCTATAAATAATTTATATATGTGATATATAATTATCTGTTAATAAAGATCTGCATTATTTTTCCATGTAAAAAAAATCACCCCTTTCCAAAATATAAAAATAGAAATCACCCTTGTCCCAAGAAATCATGTGTTTAAAGTCTAGACCCTCTTTCAAACATAAAGGGCTAGCTTACCCCCTGGTAACTGCAAAATTATATCTGGCTTCGGAAAATGATTTTCTCTTCATGAGCTGGTATTTATGCCCCAGTAAATTATCAATGTTGCTACATATTATTAGAGCTGACTATGGACATTCTTTTGGAATTGTATAGGCTAAACCAACAATTTATTTGTATTAATTTATGAAATATTTTGGAGTGTAAAGGCTGGTCTGCTTCTTAATATATAAAGCACCACACTCCCCTCCACAGTACCTGTACTTGATATCATGACGCTAAACTCTCTTAGAAAAGTACTGCCAACTGAGGCTTTTTGTTTGTAAAAACCTTGCTTCATTTTTTTTTTTTAATTGAACATCCATGCAGGGTCTTTGTCTTCTCTCCTACATGTTTCTTTAAAGATTTAAAAAACAGTAAATCTCCATTTTGCTTCCTTCTCTTCCTTTTGGTGGTAGCTACCAATTTGTCGTGAACATCTCAACATAGAGCAGGTTATGTAAGATCAGGGCTTCCGCTTTGGGAGCGGAGTTTATCAAGTCTGAGAGAAGGGTCTGAGAGAAGGGTCTGAGAGAAGGGTCTGAGAGAAGGGTATGGAGTGTTTGGGTTGCAGACTCTTTGCTTTAAATTGGAGAGAACAGAATTTTGCTTGATGGTAGAAATATCAACAACGGAGAATAGGAAACACAGCTGGAGCGGAGTGTACCTCGGTCTTTAATTAGAGGTGTGTGTGGGAGGCTGGAGGGATGACTGCAGGTAGGAAAAGGTACATCTCTGGGGAAGATTTTATCTGTCCTTTGGCTATCTATGTATGAGCTGGCTCATAGTGCTGAAACCTCAAGAAAAAAAAAGTATCTACTGCCTTCTTCCAAAACATCTCAGGATGATGTAGGAAAAAAAAAACTAAAACAGAAAACAACAACAACAAAAAAACAAAACAACAACCCCCCAAACATTTGTGAAATGGGAGGGGGAGGGCAATGTATCATTAAATGGCACCCCCAGTGGAGGAGCTAGAGAAAGGACCCAAGGATCTGAAGGGGTTTGCAACCCCATAGGAGGAACAACAATATGAAGCAACCAGTATCCCCAGAGCTCTCTGCGACTAAACCACCAACCAAAGAGTACACATGGAGAGAACCAGGTCTCCAGCCACATATGTAGCAGAGGATGGCCTTGTTGGACATCAATGGGGGCGAGAGCCCCTTGGTCCTGTGAAGGCTTGATGCTCCAATGTAAGGGAATGCCAGGGCCAGGAAGCAGGAGTGGGTGGGTGGGTGAGCAGGGGGAGGGGGGAGGGAATAGGGGTTTTCAGAGGGGAAACCAGGAAAGGGGATAACATTTGAAATGTAAATAAAGAAAATATCTAATAAAAAAAAGTAAAGTATATATGCCTTCTTTCAAAACAGCTCAGGATGAAGTGAAAAAACCCAAACCAACCAACCAACCAACCAACAACAAAACAAAACAAAACAACAACACTCCCCCCACCTCAAACATTTGTGAAATGGGAGGGGAGGTAGTGTATCAAACACATGCTAGGAAGTCCTACATTGACATGGGATGGTCTCATAGTTGTTTCTTCCCTTTCTACCATCAACACAAGGAAGGAAACTTAGTTACGTGATTTATAGGCTAAGTGTGCGTTTTACTTGTGTGTCTGCATGCACGCACTCATGTCCAGAGGAAGATGTTTGCTGTCCCCCTATGTATTCTTTAAGGCAGGGCCTCTCACTGAACCTTGCCAGTTTTTAGATAACTTGGCTGACCAACAGTCACGGTAATCCTGTTCCCAGCCCTATCACCCCGGGGTCGGTGGTTCTAGGCATATGTAGGCATGTCTCACTCAGCCAGCTATCTTAACATTATAAATGTGTATTTTAAAAAAATTCCCTCAAAGGTGGTACTCAGATCATTCTCATGTCAATAGTTCTCCTGTAGAATGCTCTGAGCAAGATATTTGCCTTTGGTTTCATCATCCTTGACTTCCCAAACTTTGGTTTCTTCACATGGATCTGGAATTAATCACAGGATCACATGTGGCAGAGAAGTGCACAGCAGCAACGAACATGCTTAGAAACTCGTGGTGCATGGTTGCTGCATCTGTACATATACAGTGTGACGCTTCTCAGGCAGGAGCTAATAGCTCTATCCTGCCTACATAGGTTGTTAACCGTCAAGCCATCCATAGACGTTTTCACTTGGCTGGTGAATTTTTCTTTTCTGGCTTGAGTTATCGTTTGGTTCTTCCAACTTCTGAATCATCCTAAGGAAGTAGTGTCTGCGAAAGCCATCTTTACTTAAATGGTTACAGAGTTGCTAAGTGTAAGGGTTGACTGTTTGCCCTAAAAACATTACAGCGATAATCACAAGTTTCCAGTTAGGTTAGCCACTTCTCAGCAATTGGGAGACCTTCGAGTTGCTGCTTCACAGAGCATCCTGTTTGAGACTAGGGTGGAACAGGTGAAGACAGGGAGAAACAAGACTCAGTAGTGATGATTTTGACATTCAGAGATAGCCAGCAAAGCTGAGTTGTCTTCCCAGAAGTCCTGGCTGTAGTGTGGATTGTGAAGTATTCCCGAGATACTTGGAATGTGTTGGGAACTCCCACCATCTGTCAGAGACAGGCATGTAGGGTATTTATTTGAACACATGATGCTGAAGTTCCTGCCAGATTGAAGGCGTGATGCCCTATGACTACATACCTAAATGAACACTGTCAAATGTGGGCTCCAACGCTTTGGCTTTATGGTCGAACTGGCATCAATGTAAGCTTGCTCTTAATGTATTCAACAGTTATATCTTCCTTCTGAATTAAAGCTTTAAGTTAAAATTTAAAAAGTTAAATTAAATTTAAATAAGTCTTATTCTTTATTTTTCCAGCCTTCTTAGAAGCAATTTTCAGGAAATCAACAGCAGAGGAGGTTTTTTTTGAGCCTAACATTTTTCTTAAAATAAATTAGTAATGATCCCCATTTTTTGAGCATCTTACAGTTTCATAAACTCTTGTGGGGTTGGAAAGCTTGTCTGTTCCTTCTTTTCTTTTTACACAGAATAGTAGCTGGACCCTCAACATTTGTAGCTCTGCTGAGAGTTCACATTAATCTTCATGACATATCTCTGAAACAGATAAAGATATTTTAATGAATGTAAATAGTGAGATCCACCTGTGATATTCCTACCAACAATAGACTCTTTCCGGCAGTAATTCAATTTCTGTTGATCAGGAGTTTTGTTGGGTCTGTGAGAACACTTCCATTTCGGCTCATGTTACTTTATTGTTTTGGTTACTTGGCCATATGGCTAATTACATATTTGGTCATCCTTGTGTGAAAGCATGCCCATCTAAGCCAGGTCCTGTTTGCCTCCTTTCACAGGCAATGGAGAAGGAAGGAGTATAAGTATGTAAAGTAATTAGCGCCCAGTGGTCCACAGCACCAAGATTTACATTTCTTTTCCTTTATGTAAACCCAAGGCCAAAGGGGGATTTATGTGCCAGTAAGATGCAGGAGGAAGAGGAGGAAGAGGAAGAAGAGAAAGAGGAGGGGAAGGAGGGGGAGGAAGAGAAAGGGGAGGGAAGAGGAAGAGGAGGACAAAGAGGAAGAGGAAGGGGATGCCGTGCTCAGGGACTTGTTCCCTGGACATTTCTTGGCAAACATCTTCATCATCGGGAATATTCTATTTTACCATATTATAAGAATTCCTACAGTGCTGAGCACTAGAGGCTCATGGCTTCATAAATGTCATCACCATGAGTATATAAAATACCTGAGAGTAGGTGTGTGGGGTGGCAAAGGGAAGAGAGAGAGAGAGAGAGAGAGAGAGAGAGAGAGAGAGAGAGAGAGAGAGAGAGAGAGAGATCTTTGTGGATTGGCACAAAGGTTCTAACATTGGGCGATGGCGATAGTTGTGCAACTCTACATAAAATCCCGGATTATACGATTTCGAGGAGTGAATTTTATAGTTTGCAGACTATACCTTAATAAGCTGATAAAAATGCCCGAAGTATGGGGTATTGCTAAAGGAGCCCCCATATCTTCTCAGCCAGAAAGATGCTATAAGACTCTTGACCTGCAGCATCAAATCTGAAGGCTTCCTCACCTGTGAGTGGCGCAGGGAACAGTGGGAGGAGAGCTGGCAGGAGGCAGGGAAGCAGGCTGTGCCCCAGGGACAGCGCTGCAGCGCTACGGTCACCAAAATGAGCAGAATGTTTGTAGTTATGACCATCCAACTAGGTTCTCAAAGGAAGGCACATCTTACTGTGGAGCCTGAAGACTTGCCATTTGAAGAATCAGATGTAGCCTTTTCATTAGTTTGAAAATAATACTTTACACATAACAATATACATATAACAATATGCACACACACACAGTCACACACACACACACACACACACACACACACACACACACACGTAAAACTTTAAATCCTGTCAGCTCACAGTCTCTTTTAAATGACTTGATCAAATGTACCACACAGTACATCTTATTGCACCACATCAGCATTAATATATATTAATTATCATTTCCCCTGACTGTTGTTTAACAGTGTGCAGAAAACATTTGCTGTGACATTTTAGAATTTTGAATGTGTGTGCGCACGTGCATGTGTGTGAGCGTGTGTGTGAGATGTGTGTGTGTGTGTGTGTGTGTGTGTGTGTGTGTGTGTGTGATATGATTCTGTAAGGCCCCACTGACTGGTACTGCTGAGATGAGATAAAGCTGCACAGCCTCCCTTAGTAAGGGAGGCACAGGAAACAATTGACACCGTTTCTTAATTTGCATTGTTTCTGAGACATTTCCTACTTCCTAGTATAATATAGCTTTCCCATGAGAACAATTTGCTGGAAAATGGTTACATGTGATACATTTCTCATTGTCACACGTCCTGTGGGGGACATTGTTCGATATGCTTTGCAGTCACAAGTTGGTGTTTTTTGCGTGCTGAGGGTAGGGTCCCTCTTCATGTGGAGGGGCTTCAACTTCCTTCCAAGTTTCAGTTTCCCATGATACACTACCCCGGAGAGTTCATTCTTCTGTAGTTGGAGTCTTTTTCTTGAAGTATCAGCGATTCATTTCTACTGTCAGTTTAAGGAAAATCTTGTGAATTATGGTGTTTCGGGGGGACGCCTGGTGGCTTCCGTGGAAAGTAGTTCATGACAACTGACACTCAGGAGGCTGAGGTACATGGCCGTCTGTGATATTATCTCAGGAACTGTAAAGTACCATCAAAGGATAATTCTAGAAATGGAAAATGAAACACTTAGAGGAGATAACCTAATTTGCAATAAAAGAATGTTCAAATTACTTCTGAAATGATGATTCCCACATTCAGAAGTTATGCTGTAGGTAAAGAGAAAGTGAAGGTTTTTCAATTAAAACAAAACAACAGCAAAAGGCTTGGAACTTGGGATTCTCATCTATCTGATCAGATTTGGTAAAATGATAGCTTTGTCAGTTTCGAGGTGCCTTCCCCAAGGAGGCCTGGAAGCAGTTAGAACTGTTTTTTTCCTGTACCCTTCTCTGAAGGCAGCTTTTGCTGGGCTGGGACTTATTTGTATCATCGCAACAGCCAGGCTTTGGAAACTTCTGGAAACGAGAAGAGACTTGAGGGTAGCTGTGGGGCTGACATTGCCTTAGTGCTTCCCAGTGTGAACATTTGCGGACTTCTAAAAATCTTCTCCCTGAGAAAGTCTTATTTTTTCCCAGTTTGCCCCAGTTCCAAGTCTCTGTTCTGCTGGTTGGATTTAAAAAAAAAAGTTATAGTATAAAACCTTATCACTGGCAGAATGACTTTTTGAACTTTTGATCTTTATTTTTGCAACTCAGCAGATTCCCCCCCCTCCATCCCCCGCCCCTGCTTTCTCTAGTCAATAGAATCACAGCTCTCAGAAAAACTAGAGCAGAGCAGGCCTCCAGGGGTTACTCAACTTAAGCCCCTTGCTGTAGAGAAGGACGAGGCCAAGGCTTTGAGAGTTAAGGGGCAGGCAGTGGAGCTCACTGGGTAGGGTATTTGCCTGGCAGGTGTGAAGCCCTGGGTTCAAGCAGAAAATAAACTGAGCACAGTGATGCTTGCCTGGAATCCCAGAACGCGGGAGATGGAGGCAGTAGGGACCAGAAGTTCAAGTCATCCTCTGCTCTATCTCAAGTTAAGGTCAGCCAAGGCTACATGGGTCCCTGTCTCAGTAAACAAAAACAAACAAGAGACATATAATGAAGGCTATATAGATAGTGGATGACAGATCTGTGTCCAGAATTAAGAATTCTTGATTTCCAGTTTGCTAACTCTTTGATTTTCATAAACCTAAGGTCTAAACTTTATCCTGTAGGGACAGAATTTGAGTACACCCCCACAGAACCAAGTACCATCCAGTGGATGGAATTATACTGTAGCAGAGTGAAATTTGAAAAGAAATTCAGTTTTATTCTTTTACAAACTCAATTCTTTGAGTTAGTTAAATACGGAGTGATAATGTCACACTCACAGACTTCTCTGGCCTGTGGTTTCTAATTTAAGTGTAGAGATATTATGGATTGAAATGGCTGTTGACTTGTCTACCGTCCTTAGGTCACCACACGATCTACATTGGGGTCCATGTGCCCAAGAGCTACCGGAGAAGGAGACGCCACAAGAGGAAGGCCGGGCACAAGGAAAAGAAGGAAAAGGAAAGAATCTCTGAGAACTACTCTGACAAATCGGATGTGGAGAATGCGGATGAATCCAGCAGCAGTATCCTCAAACCCCTCAGTGAGTACTCTCGGCTCAGCACCGCTCTCTACCTTACGCCTCCTTGGCCAATGTAGAGGGAGTCGGGGACCCTGGGGTGGTCTGTCTAATGGGTCATGTCCACGCATATGCTTTTCCTGTGCTGACAGGTTGGCCCAAGAGTGCGTGTGGAAGATTCTGAGTTGGTGGCGAAAAGATAAGAGCAAGTGTGGGCACAGATGGCAAGTCTTCATCCTGCAAAGTGAGCTAGGGCCCAGCTTCACAGACAATATGTTAGTTGCTTCACTGCAGTCATCAACAGTCAGAGGCTCCCTGGATTGATTCTGCTTAAAAATAGGTTCTACTGAGACAATAGGCTAAGATGAGAGTGTACGCGTGCATATGTATTGTCCATCTTCTAAATCACGGTCATCGGTGACCTTTAACTGGATTGCTGGCCAGGTCAGTGATTTAAAATGGAGCATCAGAGAAGCATTGCACAGGGCAGAGAGGAGTGCTGAGTGACACAGTTCTCAAAAGGCTGGCCATCATAGATTTTATCATAGACATACATATAAAATGTTAAGATGGATGGAAGGAGGTTAAAGGTCACTCTGGGACTCAAGTTGCAAGCAGACTGTGGGCTTGGGCATTGGTTTATGCTCTTCTCTGTGTGTTGCGTTGGGGTGGGGGGACTCTGAAAGATGGAGACCCTTACGGCTGGAATGAGTCTGTACGGGAGAAACCCATGCTGGTTGTAGAAGATTCCCGAAGAGGACTTACTTAGTGACAGCTTTCATGTTGGCCGAGCTCTGTACACTTTCCTTCTCTTGCGGAAGCCCAGACCCTGCAGTGAAATGCATGGTGGGTGGCACAGATAAAGATCAAGTTCAGTCACGGCGGGTGATGACAGGCCAAATCAGAATGAAGAGCTCAGGGCTGTTGAAATGTGACTTCACAGCACTAAATTAAAGAGGGCGCAAAGCGCCGCGGCTACGTGAGTGTTTTCTTGTCTCAGACGAAACAGGTGTCTTAGGAAACCGCACAAGCCGTGCTCTAAGAGGAGCTGCACAGATGGGCCACTGGATTGGGGAATTTGGAAATGGACTTCTGAACTTAAAAGGGAGTAGAGTTGTGTGTGAGATGGAGGAGGAAGTGGAGGACAGGTAACTAAAGCTATGTTCCTTTGGTTGGAATGCTAGGGAAACTTTCTAAAAGGATTCGCCATGATATAGCATCCAAAATAATAGTATCCTTTCTAAGCCACCTTCTTGAAAGGCATCTAAAAAGGGTTACGACTAGCAGCTTGAAGAATAAAAGATAATATCCCATTCCAAATAGATTACTATAGTTTCTAGCTATTTACTGTCTATTTTGGCATGGTACCAGCCAGCATCAAAGAGGGCCTCTGCTGAGCATCTGTGAGAGGTCAGTCCCCTCTCCTCCCATTCTCAGCCCCTCCCTTTCCCTCCCCTCCATTTCTTTTCTCTCTTCTCTCCTCCTCAACCCCTTAACCTCTCCCTTCCTTCCCCTTCTCTTTTCTCCCTGTTTTGAAGCTATCTCTCATTCTATAAGTAGTATAAGATGTGTCTTCACTGTCTATAGAGATGGAGAAGGAGGGGTGAGGGAGGGAGAGGGAGAGGGAGAGGGAGAGGGAGAGG